>CM056998.1:157791276-158128776 GCA_029891345.1 Dryococelus australis
CCCAAGATCTTGAAATACAGAAGTTCTGTCTAACCAGCTCTAATGCACCGCCATGGGCATGGGTTAGGAGGTGTGAATAAGCTGCATTTATGGTGGTTTAATTGATGTAGCTATCAGTTAACGCATTTTCTGACGACCACGTATTCTGTTTCTATATGACTCTCTTGGTAATGAGCAATTTGCCTTTACGGTTAGATTTATTGTTGTTCACGATTTACTCATTCCATTGCTAAAGGTTTTTTTTTTACTGGTTTACAATCTAAACCCGAAATAATTAAAATGGCTCTAAATCAGTGAAACGACTGGTTCTCAGTTCATTCGTCTAACTCTTCAGTGAATGGTAGCTTTTCGACTGACCTTCAGTGTCTTGTATTTAACTGACTTTGACACTGATGCAGTGTGCGTGAATCCATTCTTAACAACCAGTAACCAAACACTTAATGTATTTCTGGACATTCTTTTATTGGTTTCTGCTTACGACTTTTTCACAATATCATCATTCCGCATTCTTTCAATAAAATCACAACCAATAAGGAAAACATTGCGCAACGCGATACACAAAATAACTAAAAACACGTTAAGAGAGATTGAGACTACACATTACAATTTTGCAACATCTATTTTGCGAGTCGTATTAAATTTTTTTGCATAACACAACAGGACTAACAGAGTCCGAAAATGTCTCAAATTGTAACACATTCACAGCCTTGGTTTCTTTTGGATTCGTAGCTGCCGTGAAGGAAAAGTAATTATTTTGTACTGACGACCATACAGGCAATAACAGCAAACGCAGTTCAACAATACCGGCCTTAGAAAATGTACTGAGCAATGCCGTTGTGACGTTTACGTCACGTTTGTTAAAATTAATTTTTTGTATAAGTTCTGTTTTCACCAAATGCCTGCGAACAAACAAAAGGTTGCGATGTTTGTCTTCCGTGCGTAATGCTATTACCATTAATTTTATTTTGGTGTTTATATATTAAAGTATATACACATCTGGTTTTAATTGTATGCCCTAAGGAAAGAAAAGCTTATGAAATCACGTTACTGTCTGTGTGCCTGTGTGTGTATTTATGTTATGTGTGAGTGTGTCTCCCTAAAAACATTTGAACTCGTGACTGAATTTCATCAAACTGGGTACACATGATATATAGTAATAGTATGTAAACCTGAATTTTAAAGTTTTTCGACCACACCGAGTGATTATTTTCAAAATGGCGGAACTGATATTATTTAGGGTGGTATGTCATTACTCGGGAATAGTCCAACCTATTTAAACCAAATTCTGTGTGTGTTGACAATGCATTACGTAAGCATGAAATTTGGAAATTGATATCGTTGTTGTGGAGCCATTTTGGAAGATAGCACTACATGAAAAAAGAAAGATTTTTCATTATATCTCTAAAACCACGGAACGAAGTCTCGCCCAATTCGGCACGTAAGTAATAATATAGAAGGAAATATAAACGTATTCTATTTAAATTGATTTGGCACTTATTTTCAAAGTGGCGACCATACAAATATATTAGATTTATTTGCTATATCTACTATAGCGTTCTGCCGAAATTTACCAAATTTTGTTTGCTGGAAGAATTAATTACAAGCATCATTATATGCCAATAAATAACCCCTATTTTGTAAGATACAACGGCATGAATTAGTTTTTGTCATGTCTTGGAAAACAATTGATCGATTCCTAACATATTCGGCCAACTAGTAGTACTCAGGCAGATGCTGTAAACTCGTATATTTTAAGTGGATCAAACACTTATTTTTAAAATGGCGGTTGTATAGCTATTATAGTTTAGTACGTTATACTGTCGAAACCATGCCATCAAATTCAACTTAACTTTGTATATATTACAACTATCAAATCTGTCTACACAAAGTATCTTTTGTCCACCATTTTGTAAAATATCATTCCATTAAATTAATATACTCTTTATTTATTATCTACGCAAGAAAATCAACAAACTCCTAATAAATTTGGCAAGCAAGTAGTACTATGGCAGGTTATGTGAACTAAAATATTTTGAGTGGACAAGGCACTAATTTTTTTAGTGTCGACCACATATATATATATTAACTTAGTGTGCTATCTATACAAAACTACGAAACATATTCAAACTTATCTTTGTATTATTGGCAGTCTCTATTATAACCATCAAATGTGTCTATGGTAGGCCACATTAATTTATATGTTTTAAGTGAGCCAGTCACATATTTTCAGGATGGTGGCTTTATAAACATATTATCTTAGTATGCTATATCTACGACACTATATACAGAGTATAACATAATTTTTGTATTGGCAGTACCTCTGACAGTCCTCGAATGTACTAACACGTAACTTTTTTGTTCTTCGTTTATAAAGATCGTCACATGAAATAAAATTGAGTTTTTATGCCATGTCTCGAGGACGAATAATACGATTACAACCTCATTTTACATGCAAGTGGTACTACAGTTGAGCATGCAAACTTACATGTTTCAGGTGCATCGAGTATTTTTAAATGGCGTAAACCTAAACATTTGAGAATAGTATGTTATATCTATTAGACAGTTCAACCAAATTCAACCAAATTCTGTACGTATACAGTATTCATTTTAAGCACCAATTACGCGTACTGAGATCATTTTTGCCAGCCTTTTTGTAAAATAGTGTCAGGAGAACTAAACACGCTGTCTACGAAAATGAGCTTCTTTAATTATTGATCCTATTCAGTTATGAGAAAATTGTTTCTGCAACTCTAAGGGAAATTACGATTATTTTTACAGTAATTGACAGGTTCCTTTTCTATTCACAATTCTTTCGTTGGATAAATTCTTCTTTACCATGTTATGTTTGAAGGTTACATGCATGGAAACGATGTAGTACAGATATCATCGAAAACACATTAGAACCTTTCTCACATTCCTAGAGATCTGAATTTTTAAATATACAGAAATTAGTTTTTAGGTATTTGTATGGCTGACCTTTGAAAGCAAATAGCTTTACAAGATCTGGTTACTGAGCTGCTAAGGAGTCCTCGACAGTAAATGTTACCCTTTTCGCCCTCTACGAAGTCGAAATTCAAAAAAATCTTGAAAGCTATTTTTAGACATTTACATAGGTAATCTTTTGAATAAAAGAGTATAGCGATATCTTATCACGTTTATTCACTATTGAGGAGGCCTCTAAAAATCTTTTTACCCCCCTTTTTTTTACTCTCTTTGGCAGTTAATTTTAAAAAATTTCTGAAAAAAATTTCTAGGTATTTCTATATGTAGCCCTTTAAAGCAACGAGCACAACGATATCTCTTGGGGTTAACGATTATTGAGGAGTCCTCGAAAACACATTTTACCCCTCTTCACCTTGTAAGGGGTCGAATTTTGGAAAATCATTTTCTTAGTGAGTACCTGCGCCCTAAAAGGAAGCCATCCTTATTAAACGGTACTGCTTTTGCGCCCAGCAGTTTTGGCTGTGCGTTGACGAGTGAGTCAGTCAATAAGAACACTTCATTTTGTACTTTGAGATTGTTAGCCACTGTAATTGAATCCATTGCAATTCATATATTTTATATTATAAGCTGGGAACTAATCTCGTAACTGCTATTTTTTTTAAAGTAAAAGTGCGATGAAACAAGTTTTAAAACAATTATTTTTTGTATACTTATTACACATTATTTTACTCCCACAATTACTTTTAAAAAAGATATGGGTAATATACCAACCGAAATAGTATTCTGATTTAACATAAATGTAATATTTAAATTTGCTGCAATTTGCGTACATGCGTATATATGTTAATAAATTGCTTTGCTTTGCAACAAAATTCTTACTATAAACTGTTCACTGCAAACTGAACACTTTTAAATGCCCTTCTTTATATATATATATCTTTATATGTATATATATATATAATTCCATCAGTAGTGTATTATAGCCGAGTCTGGTATAATGTATTTTAAATGGAAGCCGCAGAGGCTTGTGCAGCTGGTCGGCTAGATGGCTTCGGCTCGTCTCGGACGAGCTCGGCAATCTTCGACTCGACTCGGGGGGTGCTGGAAGTCTTCAGCTCAGGTTTGTCGAATGTATCTGAAGGTGCTCGGCAGTTACGTGCACTAATTTTCTTCAAGTATATATATATATATGTTTCTGTTAACAATATTGGTTTTATAGGCATAGGGTATTTCAAATCGTAAATCTGTATTTTTATTCGATTAAAAAAAAATTTTTATTAATTTTTTTTGTGTTGAAATAGTACATAGGGATAGCAAAAGTTATCTCAACTACATTTGCAGACCCTCTCTTTCGTTTGTCTCTCTTGCCTCCCTCATTCAATATCTTTATTTTATTCCATCTCTTTCTCTTTCACTCTCTCATTCCATCTCTTTCGTTTCTCTCTCTTGCCTCCTCATTCAATATCTTTCTCTTTCATTCCATCACTTGTGTGTGTGTGTCTTTCTCTCTCTCTCTCTCTCTCTCTCTCTTTCGTTTCTCTCTCTTTCCCTCTTTCATTTTTTTTCATTTCTCTTTCATTCTCTCATTCCATCTCTTTTCTCTGCATTCTTTCTATATTTCGTTTCTCTCTTCCTCTCCGACGTTTTTCTCCGCATCCTCCCATTTTTGTTGTTTCATTTCTCTCTTTCATTCCATCTTATTTTTCACTCTACATCTCTTTCTCATTTTCTCTCTTTCATTCATTCATTCGATTTATCTCTCTCTTTCGCTTCTCTCTTTCTCTATGTCAGTTCATAGATTTTCTCCGAGTCCTCCCATTTGTGTTGTTTCGTTTCACTCTTTCATTTCATCTTGTCTTTCACTCTACATCTTTGGTTACATTATCTCTCACCAATCATCACCGCAGCACTGCAGGCACCACACATAGCACTGCTTGGAATAATTTTTTTTTTATTTTAAAATTTTTAAGTATTTTTTTTTTATATTATGAAATTGTGTACCTATGGAGCTATGGAGCGAGTCGTTTGGAGTCATTAAGGTTATTTAAGTGTCATGTTAGGGTCATTAGGGTAATTTTAGGGTCATTTATAGGTAATTTAGAGACATTAGGGTCATTTATGGGTCATTCATGGGTTATTAGGATCGTTCATGGACCATCTTGGGGTCATTAGGGTCATTTATGGGTAATAAGGGTCATTTTGGGGTCATTATAATGTCAGCACCGCACTAAGCGCTGCAAGCACTGCACTTAGAAGTCATTTGGGGTCATTTAGGGGTCATTTGGATTCATGTGGGAGTCATTCAGGAGTCATTTAGGAGTCATTTGGAGTCATTTAGTAGTTATTTAGGAGTCTACGAGCCAAACCAAGGGTAAAGGGACAAGGGTTAATGGCCAGTCTGCAAATTGAAATATTTCGGGCTCTTTGTGTAGATATGTGTGCGCATGTGTGTGTAGGTGCATGTATGTGTTTAGGCATGTGTGTAGGTATCGTATCTTCGTTTTTCTGAGTGTCTGAAAAAAAAACAATTAAATTACAATCACAATATACCACAAGGGTGTAGTGTCCCTAAGGTTCACCTGACAGGTGAAAGGTTTTTGTCGTTTGTCCCAGTATATATGCATATAAAATTTTTTAAGTGAGTGTCACATGATGCTCACTTGTCATTGCTCATTCGTTGTATAACATTTTAAGTGTGTCACACGGCAGTCACGTGACAGTGATTGTTCGTGATTGGCTGTTGCTCACGTGAAATCTCAGGCTATGGGGAATATAAGGCGACAGATTCGCACATCGTCTCAATTCTTCGTCTGATGCGACAGGTGACCAATCGTCTTCTCTGTCCTGACCTTCTTATCAATCTGACTGGTAAGCATTTTTTATGGCCAGCTCTTCCATAAAATTCTGTAGGGAATTATCATCCATGCTCTTAAATATACCTAAGTATATTCCATTTTGTATGATACAGATCCCTAAAACCTTTATGTTATCTTCGTGCAGTAATTATACCTATATTCCATTTTGTATGATGCATATCCCTTATACCTTTCGATTATCAAATGTGTTAATTCTGTTAGTTTTTTTTTCCCTGCAGAGATCACGATGAAGCGTGCATTTAATGGTGTGCCTGCAAGCGACGTCTCGACTTTGTCTTTGGCTGTACGATCAGCAGCCACAGATGAGCTGCATATATCGCCATCGATGTCGTTCGTGGTACCATCGTCGGCATCTTCAATCATAACGGTGCCATATACTGAACCATTACATCGTCACTCATGTCGCTTCTGCGATAAAACCTTCGTGTTCAACCACGATGCACGAAGGCACGAGAAGTACGGCTGTGCGATGAATACAGATCGTGTGGTACACAAGTGCACGGATTTTGGACAGTCATTTGCTAGGTGCGATAACTTGCAGAAACATGCGAAAACCTGCAAAGCTGTACGACCTTCGCCTACCAAAATCACTCGAGTGTAGCCTCCTTCACCACTATGTATGAGTGTGCATCTTTCAAAACCAAGGTTTCAAGATGTTAATCCACCTTCGTACCAGCGACCGTCGCGTCCAAGAATCGTCGCTGGGTCTGGGAATGTTTATGCCAATGGTTTCGTGGAAGCTGGAACTACTATCCGACGTAATTTAAAGACATACGTGGCTGGAAACGTAAGTGGTTTGTCAAAAGATATTTGTAATTTTTTGACTCACATGAATAAAAATATCATAGACCAGCCCAATGACGATGTATGAGAGCAGGGTCCAATTAAATTTAATGTGTGGCTTGATTGAGAACGATATGTAGAGTGAAAGAAAGGTGGAATGAAAGAGAGAAACGAAACAACAAAAATGGGAGGGTTCGGAGAAAATCCTCGGAGGAAAAGAGAAACAAAATACAGAAAGAAAGGAGAGACAATAGATAGAATGTGAGAATGAAAGAGAAATGAAAAAAATGAAAGAGAGAAAGAGATAGAAACGATATAGAGAGAGAGAGAGACACAAGAGATGGAATGAAAGAAAAAGATTTTGAATGAGGAGGCAAGAGAGAGAAAGGAAAGAAATGGAATGAAAGAGAAAGGAGAGAAAGAGATAGAATAAGAGAGTGAGAGAGAAAGAGATGTAATAAGATAAAGATATTGAATGAGGGAGGCAAGAGAGAGAAACGAAAGAGAGGGTCTGCAAATGTAGTTGAGATAACTTTTTGGTATACTCTATGTACCACTTCAACACACAAAAAAAAAATTAATCGAAAAATAAATTTTAATATTGAATAAAAATACAAATTTACGATTTGACATACTCTATTCCTATAAAACCAATATGGCTAGCATAAACATATATATATATATACTTGAAGAAAATTAGTGGACGTAACTGCCGAGCACTTTCGGATACGTTCGACAAACCTGAGCTGAAGACTGCCAGCACCCCCCGAGTCGAGCCAAAGATTGCCGAGCTCGTCCGAGACGAGCCGAAGCCATCTAGCCGACCAGCTGCACAAGCCGCTGCGGCTTCCATTTAAAATACATTATACCAGACTCGGCTATAATACACTATTTACATCAATCTAAAATTAACAGTACAGCTATCGCATATCACCAACATTGTATATAGCCAATATCTTATAACGCCAACACTGCATATCACCACAGTAGGAAAACGCCAACATCGCATGTCACCAACATCGCATACCGCCACCATCGCATGTCGCCAACATAGCATGTCGCCAACATTGTACATCGCCAACATTGCTAACCTCCAACATTGCTAACCTCCAACATTGCTAACCGCCAAAGTCGCATATCACGATATTCTAATATTGCTCAGTATATTGGAAAATATTGTAATTGCGATATTTCAAGACTGTTTATTCGTAATCGATATATCTCTATATAGGGCAATACACACAACAGCAGTGTCCACCGCACGTGAGGAAGCCGTCTGATTACATTTCCGCCCTCCTGGGACTGAGATCGTACCGGGCACCCCAACAAGAGGAGGTTAGAGTCTAACCACTGCGAATACTGTCGAACAATTTTGCTCCATATTTGTATCACAGATCATCGCTAGTTCAAGATTTCAACTTAACAGAGAAAATAAGTACCCGCTGTTTGTTATACCACTTGTGCTCTCGTGTATGTATAGTGTTCGAAGTAGACCCAGATATTTCAGTAAAAATGCCGAAAAGCCAATCAACATCAAGTTTGCTTGTGGCAATGAAACCAAAGCTCCATTTTACCAGGCATTATCAATAAGAATACATCTGTCAAAATGTTTCCATTGGCATCCACATACATTAAACATTTGTAGCAAAGAAATTAAAATGTATTCATTGGGCTTCTTCAAAATAATGCATATTTTTTAAAATCAACAAACACAACTTCACTCAGCCAGTATGAAACTTTTCACAGTGGGCTAACGTTAATGCATAAAAAAATATTAACGCTAAGAAAATACCTTACTAAAGAGGAAAATAACCCAGTAAATTTTCCGAGTCTAGTTGTGTAACGAGTTGTTAGGCCACTGACTTTCTGTCACAAGGCATTAGCATTATAAAATTGATTATATGTTACCGAATGTGTATTCATAGTAAAGTATTGCCACACACATTACCTCCGTGATTTTTTTTTTACAAATAAATTATTTAGGCTACCAATATTTCAGTTAAAACAATGACTTAGTACTTAAATGTGTAGCTTGATACTTAAAGTAAACTTTGAATTCAAATTTCACCAACAAGATGTTAAGTTTATTGAGCTAACATTCCATCACGTACGTTTTTACAGGATTTAACATACTCTGTTTAATTTATTTTGCCACTCTCGACAAACAAGAAAGAAAACCTACTAACTAGAGAAATGTTACCTGCGAGTGAGTAAACAGCTAGCACAGCAGCGAGAAAAAGTTTTGTTTGGACAGGACAGCTTGAAATTTCTACGTCTTTTTTTAAACCGTGCATACATGTACAGTATAAATCATGTTTCGATGGTTTTAGTGCAACAAAGAAAAAAATAACAAACTTTAAACTCGTGGTATGGTTACAAAAAAGCACAATGATAACACTGTCTTAAGCGGGTGGTTCATTCTCATTATTTCGTATTACTGAAGAAAGGAGTGTATACAGTTTGTAGTTTTCTCCTGAATTGTTTGCAACATGAACTATAGAATTGCAATAAGGATTTTTTCGCACATTAAAAGTTGCATTACCTGTAAGCGCAACTCTTAAGAATGGATTACGTTCTCATTCCATGGGCGCGACCTCCATGCGGATGTAGGAGAAAGTTTAAATAATCTCTCAAATGGTAATTTTCAAATTTTTAAATTATGTTTTTTGATTCCTCAAGATCACGAATTTTTAAGTTACTGACTTTAACAGCATCCTTTCGAACTTGTTAACATACAAACTGTGGAGTTTTATTTTGTGTGTACACAATTTTTCACAAAATACATAGCTTATATATTACATATATATATATATTAAATATACATATTGCGCGTCTCTGAGCTGGCTGTATAAGTATTTGGTACAGATGACAAGAAAGTGTTTCTACTTGAAGTGGTCTCTCGTAAATTTCCTGCGAAATCAAAAGTTTGAGCGACTGCTGTGAAAGGGTTCGGATAGTAACTTCAACTAATTAGCCAACCACTCGAGATGAAGCAGCGGGGTTGCTTGCTTCGCTGGGGAACAAAGCTGATAACACCCCGCCAAGAAGGCAGTGCGGGGGGGGGGGGTCGCTTCGACTCTACAGGGGGCGGAGTTGTTGATCTCGCAAGTGGCCGCGAGGATAGCAATATTCACGCAGCTTGTACGTTGATGCCCTGGTATAGTTCAGCTACAGAGCAGAGTTGCGGAGTAGCGACTCCCCGTGCTTCAACACTGGACTCCTCTTATGCCAATAGCATAATCAAAAACATCATCGATAGGATCCGAGGTTAGAGTACCGCGAAAACAAGTACTCTGAGATGCTTATAAACTTCCTCTAAATCAATTTTAATGCAATAAGTGTATATTCAAGTTAGTCAAAGTATTTTATTCGTATATAAAGAAGGGTCTGTTGAAATTTCAAACATAAACAAACAGTTCGCCATAGCTGAACATGTGACTTTGACAATTGTACTGCGATAGACTAGTCAACGTTGGAGATGTGCAAATACCAAAATCTGTCTAACTCAAATTTGGTATGAGAAATCTAACTATTCGTCTCATCGATAGTTGAAGAAATTGAGTCAACATGGAGCAGGCGAGAAGAGGATGGACTTTCTGCGAAGAGTAACTAAAAGTACAGAAATACCTTTTTAGTCTTATTTCAATATATATATATATTTTTTACTTTTATATCTTCATAAATAATAACACATATGAAGCTGATTTATTATGGTTACATATGTTACAATAACTCAGTCATAACCGAACAAAATGAATATTTCAAAATAAGTGTTAAGTCCTATGGCCTGGAAAACCTTACTTTAAAATCCATACTTTAAAAAAAATAATGAATGGTGAAATACGATACATTTTAGAAGGAAGGGAACTTACCCAACTTTATACAGCGACGAAAACTGGATCTCATTACAACGCTCGGAAGAAGATGGAAGTTTAGTGAGTATAATTTAGAAAATAACTGTTAAACTAGCACTTAGGCTGTGCAGTAGGGCTAAAGAAAAACAACCATATAGCTATGAATTGTTTAGAGTTAATTGAAATTCTTTGAAACTAAGGAAATGTATTATGTTGTCTAAAAAATGTTTTGCGTTAAAATAAAAAAGAATGAAGTTGATTCCTTGAAGTTAAAAAAAGATCGTGTTTTAGTGACACAGTAATACGTCTTATTTTTCGAAGAGATTCGCAGCGTCAACTGATGACACATGCATACTAGCATAGCCGTCTCTAGTAGATGGCCGCAACATTGTTCTAGCAATGCTTGAAACTTCTATAAGGGCCAGATTGATTGTACTTTGTGCTTTCCCACGGCCATCTTTCCTCCATTCCCGTCTAGCTGCAGCGCAGGAAATTAAGCACAGTGTTATTGCTCCTTGTATTCAACAAAAGTTTTGTAACCACAATAATTTTACATTAATCAATATAAAGACAATATATTTAAAGCGATTCGCAAAATAATGTACGCGAAACAAATATCACTAGCCCAGTATTATTGTTTTTACAACTTAACTCTTAAAGAGTTTCGTTTTTGAAACGTGATCCCCTGAGACGGAGCTTAAAAGACAGAAATAAAAGTTTCCAAATTTTAAACACTTAAAGTTATTTAATTACGACAGCACAATAGTGAATTAAAGAATTTTGTTTTTGGGTTAAATTTTAACTATTATCTTACTAATTTATATTCTAAATTAATTTAGTGAGAAATATATGTCACTAATAAAAATTAAAACAAGTTATTTAAAATAAAATTTGTTTCATGTGACTTATTTATTATCTTTTTGCGTAACAGAAAACTTATCATTTAATACATCACGTCAATTACAATATTTTATTGCATATAACAAAGAAGACAATTTGATTTCATTCTATGTGACATTTTCGTTTCTTTACAAAAACCATTTTAGACTGATTTATAACGTGGAATCATGTTTTTAGCGATCACTTATTTAATAATTTTGTTTTCACAACTTTCAAAAACAGGTTAAAAATTTAGTAATCTGTGGCATTAAAACATTTGTTTTTTAAATTTATGTTTTATCCCGACATCGTTTTTTTCAGGATCATTAATATTTTATGGGGCACTTGCAACTTGAAAAATAGTCTGTAAGTTGGAAAATGTACGTGCAACTGCTTCACTCCTGAAAAATGTGCATATATTTACTATTATCATCAATTTTTTCTTACGTCTTTGTATTTTACAAGATTTTCTACACCAGTATAGCTCAATTATTTGATACATACTACCCAGCTGCTGTCGAGTGTCCATTATTTCAGTTGAATTGCATGACTCCATTCTGTATGATTATCTGTATTACAGAGTATTCCCGTGTGCTGCATAAATCCGTCTAATTTTATACTAGAATTTATATTATTTTTGCACCCTTGCACGGCAAAAGTGTTAAAAAATATTACAGCTAATCATATACAATAGCTTACTTTATGCACTTAAAAAATCTAAACACTGAATATCCCCCACGGTGTTGCCAGATTTCCGTAATAAATTTTACTACAAACTAATATGTTTGTATCGATTTAAATTTAGTATATAAAACTTATGGCGCAAATAGTTAAAAGACTTCCGCAAGATATGTGCTTACTACGCTTGCGCAAATGAGATATACATTATATATTGCGTCAAGCTTTTATATACTAAATATAAATTGATACAAACATATTAATTTGTAGTAAAATATATTACGGCTGTTCGACCACGTCTTACAAGTTCTACAAATTCTGTAACTACTGCTATAATTATTCTTCTCTTTTTAGTGCATTTATAAATAAAAGCTTGGTTTCAAAATGTTGTTTAGAGTTAATTTATAAATATAACATGTAGTAAAAGGAAAAATACTAGGCATGGCTTCCAAAAGTAGTCAGAGAACTGCGTCTATCTGCACACAGAGAGTGGTTGAAATTCAAGTGCAAGCACTTTTACGAACACTCGTGATGTAACAGCATTGCCACTCTACATTCGCATCAGTGTGTTACTTCACTGTGTAAATGATAAATATTTATACGTTAAGTAACTCGCGCAGGTTTGCCCAAAATTCCTACCACATTCGTTATTTCACTGAGCCTTTCATGGAGGTGTTCCAGTGGCCACTGCTGCAGCCGTAGCAGAATAAAGCAACGGCTGCACTGGTAGCTATATACACTATGTTCCCTGCGATGGATGCCCACGCAGAAAATACGTTTTGTGCTGCAACAACAAAACAATTAGTCAGTAAGATATGGCTGGTGGTGACAAGCGTGCGTGCGTGTGTGCACTACATTGGCCTTCCACGGCAACGTTATGAAAATAAAAGCCGACAATCAGATACTCCGCGTCGTGTCCAACATAGTGGACACAGCGTGTGTAGCATCCCCAGCTCTGTGTAGCCAGTATTATTGTCAACAAAGGGGGCGACTTTCACTCGCACATGACGCCCGTAACTCTCAGTGTGGCCCACCGCATAAGACCCTGCTTACAGCCGTGATGCGTGCGACCCAACATAAAGCGCGCGTAGACAGGCCCGTCTCTTGACACGTATCAACGCCTGCACCCCAACTAGTGTCTGAAGTGCTCATGGAATTATGGATGGTCCCGAACTGACGTTTGGTTACATGCCTAACCGCCAAAGTCACGTTGGTTCTTTCGTTCCGGAATTTATAGTGTTTCCAAGCAAACCATGATAACAGAACTTGCGGAAGAAGCATTGTTGATGCTATTCGGAGTACCGCTTCTTAAGAGGACTATGTAGCTGCGCGTCCAAGGTCACGAAGTGAGGGAGCGATACGGGCGACACTAACACGCACGCCTAGCGCCTCATCGCTCCTATGCGCAAGGCGTGCAGTGCACTCTAAATCGGAATCAGTTATTTTTTACTGATTGTCAGTTGGAACTGCTCCATCCGGAATATGTAGAAAAATAAAACTACTAATCTCTTCAGTTAAATGAAATCCACTAATACAAACAGTAGAAAATCAGTTATTTATAGTCGATTATGGCTGATCATGAAAGCTTCAGTATGCTTTGTTCTATGGGCGGAGGTTCAAGCCCAACCACCTCCAAAAACGTTTTTGTGTAGACAATATTTGTGTTCTGCGACAAAATATATCGTACCTAACTTACACCACATAAGAATGTTCTGTGCTTATTTATTAATAACAACTATAAATAAGTAGTTTTCTACTGCTCGAATTAGTGATATTTTTTCTTCAGATTCCGGATGGAGCAGTTTCAACTGATAATCAGTAAAAAATAACTGATTCCGATTTAGCGTGTGTTTCCGTCCTAACGCTTTACTGTGTAAACTAGATATGTAACAATGGGATTTTATTACACGCGATGAAAGTACACAGATGAAATTGCCTGCCTATAATCGTACTTTTCTCTTACCGCTTAAGGAAACTGCATAGGCAAGCTTTAAACATGCGATCTTCGACCTCTGTCACGATTTTTTTCTGCATTAATACACTTAATATGATAAAAGTTAAAAGATAGCGACATAGACAATAGTATTTTTTAATCCTTTCTGGCAAAACTTCGTATTTCCAGAACATTTATTTACCAGACATGCGTTTAGGCGCAAACAACGACTTCACGGAAAACGCTTCAGTATATAGGACCGTTATATGATTCAGGCAAGGTTTCTGTCGCTATTTCTGTTAGCCATTTTGGTTTAATAAAAATACGTAAAGCTACAGACGATCACGTTCTGCAAGCCCTTCATAATCTTAATTTTCCAAACCGTAAATTAAACGTGGTTAAAAAAAATTACTGCTCACAACTACTTAGAGAATTCCTGTCTATACTCCATCGCAACTCGATTCAGACATTCCAGAGAGAGAATTACGAGGCGTATTGCCAAATCATTTTTCTAACTTTTTCAGTCGTTGTACGTTAGAAGTCATATTTCAAAACATTACGATATGGCAAAATTATACAGATCTTATCAAACATTGCCCAACTTAATTAATCCTCTCCCGTCGTCGAGAATGGCTTTCGTTGTAGCTGCCTGCATAGGAACTCGTCAGTGGTTAGGCTGCGCATCGCACATCACATATTTCTCACTTGTTTTTACAGGATGCTAAATTGTTAATGCGGAAGTAAAATTCCTGCATTCTTTTTTTTTCTCAGACTTTAAAAAAATGCGTATTAATATTTAAAAATCGATCAAACGTTCAAAGCAAGAACTGAGGCTTTTATTACTTACGCGTTATATATATATATATATATATATATATATATATATATATATATATATATATATATATATATATATATATATATGTGTGTGTGTGTGTGTGTGTGTGTGTGTGTGTGTGTGTGTGTGTGTGTGCGCGCGTGTGTGTTTTCTATTTATTTTGACAGAAATTTAACATCTATATACAGTTTGGGTCTGAAAACTCTCCTGCATATTCCCTATGAAAAAAATAAGTCGGAATTATATATGTGACACATCGCTGATGATGCTTCGTAAGGGACACGGGTTAATTATAAATATTACAGTAAGTATTTGAAATGGAACAATGGCACCCAGAAAATGAATATCTGCAACCACTGCAAAACCCGTTACTGCCATAAAATTATATCAAAGAGAAAATACGGATTGCAATCCTGTTGTCGCATAAATGCCTATGATGACAATTCGTTTTCCAAAGACGGATAAAAATTACCACTTTAAAATTAAGGAAAAATATCGCCTTGAGTTATCACTCTAAACCACACCGTTTGCAAGGAATTCATGCATAAACTTTGAAACATAGCGTAACTGCACCTGACAGACAGCAACACGCACATGCATATCATATTCTTTCCTAAAGGAGTTGTTCAAAGTTCCCACTTTTGGCTTTAACTCACAGGTTAAAATGCCATTATCCTGAATGTTACTGTCCCATTTCAAATACTTTCTGTAATACTTACAATAAATATGTGTTTCAGCTGCACCTTCAAGGTTTCGTAGCATCCTTACGAAGCATCGTTGACCGTATGTCGCATTATGTTTTAAACTTATTTTTTGCAAATAATACGCAGGCGGAATTCGTCGATGTTTTCAAACTTATACTGTGTATTGTATATATAGTGTATGATGTCCCAAATTAGTATTTACGCTCTTTGAACGTGAATCATGTAAAAATACAGTTACTTTAAGTTGCAATAGTTTCTTCGATTAATTAACTGTTCAGAATGTTAGGTTTGACAGCATTTCCGGTGTCAGTTTTGATAAATACTAAATTAATACTGTGTGAAATATATTTGTTCTTGTGTACATAATTGCCTCTGTTTGTACAAAGAAATTGTGCATAAATATATAAAATCAATACTATGTTCAACAAATTCGCTGGCGACAAATTAGGCTATGAGTCAACAACAAATTTGTGATAATAAAGGATTGTTTTTATAGACAAAATATTGCTACTTGTGGAAGGAAATGAAATATGACATTTTTCTACAGTTTAAGAGTATATTGTAAAATGGTCCTGATTAAGCGTGATACGTGCCCAATGAACCACAGTGGGAGAATTTGGCCGGGCCGGGTAAGTTTTTCTGAGCTACTACATTTCCCGCAGTACATCGTAGATTGGATTCGTTAACATTACCACAAGGTAAAATCCAGAGGAGAGAGAGAGAGAGAGAGAGAGAGAGAGAGAGAGAGAGAGAGAGAGAGAGAGAGAGAGAGACAGACAGAGAGCGAGAGAGGGAGAAAATAGTCTTATTGCTATAAAATTGTGCATATGAACAATAAAGTGGACTTGAAAAAATGTAAGTTATTTTAAAGTTTATTACTTACATAATTCGCTCATTTATACACCACATTGAAGCGAAATTTAAATAATATTCAAACACTAATATTTCTTCATCGATATGTTTAACTATCACATGCCAAACTAAACTTTATATTCTATTGCAAAATGGTTCGCTTATACATGAACATAAACACTGGTACACCTCTATTCTCTGAGCGTATCACATAAAATTATGTCACCTTACGATCTAGTTCGCATGAATCATCGTCGGATACACTGCTATGTTACAATAACAAAGGAACAATTCAATACAATCTGATTGGACTGTGCGTACTTGGCGCTATACGGACAAGGTTGGGTGTGCGCCAGCGCGTGTATACAGTCTGCTGTTGTCAGTTCCATGTGTAGCCACGAGTGGCAGCACTACCTACAATTGTGGAGGAAATTGCAGAGGTGACAAGGTTCTCTTTCGAGCAATTTATTTGGATTTTAAAGTATTATTGGGAATGTGAAAACATGATTCAGGTGCAGAGATGATGTAGAGGCGAATTCAATACTGCACCATCGTCACGCAAAACAATGACACGATTACATTACAAGTTTGAGAGGGACTTGACTGTGTGAGATGTGAAAAAAGGACGGCAAGGCAGGAAGAGAAGGATAATGGACGAAGGAAATGTGGAGGCCTTGTTCCACACATGTACACGTTACCCAGTGAAGTCAGGCGTCTGTAATTATCCATCGCGTTTTAAAACAAGTAAAGTGGAGGTCCTATATTCCCACATTACTTCACGCGAGAGGACGAAAGATGACCCATATAGGCGTGCCGAATTTTTTTATAGCTTGTAAACATGTGGCAAGATATCTGATATCAGGATTTTCCTCCGTAATAGTAACATTAATGGCAATTTTTTCATCTTCAACAAAACAATTTGTTTTCCCAAAGTAACACACGCTTTCTTAAACGTTCAGCACTATTTATTTTATTAAATGTTGGGCAGATAACATCAGGACACCTTTAGACCCTTTCAGACGGGAAAGGCGAAAGTCCCGCAATAACACGAGTTTCTTTATGCCTCGGGGGGGGGGGGGGGCGTATTTATAAACAGGTCGGACGGTGCAAGGAAAGGAATTAATTGTATTGCGTCCTTTATCTCCAGTTTTTCTCTCCTTCCAGGCCCAACCCGTGTTGATATTATTCCCCTTTCGTACCATGCAAGCTTGCAGTTTTAATTAACCCTCCCCTTGCGCCGCTGGAGGCCATTCCATGGCTCTAATTAAGACCGGAAGTAGGATGGAGAGGACGTAGCCATATTCATGCCTCCCAGCATAATTTGTCTCTACAACCTCAACCGAGAGCTTCGCTCTACGGGAACGTTGTTTTCGTGTGACGTATCATCTTGTTTACAACCATGGGTTGATGAAGGGGGAGGAGTACGATACGGATGCTGCGTCTTCCTTGATAAATAATACAAGCTTCAGCACAGTCGAGGATACTCGTAAATAAACATAATTAAAAACTTTTTCTTGCAGCAGCTGCATAGAAGAGCTCCTGCACTACAAAAGGAATGGGTGAAACGTAGAAGCTACCGTAATTTATGAACTTGTGAACGTGTTCCGACGTCTCGTGGCTCTTACCCATAAACCTCAGCGCAAGGTAATGTTAGGGGGGAGCGGGGAATCACGCATACATCTAGTGCATACTTTCCCTTTGGCGTGCAATCTTTCATTCTTGCAGAAGCATGCGATGCAACGACACCCATAATTTTCATCCGCAGTTTAACCCAGTTTTAAACTCGTTCACGTGACCCTGGCAACCCCTTGAGGCGGAAAGTCAAGTGTCAGGCCGAGCGGGCCTCTTTTTTTCAACTTTGGGGTAAACCAAGGATGGCTGTGTAAATCCTTTTGTACTGAAACTTGTGTGCATTTTAGTATGCAAGTAGCCATTCTGGCAGCTTAATTGCACTCACCTGGTACAGGGTTGTTATCAAGCAAAACGTATAAAACAAGCTTCTTTAATTTTACTTTTAATGGAATAAGACGCAGGCACCTGTGACGAAGTAGACTCACAAATTGTCATACGGCACGATCGATCCTTGAATTGAATCCACTGTAAAATATGGACACGTACGCCTTTTCAAGGGTAATTTTTAGTTTAGTAAATATGTCGGACTGTATTACTATTGTCTATCTACGAGCTATCGCAATACTAGCGCTGTAATTCATCCGCAAAAACCCTCTAGAACAGTTAGGTTTATAGTAATAATGCAAAGTAGACTCTTTTTTTTGATAATTTTGATGAAACCTTCGATAATCCATCGTTAAAACTAATTATAATCCAACGCCATGAAATCTAACACAGAATAATGGCAACAAACCCTCCAATGGATTAACTTGATAGCAGCGAGAGTTTTAGCAGTTCTGGTGAAGTTACAGAAGCTGGTTCTTCGAAGTATATTCACATGTATAAAGGCAAGTTGTTATGAACACAGAGCTGGAAAAAATCTGATTTCATTTGATCGTAAGATTATACTTGCCATTTCGTCATATAGACTAAGGCTGTTCTTTGTCCATTGATAATTTTTCCACGTTGCAAATTATTCTGGTGAGATATTATTACCACAGAGTCTTACAGGAAGTGCAGAAAAATATAAATCAATTACCAAATTAAGAACATAGTACAAGTTTCTGTAGTAATTTGTTCTACTAGAACACTACCCCTGCGAAAGACTCCTCACTATACAACATCTACAACTATTAATTTTTATTGTTTACCACTAGATGACAAAGGAAAGTTCAAATATTCCAGTACATCAGGTCGCGGGGCATCCCCGAGAAACTTAATCTTTAGCCACCACTGACGGAAAAAAAAAATGCTTTTTTAGGAGACGAGGCCTTGCATATGTAAGACGCATCATTTCAGCGCCAGCAGCAACGGCGACGTCAGGTGTGGGTTGGTACCACGTGCAGTATTCTAGAGTTGGCAGCCATGAGTTGTATTTTGCTCTTCGTGCAATGGAAGGTGTGGACGACGTCCAGCCGGCGGCTCACTCACAGCTATCTACACTAGTGCTTACCTAGTGGCGAGAAATATTAGTTGCCAAACGGAAAGCGTTCAGCTTCCCAACCTGAGTAGACTAAACCTTGCTATAACAAATATAAATATTACTCTAAATGCTTAAGTTAAATCGAACAGACATGATCTACAAAGTTCTATTGGAAATTAACACCTTAAACAACACTGTTCATTCCTTCTGGACACTTGATAAATTTTAACTAAACACATAATTTTTATATTTTAAACCAAATCTAATAACATAGCTGTAGTAATTTTGTATACTACATACACCTGAAGTAAATTCGTAATATTTCTCATGTATAAAAACTATTTTGTACACGTCACAATTGTTAAGTAAATACTATATATATATATATATATATATATATATATATATATATATATATATATATATATATATATATATATATATATATATTACTGTAAACACAGCGCCATACACTAAACATCCCCGCTATATAACTTTATAAAATGATATTTTTAAAAAATATCCGTCATCGATATTTTTTCCAATATCAATATTCGCACCTTTTGGTTGTTGCAGTACTGGATTCATCTTTAATGACCTCGCTGTTGACGGAACGTTATAGCACAAAAAATTCATCGAAGAGCATTTTTGCACTTTGAATCGAACTAAGAAAATTGTGGCATATTTTTAATTTGTGATTCTCCATGAGCTTTCCCTAGATTCAACTTAAAAGTAAATAATACATTAATTTAGGCTTTCTTTGGTTTGCTATTTGTAAACGGTTTTGTTCCTTTAATTTGTTTTTTCCCCCTATCAGCAAAATTGTGATTATAAAACATGGTTGTGGTTGTGCAGTTGAACGAAATGACATCGCAAATAATTTGCACTAATTGTACAGTGTTTGATACAAAGTACAAATACAAACTAACCCACTACGTACTATCACACGCTTTTTAAGTAACAACATTTCGGAAAACAATGTTCTGAAAATAAGTATTATATACGTATTGCACTTGAACAGATTAATGCGTAGTAACCTTCGTACTTTGTGTTTATTTAGTTGAGTTGAAAAATCGCCCTTCCCCTTGTCCTCACATGGAGCCCGAGTAATGTTAACCCCACGCACATCATCGGAGCTAACATGGGCGCGCGCGCTGCTGCTCAAACTGAAACGATGCCCTGGGGAAACTCGAGTTGTCGATCGACAAAGACTAATGGTTGCCCGCCTGCCCTGCGCATGCGTCATGGCTATGTCTGTATTTCCGACAGCAGGGGACGAGCAAGGCGATAAAAATAAATCTTAAAAAAGTTTCAAATAACCTGTCGTCAGGTTGAAATATTTTCTCAGAGCTTGTTGATTACCTCGGGGATACCTAAAATTTGCAGGAAATTATACCGAAATTTCCATGTCACGAAATATTTCTGATATCTTGCACGTCAAATTATTTTCTGCTTAATGATGAATTTCAAATTTTTTATATAATTTGCATACACTCTGCTAGGATTTTCTGTCGTCTGCTTAAAAATACGTTCGTGTATATACAATTTTGGTGTCTTTAGAAATTGTTTCTGAAGTCTGAAAGAATAGTCCATAAAAAAATGTCCATAACACGTGAATCCAAGCATAGCTGTAAAGTAATACGTCACAGTTATTGGAATTTTAAGCACATAAAACTCTTAATAATTTTTGCACGTGTTTACAGAAACAGTTTTATCCTTGGAATTCTTCTCCTCCTATTTCTCTACTTGCTTTTTATATGACAGGGATTACACACTGCCACTGTCTTCATTGATGTGGCAAGTTGCTAATTTTTCTATTACATCTGGAAATGACTTCGTTCACGGTCATGAAGAACATAAGTGAACACAAATATGTAGGCCTAGCAAATCAAGAGGGTGTTAGAATTTTTCTTTATACGTGAGAAGCCAGAAGCTTAAGGCGCGTAAGTAATAATATACAAAGAAGTCCGAATAAAAAAATACTTAGAATGCATAGAGTTAAAATATAGAAGATCAACTATAAGAAAGTAAGCTTATAATAACAACAATTAAACTGAACAAATTTGCAGAAGATAAAAATGATGCCCAACAGACTCATCAAACATACTGTATGAAAGCTATAAAATGTAGATATAAAATTTAAGGTTCACTTGTATAAATATTTCAAATAGGCTCCCGCGTCTGTAACTGTCGCGAACAATTCGCGTACTCGGTATACAATTATACCATTTTCTGAAGTATTTATGCGACGAGCGCGACACCATATTTCAATGATCCGCAGACAGAAATAAAAGCGATCGCAATATTTATATGAATATCTTTTCGTAAAGTGCAATGTCCTTAATGATAATCTTTAAAAGATGCAAGATGATTAATGTTTGCTTATTAAGGGCTTCGCCTAGTGGAGGTTTATTCGTGTGTGTGAAAGGCAGTATAAATGAAGCACTTAAGGGCGACGTTGACAGATGCATCAAAAGCATGATCGCCTCTATGCTCTAGGCACTAAAATTGCGTGCTTTTAATTTCACGGTCGTGCAGTCTGAAACTGTAGGAATTTAAGATATGTTACTATAATTTAATTGGTGTAAAGTCTTTAGTAAAGTTCGGTGTAGTTGTCTATCGTAGTAAGTATGTTTTGAAATACTGCAGTCTGCGAAAGCATTCTTTAGTTAAGTTGTAGCACCAAAATTGTACTTATAATATGCATTATGTCTAAAAAAAAAATGAAATTCCTTAGTCGCTTAATGCATGTGTTCATTTCGTAGTTACTGAGCTAGATGGCACTGGGCTCGCATTCGGGAACACCTGGGCTCGATTCTCGGTCCGGCTGTCCTGGTTTCGATTTCCCATGGTTTTCCACAATCACTCCAGGCTAGTGCTGGGGCGGTTCCTAAATACAGGGCATAGCTGATTCTTGCCCCATCCATGCTACTCTGGACAAATTACTCCATCTATTAGAGACGACAAGATGTTAAGTCCAACCTACCTACCTGCCTTTCGTATGGATAAAATTACACAAGGAACACGCATGGCACTTCCAAAAAAAAAAAAAAAAAAAAAAAACTTTGATACGTATTTTAAGTGGGTCTTCAAATAAAACACTTCCATTGTATCGAGATAATCAGGAAGCGCCTCACATACTAAACTAACAACTAACAAACTAAATCTATAAACGTCGCACACTGTCATGGCCTAATATGAATATTAATGCGCAAAATAGAGGTACGGATGGAACGTTGAGTGGAGTGGAAATATTTGGGCAGCTTTGACGAAGTCTTGAGAGCCGATGAGGGTGAAGCGAGGTCGACGTAAGGCAGTGCCGGAATGCAAGTGTGGAGGAAACGGGAGATATATGAGGAAACCCACCATTCAGCCGTATCGTCCGGCACGATTCCCACATGCTAAAACCAGGAGCGAACTCACGGGGAATCGAGTCCGGCTCGCCCAGCAGGCGGGTGCTCTGGGAGCTACCCCCTCCCCCTCCCAAAGTTCTACGAATGGAATACCTTAGTAACCTCGCCATGGAGGTTGTCAGCTAAATAATCACTGTGTTACCACAATTATTTTAACAGTAACAATAATCGTATTGTTTTCGTACATTCGTTCATCGTTGAAAGAACACTGCATTTGCACACTTAATATCAACTCTTAAAACAATGAGATGACCAAATATTACATTAAGTACGCCCACGTCACGTATAGCATGTATCGTCAACACTGGTATAGGCCATTCACAGTTACTTCACACTTTTCTGAAGCCCTGATAAAGTTTTGATCCAGGATATTCCTCCCACTCACACTAAGTAAGCTTAACCGAGTCTATAAACTTACTAAAGTAACACACCTAGGTTCTTCGTGTATTTATTCATATCAGTTATGAATGGAATAATGTAAGTATTTTAGTAAAGTATTTTATTTAAGAAAGCGTTCAGTTTAACCAAGAATTAGGTAGTTTTATGTCAACGTAAGTATAAACCGTTTGTAGCACTGTTATACACAACGTCTATAGGGGATGACCAAACACGTCATTTTTCAAAGGTTCGATACGAAAAGTGCAAGAAAACCGTGAATAAACTATAATTCTGAAGCCGCATGAACTGTCTGCCGCATCACTTTCCAAAACCTGTGGCTTTTTACCCAGACACATACATAAGACTGTCCTGTTTACGTTGGGCTGTTTCATATGTACGTGGCAACACTAGCTTCTGCAAAACAGACATTTAGTTTCGAGTGTATACTTCGTTTCCATACCGCAACAGTTCATACAATGCCATTAACCAGAATAGTGTCACCAGATGCCCTTTAAAAAAAAAAAAACAGTAAAATATGTTGGAAAAAGATGTTACAGCCGTGAACAGAATACATCGTCAGCACAAAAGACTGAATCAGTAGTTTAAAACCATGTAATTTTTAACTGAAAAGCCTGTTACTTGAGGATGATTAAAAGCAGTCTAATCGCGCTTTGAAAAAAGTTTTTTTCTATTTACTCAAAAATAGTTTTTGAAAATTTCAATGCAAATAAAATTGTCACCAGTTAACAGTTATGAAATTTGTGAATTGAATCCTTATGTAAAATGAAACAGATAATACGACTACCCAGCCTTGCGTGTGATGATTAAGGAAGGTGTACACCTTAAATAAACATGTTTTGAAATGGCCTAGTTAAAAATATCAGAAACTATACAAAATCAAATAACAATTTCCAGTATTGTACCCTACTTGATTAAGGTGTTAAATGTGTGAATAATTTGTGGGTAAAATCTCACTGTTTATTAGTGACATACATGCGTGTTGCCAATTTGTTATTGCTGCAACCGTGGACAGTAATTAATCAATTACGACACATAATCTATACTCATGTTCAAAATAACAAGCAACGTCGCCTCGTGGAAACATTTTCAAGCTAACAGTTCTCGTTGAAACGGCACACAAGATCTGGGGTGCTGCACAAAGCCTGACAGCCATGCAATCTACAATGCTTTAAGTGCAGCATCATGAAGGCTCGCCCTGTATCATTCATGGATGGGAATTATATATCTGACCACTCGCACATTTTAACACATTCATTCAAAAAGAACACTTCTGCCATATTTTGTTTATTCTCGTGGGGTTCCTGATATTATTGAATAACATTATTTTCGAAACTATTATTATAGGCTGTACACCTCCGTTAGGCTAACAATTTATCAGCAGAATACATATTTCAGGCAGTGTTTTTTAGTCAGGCCAAGTCGTTTCGTCAACAATAATCTGTTGGCCAACCAAAAAAGCATAATAACATCTACATATTAATTCGGTCATATAAAAACACGTTATCTGTCAGTTTAAAAAATTATTTCTCTGTGAGTGATTCACAAGAAATCAGTGACTCTAACGGTAGGAGCAAATGGAAATCAGTTGTTCAATGATTGTTCAGTGAGCTGCCGGCAAGGATGTAATAAATTTCTCCCACTGATTCCACAATTTTTTAACTGAATTGCAGCCTGATGTAACTTATTTAGAGCAATTTTCACGTATTCCATGTTTAAGTGTAGGGTACGTAGTCCACTTAGCCAGGCGACGGACAAAGAACTTAGCATTTTTTTAAAATATGAACTGCTTTTTTCACCCTGTTCGTACAGTAAATTAAGAACAATATATTAATAACTATGTAAAAATATCACATTTTATATCACGTCAATATTAGTCTCCTGGAGGTTCCTAATACTGACTCTACAAACTTGCGCAAAATTTGGCTTGGGCGTTTCGTATCGTATAACAATATCTTGAATGTAGTTTTTTTAGGTTGCCTTGCATAACCCATGTTTTTCAGTAGATATGTATCAGACGAGGAACATTTTTCACGGAACTCATTACCACTATGCGCTCTGCATCACGCGCGGCAATGTCTGTCGACTTTTAACTGCTAGCTTTTAGTATGTTGACCCGTGAACTGGGGAAGTAAATTAAATATGTATGTCTGACTTGAATGTGCGTGCAAAAACTCAGTTTACGTGAGCCGCAACTTTTCAACTCTCTTAGTTCCAACCGTTCTCTTCCGCATAATTTCCGTATATGGAGACTACATCCAACGACAATTTTTTGAAGTCTCCGAGAATTTTTTTTTTTTTTTGCTACGCGGGGGTAAATTGTTTTCGAAAGGATTTCTTTTTAATGGTTCGTGTTTGTCGTACACTGCTTTCCAAGTACTGAGTAAAACTACACCGTGAGCGGAGAACACTCAAATAAAACTGCAGAATTCATGCGAAAGACTGTCGCGGATGAAGTTTACATAACGTACGTAAACTGCCTATAATTCAAGCGTGCCACAGATTACTTTTGTGCAACTCTCATGTCTCAAAGTTACAAGTTGAGTTGTCATAAGGTGTCTAACGAGAATAACACTATTTATAAACCGGATCTGGCGAAACGTCGAAAGAACTGCCACTACGCAAAGTTAATTGCATGTCGTAAAATCGCTATATATAATAATAATAATAATAAAAAGGTTAGTTTTAGCGTTTATTTGACTTGTCACGGACGATAACCCCAAATGAAAAAGTTAACCCACCAGGTTGAAGTTGAGATCCTAACACGTGAACAGTCTTCCGTTTTCGACGAACATAAATGAAAAACACTAACCAGAAGAAAAAAAAAAAAAAAAAAAAAACTAAGGAATGTTTAGGAAAATTTGTTTTAAGTTTTCGACGCGCGATAAAGTTGTGATGACATAATGTGAAGAAAGAAGAAGAATTCTTGCATTTTAAAATAATTGTGCACACTCTTGGTAGAAACAATATAGGATAAATGAGATACGATATATTTCGGACTAAAGCATTCTTGTTTTGTTACGACATGCTGCACTTCAAGCCGATTCACGACACCAATTGCACAGAAAATTCAGTATACGTGGAGTCAGATTTTTTCCACGAAAAGTTTATCAGTATTTTCAGACAACAGCTTGTTAGTTGTATGATTATTATTAACACGGTAACATTCGGATAGTGCTTTCCTATTCACTACACTTTGTCAAAAACGCAAAGGAATTTTCACTCAAAATATTTGTTCCTTACAGGGCTTAAAATACAATTGCTGAATAACAACAGATATAAAATAATTAAAATGTGTTGGTAGAGGCTGTTCACGGTAAAGGGAGCACTTTTGAGGTCCTAGTTACTTTTCCTATCAGCCATCTTTTAACCTTCCACCAATTTTAGAATAAATGTTGACCTGTAAGTAATAAACACAGTGTATATATTTCACTGAACTCAAAAATTAACGTCTAAGGGTACGATAAAATATATTTATTGACTATCATTTAAAATGGGAAGGCTTAAAAAAATGCTCACTTCACCGTGAATAGCCTATACACGTATTTAAGAAGTGAAAAAAGCGTAAAATTATTGCTGCTTTAAAATTAAGATATTTTTCCCCCATTGAAAAACCACAGTTATAAATACGCTCCTTTTGTACTCTTTTGATTCACTTTCATTTTAGACTTAGAACAGTACGGATATAAAATGCCAATGATGCATCTGCTTTGTTGCTTCTGCGGTAAAGCATTTACAGCTTTGCATAACTTACGTTGACATGAAATAACGACCTGCATAGCGGAAAGTTCAAGTATGACATTTCAGTGCAAACTCTGTCAGAGGCAGTTTACTCAGACTGATATTTTGAAAAGATATTCTAAAACTTGTAGCACTGGTTCTCTGCAACTTCAATCAGAACCACAGTTAGCACTGCACGCATTGCAGTTAGCACCACAGACACCGCAATTAGCACCGCATGAACCACAGTTAACATCTCATGTACAGCAGTTAGCACCACATGCAACATAGTTAGCACTGCATCCACTGCAGTTACCGCCACAGACACCGCAGTTAGCACCGCACGCACCACAGTTAGCACTGCAGTTAGTAGAGCATGCACTGCATTTAGCACCATGTGCACCACAAGACAGTAGTGGTAACATACATATTATCAAGTGAGATGTTACTCTACCCATATGCATTCATGCTGAAGATGAAGATATCTCCCACGAAATACGACATGGAAGCCTATTTCCGAATACAGTGAGGTGCGTCATCGCGAGACCCTCAAATTGCAGGAAAACATGCATCCTACTGAGTCTGCTGGAAGAAGCGAATGGCTTTCGGTTAGAGAATATG
Organism: Dryococelus australis; assembly: GCA_029891345.1. Classification (NCBI taxonomy): domain Eukaryota; kingdom Metazoa; phylum Arthropoda; class Insecta; order Phasmatodea; family Phasmatidae; genus Dryococelus; species Dryococelus australis. Next base: position 157,818,801 of record CM056998.1, read on the forward strand.
TACCTATAGTCAAAATCACTCCAACAACCAAAATATCGACAACTGGCACAAGTACTGCAGTCCGTGGATGGTGTTTTTTTATTTCCCTTGCAGGGAAAACGAAACCATCGTGCCTCCTAGCATGAATTTGCAGCATGTTTACGACGATCATGTTAATACGGACATGACACTATCATATTTCAAGAGTCTTGTGTGCCTTGTACTGGAAAGAGAAATACTGATTTTTGACGATCGTTAAGGACTGGCCCATATATAATATAAGGTATCAAAGGGGATTCAATCAGTTCATCGCCGCCTATCATCGAGTCAGCATAACGAAATTCGGACAAAGTTGCCTCAAGCTGCGTCTTCACAAAAGACGAAGATGGAGGTTGTCTCGTACCAAGAAACGACGGAACTTGTGATGCTGGTAGAAGAATAATTCAAAATGTCGGCGAACACGAACGATCTGAGAATGCTGCTACTAACATTTAGTTCTCGAAACTGGTATTGGCAACATGTCGGATCTGCATAGTTTCTTGGCCGCACAAAAAAAACATTCTTTCAGAACTACTTGTACGAGTTTGGGGTGGAGATGGAGCATGTAAAGATAGAGATCATCAGCGATATGGTGGCCATGGACGAGCACGTAACAATTGCTCAAAGGCAAATTATTGACATATTGTGTGTGGCATCTGTTCAAAATGTAGAGAATCTGAAAAGTCTGGGAGGATATAGGACATGTACATTCACTACCTCGATTTCCCACCTCGTAACGAAAACGGATATTCAAAATGACAGCAGGGACATATTGGATGTCTGCGGTGAACGCCTGGGCAAGATAGAAAATATTTTGGTGGAGACCCAAAACTAAAGCTATAAAAGAGTGCAATAGTAATAATTTTTTTTAAGCACAATGCCAGACATTGCCAGCGACCTGCATCGGACGATACAGTCTATTCGCTCGAAGTATTTGCTCACCAAGAGGGCTAAAATTGCATGCGACCCTATAAATGAAGACATTTTAAGCCCATTACTCATCGTATCGATATACTCTCAGAGAGTGATGCAGCATCCACAGCCGCGAAGACTGAAATCGATGATACTGCTGAGCCTATGAAGATGCGAAAACATGATGTACAAACAGATTGGGATGATGGATCGGATAGAGGTTTGCCACACAAGAAAAAGTATGGAAAAGTGTCTTCAAACTCAATGCTCTGGTTCTCCAGTACATACGATTGTACACATCTCATAATAATGATACGACATATGGTTTATTCAGGCATAATGATAAATGGTTACTCAGTGCTGATGAAATACAGTTTGTACCAAGTGGCATCATCCGAGTTGGCGATTACAATACACATGGAATCCCCACATTATATAAAATTCTATTTCTGAAGGAGCCCAGGGAGTTTACAGAATCCAACTTGCTGTAATACAAGGCATTGCTCGAACTCATGCATACACTTTACTCATACAAGCACTTTACCAAGATAATGATCCCAAGACATAAATCATAATTCCACGCACAGCTATCTCTAAGCTTCTATCGTCAAGAATTTCAACAGTACTCCAAAGGTAATAAATGTGGAGGCATTTCGAAGCAAATGGCAATTACAAGTGGTTGGATATACACCCAAAACTCGTTCGCGAGTTCTATTCTACAGTTCATTTCACCACTCGCATGAAGCCCGAAGATGTAAAAGACGACTCCCTGCTTCAAACCTTGTACACTGATGTGAAAAAGAGGGTCCCACACAAGCCTAAAACCATGATTGGCGACCTGGTGTGCATCTCCAAACAGAAAGGTATATTTAAGAAAGGGTTCACTGCGAATTGGAGCCCCGAACTCTTTCGTGTGCGATGTTTACGCAATTATATTATGAGGATCTACTTTCTCCAGTATCTGATTAATGTTTTCATATATGGTAATTTCTATACAGAGGAGATCCTGCCTACAAAGTTTCCAGATGTGTATTTGGTTGAGAAGGTGCTGAAATGGCATAATGGATGGTCATATGTCATGTGGTGGTGTTTGTCAGCTTGCTACAATTTTCGGATCGACGATGCGGACATCGTGCGGTAAACACTGAAGATTGCAATTAATATACCTGCGTTTTTTTCTCACTTTGTACATTACCAAATAAAATTATTTTTAAAAAAATATTTTGTGTTTATTTATTTTAAAATAACCCCACTTTTTATAAAAATACATTTGAAAAATAGAACAAAAAAATTAAATATGACAATTTACGTATTTTGCACGAATAGTCCCTGTTACTATTTGGTACAGGCGTAATTTAGAAATTAACACTACCTAAAATTTGAAAATGGAATCCAGCATGGAGAGCACCGACAGCAATACCTATATGCTAAAAAAAAAAAAAAAAAAAAACAAATACGGCTGCCACCTGATGACTAAATCGCCATCTCGCCTGGTGGTTAAATCGAGAAAATAGTGCCACCACAGAGTTGAAAATGAAAACATGAAATCCAAGATGGCGGCTTACAGCAATGTATAAACAAATGACAAAAGAAAAATCCATTATTAAAGAATGGGTGGGGGAGAGGGGTGGAGACCTGCCGACTAATTAACAAATGAGAAACATTGGACAGGTGGGGAATGTTAAGACAATGTGATTTATTGGAGCAGGGTCAGTCCTCTGCTTGATATGAAACAGGGGAGGGGACCTGCGGAAATGTACGTTTTTAAATACAAGTGTTACTATTATTTGTTTAAAAAATTTTTTTACCTTTTTATAAAATTGTAAAATAACTTTTAAAAAATTTCTAATAAATTTCTTGGGATTTTTGGAAATTTTTGGGTTCAATTTCATTCAAGGTCACAGGGTCAATGTCACCTGTATCTAATATGGCGGACAAGATGGCTGATGATTGGTTCTGAGTCTGGACCCTGGACCCTGTTTATTGATTTGGCATACCCTCTGCCTATAAAACCAATACGCTTCCACTCTTCTACCCTCGAGAAGCGAGCCTCCCAAATCCTTCTGATGGCTTGAAAAGTTCCTTTCTGTAGCTTGCTTTTGCAACTGGGGGGATTGGTGATTTTTGCCGGAAAAATGGGAAATCTTGGGAGGAAAAATTGGAATTTTGAGGGGGAAAAAGGACGTTATAATGAAGGGAAATTTAAAAAGGAAAATAATCGATTTTTGACAGGAAAATGGCAGTCGAGGGACTATAATGTCAGAACATGAACAGCTCCGATCTCTGGTCCCCCATGCCCTTGTCCTCAACTTCCCTTTTACGTTCTACTACTAATTGTTTACATAAGAGGAAAGGTTACCTATATATTTTATAAATTAATTCTATTTTATTTCTGCTGAACTTAAAAGGTCTTAGTTCACTGTCATATTTTGAACGTTATGCCAATCAGGATTGTGAAATTACGAGGGTTTTTTTTTACCTTGAATGTGTTAAAGCTTTGATAGCTAACATTCGCTCATAAATAAGGCAGGGAAGAAATTTCTGGAATTGAGAAATGTGATTTGGAGAAAACTGGAATTGTGACGTCACTAAAAAAATAAAAGGTGACGGTGAAGGTGACGGGGTCATGGCCGCCGCGCCGGGGCAAGGGCAAGAAGGGCAACGCGGGTTGGGGTAGTGTGGTGTGGGGTTGTGGCTTTGTCTCGAGTGAGAAGGGTGGCAAGAGCTCGGGGTGAGTTGTCGCGTGACTGCCAAGGTCGCGGGACCCCCTCCTGGCACTGCGGTCACGCTCACAGCAGGTCTCTCCTCCTCAAACTCCCGCCTGGCCTGTCTGCCTGCCTTCTCCTAACAGAACGTCCTCGTAATTGCTCTGGTAATCGTGAGTTATGATCAGGAATAGGAAAATTTCGCGTTTTGAACGACCTGAGGGCTAGACTTCACCCTCCTATATATTTTCGAATCTCAGCTTTCTGATCAATGGCTTCTTCCCCAGTGTGTCGGCAGTTTTACCCCAGACAATGTGGCATGAGAAATGTTGCTCTTATTGTCATGTAGTTCTGTTACTGCCTCAAAGTTTACCTCGGCATGTCTAATAAACTGTGATCCAATTGCAAGCATAACAGAAATGTTCGTGTTCTTGAATTTCAGCTAATCTGATTCGCGACATTTTGAAGTTCTTAATTACGATAAATGAAACTTGCACAGAAATACAGCGCTGCCAGCGTTCCTGCAACTTCTGGAATGTGTCCTGGAAGTCTTCTTCTCGAAGCATGTCAAGCATCTTCTGCAATTCGCGCTGGATTTGCGAATGGAGTGGAAACGGTGACCTTTGAGCTGGATCTTCGTCTTGGAGAAGACGGCCAAGTGCGCAGGAGCCAAACCTGGCGCAAAGGGCGGATGTGGAAGCAAGGCCATGTTGTTTCCGGTGAGAAACTCACGTGCGAGGACAACTCGGTGACAGGATGCATTGTCGCCGTGGAGCATCTTATGTTTTGCGCGCCACAAATCCGGACGCTTTCGCCGAATGTTCTCCCTCAGCCGCCTTCTTAATACCTGACAGTTAAACGCTTTATTAACGGTTTGTCTCCTGGCAATGAAATCTCGATGCATAATGCAATGAAGTCCGCTGCGTTAGCTGGAAAATATCATGCACGCCAGTTTGTTATGTTTATAACCTTCTATAAAACATAACGCTTCCCTTCTCAACATTTTCTTAATAAGCACACAGCCAAAAAATTTAGGTTAACAATAGCAGAAATGTTATATAATACTCCACTGCAAAAAAAAATGGGGTGTGGCTTTGTTGAGGACACGGCCGTTTGTTTTGCGTGAATACGTCTACGTTGATGCGCTCAGACGCCTTGATGTTTTATTTTACTTTCCCGGCACAGCTTCACTCGATCATATAGAGTTTTATGGGTATCACTGAATTGCTTTTGAAATGCTTTTTTCAACCGTATACGATTTCTGTATTTCGACTTGGCTTTTTGACGAGTATAGGCTACATTGTGTTAAGTTGTCATAATTTTTTTACATGAAACGCATACAATTCCACCATAAGCATACAACACAAATATTTTTATACGCGTAAATTGATTGATCTTAACGAGAGCTGCCGATTGAAAGCTACACGAGCGTCGTAGCTTCTCCTAGTCAAAAGTTATACTACGCGGAAGTTATGAGACGCGGCGAAACGATCTCAAAATTCAGGCGCACCCCCTCTCCCCCTCCCCACCCCCGCGCGAGATTTGGAGCTGAAATGTCAAACTGTATTCCCCGAATTTGTTATCATCGGATTTTCTGGATTGCCTCCCACTGTGGTTGCTAATTTAAAGACGTATTCACGTTAAAAATGAGAACAGTTATATTGGTGGATATGGTACGCCAAAAAATAAAGTTTGTAGTAAAAGTACTGCGTATTGATTCTTCAATTTCCTGTTGGTTTCGTCACAGTGAGGGTTGGTATATTTATCCATAACCTGTTTCAGTTTATCTGCAGTACTAGAGAAACTCAAAATTCGCTCTGACATAAAATGTTTAATTTCAAGATTCCTTTATGAGCAGTTAAAAGTCGACGGTAATTAAAAATGATCGTGCCCATTTTAAAGCCAGTAAAATTTGAATGCGAATGGCAAGTACAAAAAAATGAAACATTTACTTCAGCATCCAAAAATTATAAAGCATTATATCTTAACAAATGTCTTTAACATTTTGGATTCCTGGGGATCTTTATTTGTAAAAGTTTCCTAAACTGTGTTTAATGATATTGTCTTTAAAAAACGCACTTCATCTTAATGGCCCAGTGAAACAAAAAACGCAACGCCTCATTTATCGCACTCGTTTTTATCGTAATCTTTATATTTTCACCTTTAGCAACTTTGTACGCTAAAATAAGCGAGTTTAAATCAGCACAGTAAACAGAAGAATAGCTTATCACAAAACAATATAACATCATTTGCTCAGACACAGCACCGAACAGGGGCGTAAGGTAGGGCTATCCTATATAATAAGTATACGATCTCTGTCTGTCTGTCTGCCTTTAATACCTCTTAAGTCCCTTGAAACTAAACAGAAGTTCTTCAAATTTTGCAGAGCGAATCCTCAGTTTAAAATACAGGTCAAGTTCGAATTTCAGCAAGATCAAATTATGAAATCATTACCTTTTACATAGATAATATTGTGTAGAGATATGAATGTAATGAAATATCATTTTTGTTATTTTTAATGTCTCGCTTCAATGTTGAGTTATTTAAGTGAGACCACAGTGGCTCAGTGGATAGAGCGATTCCAAGTGGGGCCTTAGTAGTTCAGTGGATAGAACTATGTTAAGTGGGGCCGCAGTGGCTTAGTGGATAGAACTATATCAAGTGGGGCCACAGTGACCAAGTGGATAGATATATATCAAATGGGGCCTTGGTAGCTCAGTGGATAGAGAAATTCTAAGTGGGGCCTCAGTGACTCAGTGGATAGAACTGTGTTAAGTGGGGCCGCAGTGGTTTAGTGGATATAACTATATCAAGTGGGGCCGCAGTGGCTAAGTAGAGAGATAAATATCTACTAAGGCCCATTTGATATATATAATGGGCCTTAGGAGTTCAGTGTATGGAGAGATTCCAAGAGGTGCCGCAGTGGCTCAGTGAATAGAGCGATTCCAAGTGGGGCCTTAGTGGCTCAGTGGATAGAACTATGTTTAGTGGGGCCGCAGTGGCCAAGTGGATAGAAAAGTATTAAATGGGACCGCAGTCGCTTCAATGTTGAGTAAATTTACGTCATTTCATTATTACCTATATATATACCTATGCAAAATTTTTTTCAGTCTTTGTATGGTAATCAAATTTCTTATCATGGTAACTGTTCTAGTTCCGTTACAATACAAAAAAAAGTCACGAGCTGGATCCCCTAGTATAGTATAAGGAATTTGGAATATGGGTTTGGTTCTGGCGCTGTGATGTTGGATTGATGACAGCGAATAATGACTATGTTGGATGTGCGTGAGCTAGAACTCGATTTTTCCACCAGTGACTTTGAGCCAAAAAAATTCTAGAAAAATCTACAAAAAATTTTAGAATTTTGAAAAAATAAATTCCCAATGTCATTTTAAGTATAATTTACAAATAATTACAACTAGAATGTCGCGAATACGATTTTCACTCCCTCCCAACTAAAAATGGCACATCAGATACTCTGAGCCTGATAACTCCGCCAATTTATCTTCGGCTTTACATCACAAACTTAATTTACTCGCAGTAGCTCCATGTTAATCGTAATCACTCTTCTCATCTCTTTCCCCTTCTCCATTTAAGCCAGTAGCTTAACTTCCCTTCCTATCAGCACTTATCCACAATATTCGACCCCCTTTCCCACTTCTCTCTCGCTCGCTCTCTCTCTCTCTCTCCCCCCTTCTCCCTCTAAATACAGCAGCTACCCTAACATATATCCACCCAATATACTCGCCTGTGCTCGATGTTAGTTGTATACGTCCCTAACTGTGACGCCTTCGCTGCATCCCCTTCTACCCCCAACCAATTCGCAATTAATCAAAAAACTTCAAATGCTTGTCAATCCCCTCCAATCATTTATAAAGCGACTGACGGGCTAGGAGAGTTCTGTTATTTTCAGAATTGACGTTTATTTCTCTAACGGCCGACAAATTCTTCTGGCCAACTTGGTGCACGGGAATCTCAAGTCTCTGGCCAGGCTGGTCAGACACAACGATTTGCCGTACCTTCGAATATAATGTTTCGTGTGTTAAGTTTCGTGTAGAATACCAGCCGTGTACAAGTATTTGTCACTGTAACTACAGCGGAACCAAGCCATTCGCAACTGTGTCATCAAGCGGAGAGGGTCTTTCTGGGCTGTATCTCGGTTCGCGACACGCCGCTGCACAGTCTGGTACTAGACTTGTCAAGCGTCCGTCGCATCGTTTAGGGCATCGACCACAGAGGGCGTCGGGGCAAGTGGGGTTTCTCTCACTGCACATGTGCAGTCGATACATCTTACCTTCCACAACATGATGCCGTTAAAGTGGCGGCTGTCAGTAGAAGAAGAAGTTGGCTACCATGAAAAAAAGTGTGTAAAAATAACGAATTTTTTTTGGAGAGCAATTTGTAATGGGACACAAAAGCGTCGTGTTTCACTAACTGTCGAAGAGTTAAGCTGACGATTGGTGATCCCAACAAAAAAATTTCCCCGGCATGCAATTCGAATGTTGTTAGCTGTCTGCGAGAGTAAAACAAACTAAAAGCAACTCATGTAAACCTAAATATTCAGCTTCAACACTGCACCGATTGTATTATATTACAAAATAATATAGGCCATACTGAAATTATTAATGAACGAGGGGGGGAAATGTCATGAAATAATATCAACACGTATTCTAAATTTTAAAAAATAATAAGTTTACACATTATTAACTCGATCACATTTCGTACAGTCACTAGCAGTATTTAAGTTAATTTTATACGATGGCATGCCTTTTTCTGCTAGCAGAAAAAAATGACAACTGTTTTTCAAGTAGTACACATTTACTACACTACCCAGCAAACACAACCTGTCGGCAAAGTGTCGGCAAATTGTCGGCCCGATACCTGTACTGTCAGCAACTGTCCTTTCAATGCCTGAAGATAGCCATCTGACAACGGCGTGACGTCTTTTTTGAGACAGTATGTTTGCCGTTAGAAAAAAGACAATGTCCCGCTGTATTTTTTTTTTGGGTAACAGATGGATATCACCTAAATTATGTCGACATGATATATCACAGCCAACATGTCGCCAATAGCCAAAATAATATTCCGGCCTGGTTCCGATATAGCATCTTTATTTTTCGGTAAGCTGCCCGTCATCTTATTTATTCCGACCCGCTAACGTTTTCGAAACATTACTCTTCATCACAATAAAGATACAAATGTGATGTCTTTTTGCCAATAAACTTGTTGATAGTGTTTTTTTGACTAGACAAGATGTTAGCTAGTTGTTAATGGCATGATATCTTTTTTGAAACCATTTGTTAACCGTTAGCATGGTTTTTTTTCATGATTACATGTGTCACGTGATAGCCCATGGCATTTTGTACTTTGAATTTTTTTCATTTGTACAACCATCCGACATATATATTAAAAACTAACAAAAACAATTTTGATTGCAAGCCTTTGAAGAAATGAAGAAACAGTTTTTAAATAATCAGTGTTTAAAATTTATTTGTAATGCCATGGAATTTATATTCACTTATAATTATTTGTGTCCCGATAGATTTGAAATTACTGAAGAGTATCAGCAACTTACCTCGTGGTGTATAGGTTAGCATGCTGGACTATCTCAAGTAAGGATTTTAGGTCCGAATCCCACACTCGACAAGCAGAATATTTTCATATCATATAATGTGTTTAGATGTAAATGGAATGAATATATGTAAAGAGGAAATAACAATTACTGAAATTTTTAATCGAAAAGTTGAGGGTTTTTCATAGTTATACTGCTAATTTATAGACATCATACCACTGCAGGTCCGGCATCGTAATGACATCCACCCGTCGATGGCCCGGCATCTTATCGCCATCCAGCTGCCGTAGGCCCGGCGTCTTGCCGCCATCCAGCCGTCGCAGGCCCAGCGTCTTGCCGCCATCCAGCCGCTGCAGGCCCGGCAACTTACCCCCATCCAGCCGCCGCAGGCCCAGCGTCTTGCCATCATCCATCGGGCCGCTTCCGGCATAAGACAGTGGGCCGACATCATTTGGCCGGAGTTTATCTGCTATCTTTTACCGGCCCGATTCCGGCCCGTACGTTTCGTGTTTGTTGGGTATTGTTTGTGAAAATAGCAACACCCAGAAAGAATGACCCGAATGAATCCAACCTCTAGGATGTGTAAAATAGTGTACCAGCAGTAAGTTATTACAATTGCTGAGAGATGACGTACACTAAGGCGCGGCAGTGCCCTCTCGTGTGTGACCGGAAAGGCCAGTGTTATGCCAAGCTCAGTCAGTAAGAGCCCTCAAACGAAGTGAAAGTAAGTGCCAGTAAAGCTTCGTTGACGTCAAAGGGCGCCATATGAGCATGTCAGTGAGTTCGAATGGGGCAGAATGATCGATCTCCGGGAAAAGGGTTTGTCATACCGAGATATTTCGGCTTTTAGTTGGCATGATGCTACGACAGTGATGTGCGTGTGAAACCAGTGGATAGAAGACGGTCATATGCAGCGGCGAGCGGGCACTGGAACATGCAATGTGACCACAGCACGGGATGACTGTCATCTTGCCAGCATGGCCATAACGGACCGTACAGCCTCGTCCACAGCGTTGGCTCAACACTGGAGCACTACACCTACCTGTGTCGACCTGTACGCAGTGGGCTGGACTGGAGGCACCCATGCCGTTGTATCGGCTTCAAATGTCCAGAAACCACAAATGCCTCACACTGCAATGGGCACGTGAACGCTGTCGCTGGCGTGTTTAGTAGTAAAATGTAATTTTTTCGGTCGAGTCCTGCTTCAACGTGTCCTACAGCGATGACCGATAGACGCTACCGTGGTGACCGCAATCTGGCAGCCTGCATTGTGGAACGGCATTGCGGACAAATGACAAGTGTGATGGTGTGAGGCACCATTAGATACAACATGCGATATCACCTCCTATGTATTGAGGGCAATCAGAACAGCCTAGGCATGACAGTCAAGGCATACTGGGCGCAGTAGAATTCCCTTGTTATAAATAACGGTGTGCTTTACAGGAACAAGGAAAGTAAAGATAGGAAACAAAGTCATTTACAATTGGTCCTGTGAGAGTGCCGTATCCCATGAGTGCTAAGAGAACTGCACAACACAGCAGCAGGTGGTCACTTTGGTGTAAATAAGACCCTCGATAGAATTCGAATGATATGCTATTGGCAGCACTGTTGGGAGGATGTTGAGAAGTGCTGCCATCTGTGTGTTGCATGTACCACAAGTAAGGGTCCGAGGGTTAAGGGACGAGGTCTCCTTCAGAAAGACAATGTTGGGGCCCCATTCGACAGGATGGCAGTGGACATTCTCGAACCACTACCAAACACTGATAGAGGGGGAATGTACCTTCTGGTAGTACAAGACTATTCCACAAAGTGGCCCGGGGTCATTCCCGTGCCAAACTAAGCGGCAGGCACGGTATCTGATGCACTTGTAGAGCATGTTGTCTCCAGGTTTGGAGTGCCACTTGAGTTTCATTCTAGTCAAGGACGAAATTTTGAAGCAACTCATTTCCAATAGTTAACAGGGATTTTAATACTGAAGAAAACTAATACCACAGCATTACACCCTCAGTCCGATGGGATGGTCGAGAGGCTAAATCGTACCCTGGAACAGTATGCGGCGATCTTCGCAGAAGACTATCAGAAATATTGGCACTCCAAGGTACCCTTATTTCTCCTGGTGTATCGCTCGGCGGTCCACGAGTCCACAATGGTAACACCTTCAATGATGCTGTTTAGGAAATAGCTCCGCCTCCCTGGTGACTTGCTGTTTGGACGTCCAGTGGAAGAAGAAGCATTCACTCCAGAATATGCAATTAAACTACGTCAAAAATTAGTCGACAATCATGAGTTTGCACAGAGGTGCCTTAAAAGTAATAGTGAGAAAATTAAAACACGATATGACCGATGAAAGCCACAGGAGACTTTTCAAGGATAGCTAGTGTGGTTGTACAACCCTTAGAGTCGGAAGGTACGTTGCCCGAAGCTACAGAAATGTTGGGAAGGTCCATACAGGATCCTGAAACAGATAAATGATACAGTCTACTGGATTTATCGACAGGGCTTTAGGGCAAAGCCTATGGTTGTCCACATCGACAGACTAGTGCTGTATGAAGGTCCTGATGTTGGAGAGCCTGTTTGGGATGAACAGTTTACGGAGGGGGCATTGTTACGTGCTGTAGCTCGCACAGACCTCGAGCTGTCTGGCACTGTGGGGGCCCACCTCTATCCTCCCCTCTCCCAGATAGACGCCCTCGCAGCCTTGTTGTCACCCCTCCCAGGTAAGCAGAGAAATGATTGACAACAGCGAGAGCTGGCTGACGTCACAGCCCCTCGTCCCTCTGCTGGAGAAACCGACAAATGTAGAGGCAGTGGCAGAATATTCTGGGAATTAGGACTCTCAGCGCAACGCGAAATTTAGTAGAATTTCTGGACGATGGCCTACGACCCTATAAATACTGCGGCGGTCCAACGGCCAGTAGTCTTGGTAGATGCCTTCTGGCTGAGATTGAAGCCTACTGTGCGCGAGGGCGTTTAGAGAACTCTAAAACATTGCGGACTGGCGGGACATGGACTAAACTGAGGTGGGACTGAATGGACATGTAGGGCCTAGCACGGATTTTATTGTAAATATTGGAACTGTCAAGTATGGACACATAAAAAATTATTGAATAGATTTTGATACACTGTCTATAGAGACTGATTTTTAATTAATTAGTTAAATTTTTCCTTTCAGGTAATTATAAATTGTATTAATTGAAGTCATTAATTGTAACCGGTAAGTGATATTAATTAATTGTGAGATGTTGAGTCGAGAGAATTTTGTTTGTGATTGTGAAAAATAAAATTAGGAAATTATAATTAACTCTTTTACTTAATTAAGACCTCCGTCCCTTAACGAACTTAGTCTAGCCCACTGACTTTTGAAAGATAAATTTTAAAAGTACTAAAGTTTCTGTCTCTTGGCGTTTGACGCCGCAACCTGGAGGAGTTCGACGGCCGTGTACGGTAAATCTGGGCAGGTTTTCATACCCTGCAGATTGAGCAGATACACACCTACCACGGGTGACGCGCCGTCCCAAATGTGTTGTTGCCTAAACTTTCTCTGGCCTATCGATAAGAAAGGCATATCTGCTATGTGATCAATCGGAAGAAATTTTGTAACTTCTGGCTACAGACAATCCTGAAGAACCATACATTATACATTTCTGTTGGTGCCACTCTTTCCGTAGACATATTATCCTACCGAATATTTTCTTCCTCTGCATTTAGATGTACAATTAGTGTCTTGAACGGCAGCATATTAATTGATGGTTCTTTGCGATATATTGTGAAATGAGTTTTGTAGGTTTATTCATCCTTGGATTTTTCACTGACTTTTAGAATCTTGTGTGATGTAGTGAACGTTCTTCTAATGGCAAAGTGTATCACAATCCTTAGTGGCGGTCGGCTGCACATTAATAACAGTTCGTTTTATTACTTTTCATGCATATGTTATAATCAGGTTTTTATAACCAGTGAGGAATAACCCACGATGTGGGCAATTAGATTCAGCCAAGCTAACGTATGACCAAACCCGAAACACGATTTGTGTATGCTGTCTGAAATTTATTCTAATCTGAAACGTGTCTCGCGAAGAGTTTCGTACAATAATGTTAATGCATTACGTCGAATATTGTAACATCGAGAATTTCCCTCGTTTTGTGATTGACCAGGTCGGTAACAGACGGAGGCTTGCTTCTAAACACGAGACCTAACAATTTTGTTTAAGAATTTTATTAAATTGTGAGCTTTCTCAACAAACCAGCCATTTGCGTCATAAAGTTCCTTCTTTTGCATTTGCTGAAAAGACTTGGAATGCATAGCTTTATGCAGTATTTCAACAAAAACTTGACTTTGGAATGGAATGACCTAATATTTCCACTGTAACAGTCAACATCTTTTACTTTAATGTAATTTTTAAGTAGTGAGTTATTGACCAACTGAAAACACTCTCTTAGCGAATACATAAAGTCAATAATTCAAACTATAGTTATATTAAATGTAACTTTTAAATGTATTTATAGATAAAAAGGACGGCTATTCATACTTATTATCTCTCCCTTGGTCGAGCCGTTCAAATAGTCAAAAGTAGAGGACAAAGATAACTCAAATATGTCTAACTATGTCTTTAAATTTGACAGAAAACTTTGGTGTCTAAACAACTGCCTCGGGTAAATTTCAGCTACCCACCAATTTTATGACGTAAAGCTTGGGTGTTGAGCGACAAGCCGCTAGTGGAATGTGCTCAAGGCAGTTGACTTTGTCAAAACTCAGGGAAGATTAAGTTGTAACGTGATGTACGCAAGTTGGGTTTATTTTAGTATTATATTGCATGAAAGAATGTACTTTAGTTGTGTGGGAGCACAATGAACTTGATTATGGAACTACCGGTGTCCCACACTAAAGTCGGCGTGTTCGGCGCGTCTTGCTCGCGGGGCCGGTAGAGAAAAACTGCATAACGTTTTATTGAATAAAAGTAGCTGTTTCATCGAGTGTGCTTGCCCCGACTGGCTCTTCCATTGACTGTGCTCGCCCCTTTCCTTCCACGTTCTACTTCGTTCTGCAGTGCGCTAGCAAGGCAAGTGGGGCGTATATAAGGCGCGTGGCTTTTCTCTGGGGCACATTTAGGTTAGCATGGGAGGCAACCATGGCTTCTATGACTGCCATGTTTGCCCACTCACAGTAAAACCGCAAGCATGTGCCCTTGTAGTTAGAACCTTCCCTGCACACCTAGGCGTATGGGGGTCAGTCCTGAAACGCAAATAGGCTCCATCCTTACCTAAGACCTCCGACTCCCCTCTTAGCTTTAAGGTAGGTTAGAAAAAAACTGAGGGAAACTTCTCCGCGAGGCCATTTCTGTGTCTCTCCGCAGTTAATCTACTTTTTCGACTTCCTCGTTTTAGCTTGCTATAATACACGAGTCTAGTTATGCAGAAAATTTGGTACTTTAGTATGGACGTTTAAATGTGGTAATTTGAACTAGGAACTTAAATTTGACTGATTGTTTGAGTAAGTCTTTTTTTTTTCTACTTTCGCTGTGTGTAGATTTCAGCCGTAATTGTAGATTGCCGCACGGTACTTGGCACCGTTGTTGCAACGTGCTTGTAGTTTTACGTTGTGGCTTTACCTTGGTTTGGTAGTCCTTGGGATTCTGTCCCACCTCGGAGCCACGGCCGAAAATTTTCCTGGCTATTGCGTACGTGTACGATCGTTATAGTTCGTTTTGAGATCTGTTACTGTAGGTGCTTTGTTCGTCGATATTTCTGCTGCCTAGGTGGCGTCGTGTGGCGGCTTATGGTCCCTTTACACTCTTGTAACATTTTTATTGAAGTCTGTTTTGGCCAGGAGCGCACACCCATTATCACTTTTGTATTTCAAAACCAGTATTTATTATAATGCACTATAACGTTATATTGTATGTTAACGCTATTCATGTGTCCGTGTGGGTCTATCAATCGTGCGCCTTCATCGCGCATTTTGCAATTGTATTTACCTGGTTTACCAGAAAATGAGTATGTTTGCAATCTGATATGTTTTTTTTTCACTTTCATGTACCATCACACCTATGCACCCCGGCTTCCTTTCCTTGTATGAACAAACAATTGGTGTTCAGTTTTACGTCGCAGTTGTGCCAGAAATATTAATAACGACAAGTGAACCTAATTATAATGAGCATCAAACTCCTTAATAACAAACTCGTTGGTCAAAGTTTTTAAAATAATTGTTTACATACTTTTGTTACTTAGAAGAAAACTGGAGGATGACTTACAGGTACACACGCTACCTACCTAAACTTACACAAAAAAAAAAGACAAGCACATCTATACACTACACATAAATCGAACACGGAACCTAGAGATACAAGATTCCGTACAAGTTGCCTAAGTGAAGTCGCCGGTCATTTCTCAGCGTTTTTTGAGACGTACCAGGGTTTGGCCTTGAATCATTACTGGTTCGGCCGCCTTGCTTCATGTGGCGACCTCCTGCACACGTTGATGGTGCCGCGCCTATACGTCACTGCTGCTAAGTGTATTCCATACCAGGACTGCTCCCTCGTGCGGATAGGTCACAGATACTGTCGATGGCCAGTGAGACTTCTCAGGGTATTGCCGTTTTCCCTCACCGCTGCTCTCCGTTGAGTTCCTCTTCAGGCACTATCTCAAGTCACGCCGGGCAAGTGTCGATGGCAACTCTACAACGCCCTTTATTCAAGTGCCATTGCTGGGATTAATTATGATTTATTTTTCATTCTCCCCCAACTCATCGCTAGCTTTTTGTATAATGCGCAGCATCACTAGCTAAGGACACCTCCCAGCTGAGTCTATTTCGCGCGGTTCTGAAGCAAAAGAGTGATAAAGGTGAGATCTGTATGCATATAAAATGCCTGGTAGCTTCTGTGTACAAGTCATTGGACTGGTTGCGCAGCTGATTTTGGGCAAAGAAACATATGTAGTCTATAAGTTTTCTAACAAATAAACATCAGAACTGTGAGGAAAAAACACGTTTGATAATGTTTACTGTTAAAAATTGTTCACTAACATAGGGATTCCGTAAGTTCTTGAAACTCGGTACTGCAGGCTCTTGGCTTCCGAGTCCCATCTGCTACCAACGATTCAACCAACACAGGCCCACCTCTTGACATCGAGCCAAGTGGCGCAGTGGATAAAATATGCAGTTGCTCGTGTGGTGACTAACTCCTCTCCCAACTGCCGAAATGAGTCAACGTGTTGTCTTTCCCCTGCAGATCTCTAAAAATTGCCCTTATAGTCTGCCATCAATATACACCCTTCCTCTCCTCTTCAGACAATCCCACAGAGGAAAAATATTCCTTTGGAAAACCATTCCACGATCTACACCAATATGAACAATTTTTCGCATAGCACGCTTCGCCCACAACCACGGGTAGCCTACTACCAACTCTCGCAAAGTCTTTAATGACTTCAAGGTCCACCGCAAAACCTCTTCCCATATCATGCCTTTTTTACTTCTTCATTTCCCTTCTACAGCTCTCGCTGCTCCTACGTCGATGCCGTTTGGCAATCCCGAGGCGGGACAATCCACTCGCGCGACTTCTGCCGGCCCGTTTATAATCGCTGCTGGTTTATTTGCCACGGAGCCATTTTACTAACGGTCCTGGGTAACAACCCCATCTCCCCCCTTGAAGTCGTTCCATCCTCTCGCCATCCTCAGCGCCCTCCCTGCGCAGTTTTATTGGCAACGGTCCGTTACTGCCGACTCGTTTCCCTTCCCGCGGGAGGACCTGCGCGATGCGCATTCTATCGCCAGCCGGAGGTAACTGGGTAACTCCACGTCACGACGATAATAGCTTCTCGATTTATCGGGATGAAGGGGGCACCGGGCCCATTGGTAGGCGGGATATCTTGGTCAACGACCTGCGGATGAACCGATCTTGTCCGTGACGCTAACGCCTCCCACGGCACATCTTCGGTAATGCGCGGGGTTTGCAAGTCGGTCACAGCCGATAAACCCAAACGATGGCGAGGTGAGTGTGAATTAAACGACATCAGGGTAGTGTTTTACGTCGCATAAAAATACCGTGAATCAGACGATGGGACTTCCCTAATGTGTTAAACACCGGACTCCAAACCACGTAATTACCAACTATGGTTGCTCACAATTGACTAGTCATAACGAGAGATGGGCCATAATCGTCACAGCCTCATGAAGCCTTGGTTTTACCAGGACCTAGTTGATGGGTACGAACATTATGACGTTTTCTTGAACAGAACCTCTGGCGCATTTCTGGTTAGAACGAGTTTAAGGAAAATTACATTCCTTTAAAGTTATTTTAACTGAAATTTAGCATTTAATGCCTTACAAATAACAGGGAGATGGTTCATACTCCAAACGAACAATACTTTTATTTAAGTCACACCAGTTAAAGCCTTATCCGTGATTCGAGCTCTGAACTTATTGCACCGTAAACCACGCTTTGGTAGTCACCAATTTTATGTGAAATTTATTCCAGGAATTATACAGGACCCGGCAAAAAAACCTGTCACATTCGTAAGGGTAGCAAGGAAAGAACGACAATTAGTAGGTACAGGTTTTTGGCAGCAGGTAGGCAGGGCTTAACGTCTCGTCGACAGCGGGGTCATTAGAGACGGAGTAAGTCACTCAGGCATGCAGGAACGGGTAGGAATCGACCACTACCTGGAGTGATTTCGGGAAACCATGGACAACCAAAATCAGGATTGCCGGACCCGGATTCGAACGCACGTACCGAATGCGAGCCCAAAGCTTAATCACTGCACCACCTCGCTCGTTGGGTTTGTTGCACATTATGGTACGACACACAGTGCATTTGACGTCGACATGCTCCGGCACTGGTGGAGCGGGAGGGTTGGCTGTGGGAGTTGAGGCTGCGTGTCTCTTACCACTGCAGTTGTCAACATGGACTTGGATTGTTACAGGCAGTGTGTTTGTTGTTGTATCGTTTATATGTAACGGGTCTCTCATCGCCGTCAATTACGCATCACACAGTAACACGTATAGCGTGTAGAGGTCTAACATGAAGATGGAGAGGATTGATTTCAGCTCAATAACGGAAGTTTTGCTTGTTAACGGTGCAAATCAAGTTCCTCTGGGTCGTATTAAAATAGGTTCTACCTCTGTACAGTGTTTGTGTTTTTCCTGAGAATTCGAGTCGTAATACAATTATAAATTCGTATGCGATTATTGCATGAAACACGTGTTAATCACATTTCAGATTACACCTTTAGAAATTGACAAAGGAAAAGCACACACATACATATGTGAATGTGTGTCTCTTTGTTGTGCCGGACGAAAGTTAAAGAGCGAGAAAGAGAGAGATAACTAAAGTGAAACAATACTGTAGCTGTATTTATGTTAACGTGGGCGAACAACTCAGATCTAGCTATTCTGTCCTCATTTCTCTCATATCACATATATTAACACAGTTCCAGGAATCATTCGCGCAGAACCAAGTTTTGTGTCTTGTCAAGTCGTTGCGGACTGAATCAACTGAAGGGCTGGATGCGGGTTGCTGAAGAAATACGGTTCACAGGGAAATGTATTATTTATTTTAAAATTTTTAAATATACTTTGATCACAATTATTTTTACACTTTTTGAAACGGCCATCAAAGGAAACGGGTAAAGCGGTATTCACAATAGAGCGTTGTGACACGTCGCGTCGAATATCAGCCAATCAGAGCCTTGACGTTAGCGTCGAGCGTCGAGAACGTCGCAAGAGCGACGAACATTGGTTTTGACGCTCGTCGTCAGCGTCGGGGAATAACAAGAATAATATTTATTTTCTTCATAATAAACTGGCGTGAAGCTGAGATACAGAACTGATAACATACATAAACTTTTGCAGAGATACTAATTGGAGTCCCAATGTATATGAACTTGACCTACTTTAGGAAAACAAAAGTATACTTTCCGGTGCCTGAAGAGTCATCCATGTTCTACAACATCATTTCGAATTTTAATATAATAAGTTCATTAAAGAAAATGTATATTTGTAAACAATAACTATTTTGCTAACTGAATGGAAAGAAACTTCACTGCATTTATTTCGGTTTTTTTTTATTACCAGCTTCCTTGCAGGATAACAGATGGCGGCTCTTTAAATTCTATATTGTTAAGTTCTCTGTGACTTAGCTCTGTACCCTGCTATGATTGCCTAAGCAACGTGGGATTGGCCAAAGAAATACTTATTATTAGGCCCACCGGTTTTTCGCAAACAGATGTACGCGGAGGCTAGACTTCAATATCCTGTGTGCAGACTTGCAGTATTAATTTCACTACTGGCCACTTGTTTTTGTGTGAAGACAGTTTGTTACACGAATGAACCAATCATAATTACGTTTCACCTTTGCTTATCGTCCGTGATTTGCCGGCAGACAGATAAGAAGTGAAACGATTCAAATGATCCAATCACGAAAGTGGTTCTGAACTAAAGTGCGTTGGAACACAACTTGTCCTGAAATATTTTCGCGAAAAACAGGTGCCGCTACTTATTATGTGTAATCCGTAAGTGTGATTAATTTAGTTCGTGAAGTAAGCACTGACTGAGGAAATTTATAAGAACTTCGGAAGATGCCAGTTAACTTGTTTACTGACTCGGTCATTCTTCCGTAAAGCATTTGTTTGTGGCTTAGAGTTACAGTGCATGCCGAACAAAATATGGTCAACACACAATATAAACACAAAGTAAGCCTATTCGCTTTTACCGTTAAATGAGATGGCAAGATGTACGAGACTCCTGATTCAACAAATCGTGCTGCCAAGGAGAAGAATATCACCCCAAGTGTATTCTCGGGGAATTCAAAGTTCACAGTAATGAATAGGGGATTTGCCAGCAGTTCATGCCCCATCAACAGGGCTCGAATGGTCTCGTTTTAAAGCGAGGCGCTCTCATAAACGGTTAGGTTTTTATGAACCATAAAAATGAGTTTAACGCACCGTAAAAGCGCGCGTGAATGACGCCGCGGTTTTAGTGGGGATAAAATGGATGGGCTGTTCCCTGCAAGCAACACGACACAGATTTGGAAACGTATAACACAAGGCAAGAGTGTTTCTAAACGAGTAAACAGGGTGAATTATAAAATCACTTATTTCAAGACTAGGCAATGTATTATTTTAAAACTAAAGCACTTAGTCCCACTGTCTTTAAAAGCATATGTAACTTTATCAAGAGTTTACCGGCGTGTGTAATGTGGAGTTTTTTTATACATATATAAGTACGTAGACCTTAACATTAAGATGGCCGGCCTACTTGGTGCTTAAATTGGGCTGCAAAATGTTTAAAATCTAAGTTTTTTTATAAAGAATTTATTAAACGCGTTCCTAATGTGCTAATCTACGAAACAAAAAAAAAAAACGCGCACTTCATACACTATCTCCGTCCAATACTTTCAAGAGATTATGCACAAAACGCCATTTCGGAACACTCCAAAGTAGGTAAAAACGCCATATTCAAAGCACTATGCAGACCTCCCGTGGCGCAGTCGGTTGGTGCACCGCCGATCTTCAGTACGGGAGGTTCTGGGTTCGAATTCCTGGTAATACATAGGTGTTACTTTCAGTTAGGTCATAAGTTAGTTTGTAAGCCGTCCCCTGATATGCCTTAGGGTATAACACTGTGGGACGTTAATAAGCCCATTTCACTTAGGTCATAAGTTAGTTTGTAAGCCGTCCCCTGATATGCCTTAGGGTATAACACTGTGGGACGTTAATAAGCCCATTTCACTCAAACTAATCAATCAAAGCGCTATATCTCACAGTAATCGGGTCAGATTGAAAAAAAACTCGCTGAACCTTCACTGAACCTTGCGGCAGACTTCCCGTCAGTAAAATGATAAGAGGTACGTAATATTTGATTTTATGCATTAAACGTTATAGCACGGTGCCACTAATATTGTACACAGTTGCTCGTAGTTTTGTATCGGGGAATTAGTTCGAGGTTAAGCATTATGTTATGAGTGAACTTGGGAGCAGCTACCTACATAAATCATACAGCGAGAATGTTCATAATTCGTGCCGATATGAACTAGGAGCCCATATAATTTGAATTTTCACCATTATTTTCTACTTAAATAGCTTAGATAAGTTACAAAGAAACATAAGTAATATACATGTTTATTGTATATAGCAGACTATTGAAAAAAATATAGTACTTGGACAGTCAGATCTCCGAACAAAAAAGAGGACATGGCATTGAACGAGTGTTGCCGGCAATACGGCACACCAAAACCATCGCCAGAACATCACTTGGGCTACAAAACCGTGACTGGTGAGTGAGTGAACAGATTTTGGCGGCCTTTAACAGCGAAGTATTAAGAGCCAATGAGGGTGGTCCAGGTGAGTATGGAGCAGCTCCGGAATTAAAGGGCGATGGAAAAGGGAGATCCCAGAGAAAACCCGCCAGCATCGTCTGGCACGATTCCCACATGCAAAAAAACGGGAGTGCCCGTCACGGGATTGTACCCGGTTCGCCTTAGTGGGAGGCTAACAGGCTAACCGCTCAGCCACCACTGCCCCACGTAATTTGTACTATTAGAACTTGAAATCTAAAAGCTGCTGGTAGACCATATTTCCAAATTTTAAGTATTTCCTTTTTGAGTCAAGAATTAATGATATACTTACACATTCTAGCATATCAGTTAACACATATTAACTACATTTTATTCAAAGAACAGGTAGTAAGCTGTTTCACACTTTCCTGTATCATTATACACATTTAACATAACATCCCTTAAAAGTCGCATCCACGGGTTGAGCTAAAAGGGTTAAATTTGTTATTTTTTATTTATTTTTTTGTATTTTTCAATATTTCAAAGAAAATTGATGAAAACAGAATATATGCTACTCTCATATTAAATGTAACTGAAAGTGACATCAATGCCGTACAAAATAAATGCTAAAAAGATGTAACTAACAAACGTAAACACCATTTGGAATTAATCTAAAGTAAAATAATGTGTAAACACGACAGCTATGTGTTACACAAGTGTATCAGGGTCATATATTTTTGTAATTTTTAATATCACAGATGGCTAGCTTCGCGTTGGCGTGACTCACAGCTCCCGACTACCCACCGTCCATTGAACTCGGTATTCTCAGACTCCAGAAACACAGGTAGGCGTGAACACCTCTACCGCCTGCTTGTCGTAGCCTCCCGACGTTGCCGAGCTGCGCTAGGCGGGACGCGTAGTGGTAAATACTGGGACGAAAATACTCTCTCACGGATTGTTCGCGTCATATTGTTGTGGTGCTAATTATCGCCGATATTTATTTACTGATGATAAAGAAGATGGTTTGGGTGCAACCTCTGTTTGTGCTAATCTTTAAAATACGTACTACAATTATATTTTATTTGTTTGTTTTATTAAATACTTAAGATAAAATAATGTGCAGTGTTTTATAAAATGCTAACATTTTTGCAGATGGCATAACCTCATTTCTCACTATTCTGAGTTAAAGTAAATACTTATTACAAAGAGACTGTGTTTTAGAACACTGTAACGTTTTGGAAAATATGCCATGCATTTGCTAAGTGTAATACTGTCGCGTTTACATGCATCGCAGCATTAGGATCCACAATCGTTTTACAGCGTATTACGAGTCCCTAAAAATATTCATTCTTCTCATTACATATTATTCTTACAATATAGACGGTTAGTACATAGTAAGAAGAATGATGAATAGCTCAGTTCGTTCAATAAGTTACCTCTCGGTATTGTCTAGAAGAGGATCAAAATTCTAGAAACGGTAAATGTAACTTATTAGTTAAATTCTGTAATTTTTATATTTTTAAAATAATATTTATTATTGGGGATTGAGCTATGATTGCATTATTTCGGTAAGAAAAGTAGTATGCTCTGCAATGATTACAAGATTTATGCGGGTAATAGTACTGTGTAGGCCGCTTTAAATGAAGTACAGATGACATATTGTAGGTTATAACGTTAAGTTACGAATATAGGTTAGTTTTGTTATGATTGTAGGTTAGTTATAAAATATTACATTATTGTAGGTTCGTTTGTTCCTAATGTTTGTTTCACTGTAGTCAAAATATATAATGCCATACTAGCGTTACACAATTTCTCTTATTTTAGGTTCTACAGAACATGGCAGACAACATTCCGGTCCCTTGGCACAATCAAATATCTTCTCCCGCGTGGTCAAAAACCCCACCCGATTTTCCACTGTCGTACGTTATATTCACGTGCCCAAAATGGCTTTCTGATTGGTCGACCAACATAGCGTTCCATTTGGGTGCCTAGAAATTGAAGATATTTAGGCGTGATCGGCGAACTCCCGTCTGTGCTTTTCATTCTTACCCGAGAATGCGACGGGCAGACTCACAGGCGGGAGCACCGCGTACTACTACCGCCTACCGCCTACTAAAGGCTTGCATCTGAGAATCGCCCCCCGGCGGCGGAAATACGGTACGTTGTTTTCTCCTTGGCGCTTTTCTACCGTTTCGTTTACGTTTTGTTCACATGTGGCGGAATCATACGTAATGTGCTGTTCTAAAGTATAGCCTTTTCAGTGCTTTATAAAAGTTATTAGTAAATATGAATAGACCAAAATTATTATTTATATTTATGCGGCAAGTCCATTAATGATCTACACAATAGCACACAGCTATTTGTAGTCGAACCCACGATCTTCCGAGAACAAGCAAGGCGTATTACCGCATGACCAACCACACACGATAATGGCCTTCAGAGAGAATCTGACATCTGCGTTTGTTACAGTTTGTTCGTAAACAGGCGAAACCTCTACCGTACAGAGAATAAGAGGTCGAGAGGACATGCCAGCTGCGCAGTGACCGTTCTCCGTGTTCCGGCAATGAACTGCCTGTTTGCTACATAGCTCTATGAAAATAACGTGATTTGGATTTGATGTTTGACAGTTGTTGATGAAAATATATGCTTAGAAATGTTATTAGGCCATACAATAAATGCAATTAAAAATTACCATAACATACGAAAGGTACAAAAATAGTTTAATTTGTAAAAACAAGGATCTGTTGGAAATATGAAATGTAAACAAATTCATGTATGACTGTTTAGCTACGTGGTCTGGGCAATTTTGTTTGTTATGGGCAAATGAATACTGGGAAATCAGCTGTAGTATACCATCAAATTAATTTTAAAAATAATGATCTGGAACCCCGCACACTGTTTGGCGGCCTAGGAATCCGGCCACCCTCAAGACTAGGTTCATTCACGAGCAGGAACAAAAGAGTAAAGTGGCGTCGTTCTCACACTAACAGAAACAGCTCGGCTCCGCGCCTAACAGTTGATTTTCGTTAGATTAAAACAAACAATGGAGCAGCGAGCCAGGGACGTTAGTAAACAATAATTAAATACGGTTATACGGCAAAGGCAGGCGGCGGCAAGACCCAGGGACTGGTTAAACAAGTGCGGGAACGCAGCCTTAATTAGGCGGGCGTGTTGGGAGGGGGTTATTACGGCCTGCCTGCCGGGCTAAAGCAGGGTGCAAGTGGAAAAGCGGGAGGAGCAAATGAGTTGTTGGGGTGGCTTGGGGGTGAGTTGTATGGATACGGGTGCCAGCAGACGAGCGACGCACAATCCACGACGTCGCGTCTCGCGTCTCAGAAGGAAGACGCTCCTCGAGACGCAAGACGTTATCTTGGCTGACGGAGTCGTCCGTCGGAGATGGGTAGCGCCTACACTTCGTCCAACACAGCGCACACACTTCTAAATAATCCGAACAATCCTCGGGCTAACGTGACGGCACGATAAATTTCACGCTATTGTTATAATTCCTCGTCGCTTCAGTAATGGAAATGATGATAATCTTCATTTTCTTACAAAGGCTAATCAGGACGATGGCCGGGGAAGCTGTTCTTTAAGGAAATACACAGGGATTTTTCCTGGAACGCGAATGGAACTCTTTTGGAAGGAAACCAGTGTCCTCAATCTAAAATCAGAATCGGTGACGAAATTCAGCTAAACAACTACTAGTCACTGAATGTTAGCTAAGAAATTGTTAAAACTGGTTGCATCAGTCTAGCAAACAGGGAGTCATTGTTCTGGTGTGGTAATGGCAGATGTGTTATTTGTACAGGTTCTACCCGCGGTTCCCCGTAGAAGAAATGTGAGGTATGCTGTAGGCTGTTCACGGTAAAGTGAGCACTTTTTAAGGCCCTTCTAAATTTTTCCTTTCATTCTATTTCCATCTTCCTGCTGCTTTTTAATTTAAAATTGCTTTGTGACGAATAAACACAGTGTATACATTTCACCACCCTCAAAATTTAATGTCTGATGCTGCAATAAGATGTATTTATAAGCGGTTAAAACCTGTTGGCGGGGCCTCAAAAAGTGCTCACTTTACCGTGAACAGCCTTTAGCTACAACGTAACCGTCTCTATGACCCAACGTCGAACTTCTGGTCTTCCTACACGAATGTCAGGACCACGTGTCTTGTTTTGAGTTTTGCACTCCGTTTACATAAATAAATGACATGATATTCTAGTACATATGTTTACAAAGTTGAAACGCGAATTCAATATAATTAATTTGCGGAAAACATTATTTTTCCCCATAAAAGCGCGTTTTATTTGCCAAGCCGAAAGTAAATAAACGACGCATTAAAATGTTTAAACGCATTACTCTGACAGTTGTCTCGGCAGTTCTAGGGCCAATGCTGGTGACATACGCAAAAGACGAAAATCATTCTTTACCTTACCTATAGTCCACGACGTTGACATGGAGGTTTCGATTTTTTTTTTTACGCAGCGAATAAAACAAAAAATATTAGTCTGTAATGTTAAAACATTTTATTTATAATTTGTAGAAAAAAATGTTTGGGGTTGAGGCTCGAACGTAAAATTCACCGTTCCATACGTCGAGGGTCTAACACTTCTCTGCATTACAAGTGAAAAGCCTATATTTAGCAGGGCTTGTACATGGCAGGCAAACGCCATGTTTCATCGCGTGAAAATATCGCATTATTTAGAAATAAATAAGTCTTCTGTGCTTACACTTAAACTAGGTTGCGAAGTTTAAAATCAAACGTAAGATAAAAATGGTCCAGATTACATTCGAAATTTCTTTACAATGAGTTAAAATTACTAGGTTGTTACTGTACACAATTATCCACCATTATAACGCTGCGACTCTTTTCTCAAGTTAAGCCTTGCAGACAACTCTTAACTCAGTCACTGCAATAGATAGTAAGCAGTCACTGCTTTCCAAAAGGAACAATTTTCACTTATTTTCGCTATTTTATGTTTAGACAGTAGCGCAGCCAAGCGGAGACTACATCCACGATCTTCCGTTAGGAATTCAAGAGCATGACCTGACACAAAAGTCTCGTATATTTTGTGACTGGGCTAGGTGACTTTTCTCGGCACGTTCTACAGGATCCCGGTTCCGGTAGTAAACTCAGAGGAACAAAATACGTGAAGTACAACCTACCTGGTCCAAAAGGAGAATTCTTACCAGTAAATAACCGATGAGCACATGGCAGTAGTTGGAGGGCGTATAATGACAGAACTACGAAGTCTAGTCATAACCGTCTAATGAGAGCATGGAATTGTCGAGTCTCGTATCATGAGGGGGGAAGGGACTGTGGAGAGCCGTGCGGTCATCTGTGATTATACATACACACATATATATGCAGACATATGCTACCTTCATGTTTAGAAGAATGTCACATGTGCTCATCCAAGCTATTATTGATACGTGTTTGATAAACGTGAGATCGACTTCGGATTGCCGTGTTCCACAGCGGTGTGGGTACCGTAGCTTTCAGTTTTGTAAAGTCTCATTTCGCTCGTACTCCATAAAAATGAGAGTTTACTGTACGTAATCTGAAGAAAGTCCGAAAATGAAAGAACCCGCAACAGCATGATTATTCATACCTCAATGACATAATGAAATAATTCGCAATCCAGTCAGGGGCTATAAAGGACATCTTACAAATGCAACGCCAAAGTAACAAGAACAGAAGCTAAGGGCATCCATATTTATAGGCCCGTGCATCATAGACTGTAGGTCAGGCTTCCCTAGTAAAATATTGTCTCTAAAATTTGCATTCCTTAAAAATAAGATATTTATCCAGGAAAATAAAATAAATACGTGCAGCCACCACTGCCTACAATTTTTCTGCTAAATATCAGGTGTTTCATAGGGAAATGGACATAGGTTAAGAGGAGACAGTATGGATCATTCTTCTGAAAGGAAAACACAAATAAACATACGCTGTATTCGAAACGGTGTCTGAAATACGGCTATGCGAAACTGACAGGAATGGGAATGGGACCAGTGATTGTACATGAACAGAACATTACGTGTTGGGTTTTATTGCATAAATTACCCTTACGACACATGTTTCCAAATGCCACGCCCAACTTCTATGCATTTTGCAGCTCCCAGCTCGTGTAGTCAGATTCTGTGTTGCTAAACGGAGCAGTTGTCCACATTCTTCTTTAACGCACGCACAAGCATTCAACACGCCAGCAAGCAGTTCCTCGCGTGTTAGCGTTTTCAAGCGCAAGTGATGTGCGCATTCAAGTGGCCAACATGGCAAACGCAGTTAATGTCACATAGCCGTATCTCAGACACCATTGTGAATAGAGCACATGTCTATTGATTTTTCCCTTCAGAATGGTTCGTACCATAACCCCTTATCGCATCTCCGTTTTCCCTAAAACAGCTGGAACATTTAAAAAAGGAAAAATAGTACAAATGATTAGAAAAAGCATATTTAGGGCTTTTCTGCGCAGTTTCTACAAGGGAAAGGAGAAAAGTACAAAGTGACATATGCGGTTCAATCGATTGGTTTACAGTGTTGCTTGTAATAATGCCCCACTTTTACAGATCTAATTTGCGGGATATTCAGCTTCCCGGCAATGCATATAGCAATCCTGGGAGGGCGCATCACAACACTTCCTTTTGGCCATAAACTACCTTGAGGCGTTTAAAATGTATTAATTTAATCTATTCGCGGTATCCTATACATTCCCAATCAAAACATAGAAAAACCACCTCATTAATGATGTGCATGGTTGTTTGCTAAAAAATATCCCATATATCACACGCATTTTATACTTCTGTTAAAATAAAAGTACCTTATTTTTGGTTAAAATGAACTTTTGCATATATTTAGTCAATAAATTATAATGTTACATTTATAATAATGTAACGGAGTGGGTCTGTCACCGTTTCGAAGTGTGATTTTTGGTGTATAGCTCCCTGTGTATTTTCAGCATTTGATTCTGGTGGTGCGACTGCTTGCCTCGCAGAAGTGTGCTGCGGGTTGCGGCCTCAATGTAATTAGGGATTAAGAAGCCGTCCTTGGATTGGCTGAGAAGTTCGCACCGCTGAATATATGAGGTGGTATAGAGAGCGCAGCAAGTGTAAAGAGGTCTTCTCGATCGAAAACAGGGCGCTAGAGGAATGGTCTCAAGAGGAGCGTAGTGTAATGGTAGGGATTTCCGCCTGGTATAAATCGGGGTGCTGAGCATTTTCTAATAATGCATGTAACAATTTTTATTTATTTTCTGTCGACTGGGTTTTTACGGTGCCTGTGCCGGTTTTTTTCCAGCGTCTTCTTGGTGATAGTTTTAACTACAGGTACAGTAAGGGAGGTGGCCATGGCCCAAAACGGTGGCCATGGCTGCCCAATCCCTCTCTTCCGCGATGCACGGCTCCTTGCATGGATTCCCTCCCCTGTAGGCGTAAGGGGCTCAGCCCTGAGACACAATAGTTCCCGTCCCTACCTCAGGCGTACAACTAACACTTAGAATTAGGGTAGGTTAGAAAAAAATCGGATTCGGGGAGACGTCCCCAGCCGGCGTGGCGGGTACTCAGGGTGTGTGGTGCCGCCCAAGAGTGAGGTCGGTTGGACCAGGAGACTGCTGCATCGCTGCGAGAAGATATGTATAAATTCTACGATTTAACAGTGCTACTGAGGATTTAGTCGAGAATTGCTATCGAAGTGGGACTTAGCCGAATTCAGGGAAATTATGGGACTGTTTATTTTTCGTAATAGGTGTCTGTTGCCCCGTGTGTGGGAACTTTGAAGATTTTGTGTTCGGGTCAAGAGTTTGACTCTGACAAAATACGAGAGTGGAGTTTTATGTGTCGTGGGACTTAGATTTTTGCTGTCAGCAGCGAGCGAGGACTTACGTTTTGGGCGATAATAGTTTGCTGGGACTTGGTTTTTCTCGCGTTAATGCCCCCAAAGCAGATGAAAGTAACAGAGTAAATGTGGAGACTTTTTCACTTTAATAATTGCAAGGATGCATTCGCATGGGGAATGTTGGCTGGGACTAAAGTTTTGACTTTCTGAAAATCTTTTCACCTTAACACTGAGTAGGTGGTGCACGGGGTTCCGTGAAAGTGGACGAGTGGTCAGTGTGGAACTGGTTGAGAAAGATATGGGAATTGCAAGCCAGAGTCTCGTGAATGGAAGGCCGGGCTTTTCGTCAGTTTTGGTTGTAATTAGTGTGTGTGCCGTCGACTTGGTTTGTTTGGCGCAAGTGTTGAATGTGTGTGCCGACAAAACTGGGACGATTTGGGCGCCAGTCAAGGATCGGAATACGGTGTTGCGGGATTGTTGTATTGCGGATTTGTTTGCTGACAAGGACATTTGCGCAGTAATGTAGACGAAGGAATTGTACTGTGTGGCATGGAATGAGCAGTGTGGTGTGTGTGTCTTGAAAGTACATTAATGGGTGAGGGAGAGCAATACAATCGCTTCCTGGAGCGGGAATAGGCGGGGACAATATCCCTGGGCTCTAACTCACAATTGTATCGTATAAGATTACTGTGGTGTTGAATGACATTGTGGCACGTTTCGTGTTATGGTGGGGAGCATATACTTGGTTACCTGCAGCTGAATGTGACAAGTATTTGGTTGATCCAGAGTTAATGAGGAGCGGAAGTAGGTGAGGAGAGTATCCTTGGGATTTGGATCTGACTGTTTCATGATTTTGTTTGACAGATTTGATAAATGTGTGGGAGAGCGAGGGTTTTGTGAGACAGGCAAAAATTGATGCATACATTCCAGTTTCTCCTGAGACCATTGTTCTGGTCAGGTGTCTCTTAGGTGTTATAAAACTTCAAATGTGTTGTAATAAATAATGAATACCGGCAAAAATGTGGGAAAACCCGTTTATGGCTGTAAAATTTAGTGACTGTAAAGTGCCATAAAGCTGAGTTCTTTTTAAAATGTAATTATAAAAGTAAAATACTATGTTTGAAATATCATTTTAAAGGTGAAACAATGTTGATTATGATGTCTCTTGATTGTGAATAAGTTTTTTTGAGCTTTTAAAATGTTTAAAATGTAATTTTAAAAGAGTTCTTGCTTGTTTTAAAATGCCGGAATAAAGTGACATTATGTATCCGAGTGGAGAAAATAAATTTGGGGAGTTTGTTGCCAGAATTTTGGGCAGTTAATTTGATAGTGATGAAATGTACCTGGAAAATATAATAGAAAACTTTTAAAAGAAACTTTGTGAAAAAAGATTGTACATTTTGAAGTGTGTAGAGTGTCATTCAAAGAGTGTCAAATTGTATGATGTGTTTTTAAAACAGGTTTAAGAAAGCAATGTTTTGGTATGTTTGTCAGATAAGAAGATAACTTAACCATGTGTGCTTAAAACATGCTAAATCGTGTAATATACTTGGTAATTAGTTGGAATTGTAATCATAGAAAATTAAAATAATATTTTAAAGGAAGTTTTCCTACAGAGTTACATCTACAGAAGTTACCTCTACAGAGTTATATGCGGGCAGTTTAAACAAACCTTTACTCTGCTGATTTTCGGAAAAGGTTTGATGCGTAACCCACCCCTTTTGTGATCGCTTTTGAAGTGATAGGAGTGAAGGAGGGTTGGGTAGAAGTGAAGTTGTGTTTCGCTATGGAGGCACCGGTCACAGTAATGGAGAATTTAAAAAGAGAGAAAATATTTGTATTGGTAACGCCTAGTGCGAAATAGTTCTTATGCAATATATAATTACACTGAGTGCGTACGAATGCGGTGCGTTGTCCCTTTGGTGTGATT
Source organism: Dryococelus australis (assembly GCA_029891345.1). Taxonomy (NCBI): domain Eukaryota; kingdom Metazoa; phylum Arthropoda; class Insecta; order Phasmatodea; family Phasmatidae; genus Dryococelus; species Dryococelus australis. The sequence continues at coordinate 157,850,028 of CM056998.1, forward strand.
TTCTAGACATAGTTAAGCTTTGTTTGCGTGAGGCGGGGAATATTCTGGAAGTAGAACTTTAGCAGGGCTTCAGAAAAGTTTGAAGTAATCGTAAATTAACTATAGGGACTGTTCCTATCAGTGGTCGTCAAGCGCTGCCCTACCAGAGAGAAGCTTATGGCGCACTTAAAAATCAGATTTACCGAGATTGTACATCTGCTGCTTCTTTTCATATACTACAAACTATAAAAAAAATCATTCGTGCCCTCCGAAACTATCTTTTTTTTCTCTTGTTCCTGGACGTTCTGTAGAAGCGAATATGCCACGCAGTTACCTAGAATACTAGTTAGGCCTACTGAACCCCCCCCCCCCCCCCCAATAACTAAATCTGTTCTGCTGTGTTAAAACGAATAAGGAAAACAAAACAAAAAATTCGATCGCTGATTACAAAGTGGGAAATTTGATATTTGTTTATAAGACTTCCTATTTCATTTATTGTGTCAAAATGTAGAGCTGAACTTTTATTTGTACTTTGGGATGCCAACAGTTAATAAGCTAATCATAAACTCATGTTTTAAGCTTCTCCCATCTAAAAAATAATATAAGCTAAACAATAGAAAAAAGAGAACACGTCTTGCACCCGGGGTTATTAATTAGCGTAACTGGCCCCCCTTTTTTTCTCACAAGTCGTGGTACAAACGTAACAGGTATGTTTTTTTTTTAACATTAGCTTATTAACGCTACCGCTTTATGCCGGTAACTTTACCATTAATGTAGTGGCTATCTTATTGATTAAACTATTATATAGCCTACAAATACGGATGCCACACGCACACACACATACACACAAACATACATAAATGCCCCACACAGGATTTTAAAAAATGTGTCACGTACTATAAGTTGACTCAAAAACCAAGTACAGCAGTGAAATAGACATATATGTAAAGGTTTAAACGTAAATGATTACTTTGAACGAGTAACTTAGGAACACAGCTTAATGAGTCATACCCATAAAAATCAAAGAGTCATAGAGCATTCATAATGAAACAGGGACAGATGGACGAGAGGAATATTTTAGTTTATGGAGTAGCTCCTACTCTTTGTGACAAGGGAACTGTAGGTTTTAGAAGGATATGCGGAATTCGGCCAGACCCCGTTCATTACTGACGCTACAGTTCTCAGTAGCTGGGGCCACGGTGATGAAGTAGTCAGAGTTCGCTTCACACCAAGGCAACTAGGGTTCAATTCCCAGCGGGGCTGCTCGCCGGATTTACCCACGTGGTAATCGTGCTGGACAATGTCACTAGTAAGCGGGTTTACTCGGAGATCTCCCGTTTCCCCCGCCTTTGCATTAGTACGCCGCTACATATTCGCCTCGTTTCACCCCGGTGTTAAGATCCGGCCAAATAACTCTACAGTAGTTCTCAGTGGCGTACGAAGACAGTCTGCACTCCTGTGCTTAACATGCTATGACTATGCCTATTTTACATTCGGCAGGACACGAGTGCGATATCTAGCGACGATGTGTCTAAGGTGGTTTTCTCCTTGTGTTTCCCGTTCCAATACCAGGATACCGGATGAGCAATCCTTCACTACGTTGTGAAAATACCACAAGAAAATTGAAACTCCTTGGTATTCCCGCCGCAGACAAGATCGCCTTGTTAACTGGGGCCGGCTGCCCCACGGCGTCCCCAGCCAAGAGCATGGATGAGGTGAGATGAATTGGATCAGTGGCGGAATGGAAACGGAGTAGATAACGGGAGTACACAGAGACAGTCTCCACACTCGCCACATAAGATCACTGTCTGGAATGATTCCCGCCCGCCAGTACCAGGGCCTGGGATCGAGCCGGAGACCCCAGCAGTGAGAGGCCAGCGTCTAAATCACTGAGCCAGCCACGACAACGGTTACCATAAAATATTGATAAACGGAAAATTAATATAATTAGTGTGTCACATGCTTGTTAAGTTTTGTGTAATACATTAACCCATGAACCTCCCTCATATTAAGTGGCTGCCATCTATGTAATATTGACTTAGGCAGCGAAAATCCAGCAACTCTAATGGTGAACCCCCATAACTGGCTTTAAGTCAGCTAAGCCAAGTCAACGTTGGCTATTCAGTAACAAAAGCGATATTTAGGAAAATATTTACTCGATATCGTGAAGTTGCCTGGTGATGTGATAGCATGTTTGGCTCTACTTGATGGATGTGGAATCTTGAAAGCACATGGTATGTCTCTAGTTATGATCTCTGCATAATTAATATTTCAGTGTATGGTAAAATACTTTGCTGTAATTTTTTCAGATATAAATGAGAGTTTATTGTTTTCTTAAAAACCCAGCAAATTCAGAGTTAGGCTGTTCATATTCTAGATGCGTAAAATATTGGCAGTGGAAAATTCTCAAGTTTTTCCCTGAGAAGCATTCCTGTTTTATAAAGAATGTCCGCGCACTGATCATGATTAATTCTCATCCTGTCAAAGACTTATAACATCTTTCAAGTTTGTTTAAGCCCCTTCGGTTTTTCATCAAAGCAGAGAAGGTTGTGGTACTCTGGTCGAGTAAGAAAACCATCCTTGTTTTTATATCTATCTTATCAATTGTAATGTGATGTTCCCAATTATTAAATGTAATGCTAAATTAGATTATTCATTCTCTGATTTGGTGAAGGAACATTGCTTAGGAGTAGTAATGAGTACACGAAAGAAACCTAATGATGTGTAGTTATGATAAGAATATTGCGATTCATCAGAGTTCCCGTCAACATGGCAAGTTTGTTGTTTAATCAAACTGCAGAGCACTATTCCACAGTTGTGAACCCAAGACCGAGAGGTAAATATTACTTTGAAGGACACCAAGAAGTACCACATACCTTTTGCAGGATGTTATTCCTCGAATACAATTTGGTCTTTGAAGTGAGAATTCTGCAAACAACCGAGCCGAAAATAAGCACAGAGAAAATAAAAGACTAGGTTTTACGTTGCACGCTTAGAAAGTTTAAAGACGACGGTACTTCCTGAGTGACGGTGAGCTCTGAACCCCTGGATTACAAAATAAATGGCTCAAAAATGTTGAGCAATTCCAGGAGATTTGCTGACTGGAACCATCGTGGTTTCGAACACCTCACCACACTAGTGTGTCGCTCTTCGCTAGCACGGCCACCGGCCACGCTTAATCGAACACACTTTATAATTATTATTACTTTCGAGAAGATATTTATGTGATAATTCTGTGTTTGGTTGCGGTAATTTGTGGTCACGACGTTAAAATAAAACAAGAAGTTGTTAACACGCGTCCGCCAAATTTTCGTGTCCAGACCCGGCCGGCAGGTATTTCGCAAACCCGCCTCGCTGATCAAACAATGCTCGGTGGTACGTGTGTTTATTGTACGGTCCGCCATGGGTAAGGGGGTGTGGAGGGTGCGAGGGCTGGGTCGTGTCGAGGAAAAAAGAACGTGCATCGTGTATCCCTAGTGGCGGTACGTATCGATCGACGATCCATCGGCTCGCCGCGCCGTCCACCGCAAGCATAACCCCTCCCCCCCCACCCCACCCTCCAACCCTCACGACACACTTCCCACAGCTAGAGGGTGTGGCCTGGAGGCAACTGACCTCCCGCCACAACAGGTATTACCCCAGCCTCGAAGAGAGTACTTCAACTGCATTTTCAGTTGCAATTTACCTCTGGGGTCATACCATTGAGATTAGGATGGGGGGGGGGGGTGTAAACATTATGCTGCCGCGCAAAACGACAGCGGTCGGTTCTGCTGTCCTAAGCTTCGATGTCCTCATGCGAAATGGCAGCGGTCCAAAAACCGTCTAAATTATTATTGATAGTTTACTGTTATATGAACAAGTTTGAGTTCAAACATAGAAAAAATATTCGTGTCTATTGCTGCATACATTTCGACTTTAACACTGACTGGAATGTCTATAATAAGTTGGATCCGTATTAAGGAAAGTAGGCATCCTTTCACAGTATGTGTTAAGGGCGCCGCCTACCTGGCGTTGGAAACGCGTTGCAGTGTGTTTGAAATCCGCGTTTTTTTTTTTACGAAACCATTATACTTGTCCCCATGATACCAATGTACGAAAATAAAACACATTTCGGGCGAGGTACGTATAATACTCGTAATACATAATGTACATTATAAATGCTATTCCCGAGGCCTCCAACATGCCTAAAAACGGCTTTTTCACATTGCTGTTGCTCATAATATACACGTTGGAAACATGCGGAACTATTATTAGGACCGGCATTGAACCTTCGTACAGACTTTCCACTAATAAAATGATAGAGTCACCGCTTAAAGTCCCATAGGTACACGTAGCACAACGGAAACACTGCACGCCAGTTCAGCGCCTAGCGCTTAAGAGCAAAGGGGCATCACGAGCTCGTGTCAATGTCGTCCTTATCGGTCCCGCACTTCCCTTCCTCAAACGCGCTAAAAACATCCAAGTAGGCGGCGCCCTTAACGTCTTACCAAAATAGCTGTGTTTAAATTCGTGGCAACCAAAATTGCGGTTGTGAAATAGTCAACTACTCGCTTCTCACCAAGGCTCCACTACCCATGACTCCAGCCTAGTTTTCGTGGTGGACTTAGCCATTGACTGGCGGGTTTTCTCGAGGCACTCCTGTTTCCCCCAACCCTTGCATTGCACCGTTGCTACATCTTCACGTCATTTCGCGCTCACTGGCGCTCAAGACTTTGCTGTTAAACGAACGCCAACCAAAATTGAAGAATGCCCTTAGACAATCTGTGCTACTGTGCATGCGGTTATGAAAATATACTATTCTATGCTAATTTAAACTGCAAAAACCCTCATTCAACTAATATAGCAGGTTAGTTCAAACTGTAAAAACATGTATTCACCTGCTGATCCTAAGTTAGTTTAGGTGCTCTTGTAATAAAAAACGATGGGCGAAATCGTGCGTGCGATGGCCACCCCTTAACGCATACGTAGTCATCATGGCAAAACTAGTCCAAACTCTCGTTTAGTTGGCAGTATTTTTTATAAAGACTGGAGTAATTATTAGTGTAATAAAACCGTTATTTGGTATGTGTTTTGAGCGCACCAATACAAAGACAATGCCTTAATAGGGGAACGTCATTCAGAAATTGGGACGTAATTATCCCAGTTGGAGTGAACTGGGGAAACTATTTAAAAACCAAAATTAGGATGACTGGATCAGGAATCGAAGCCGCGTCCTGTCGAACGCGGGTCCAACGTGTAACCACTGCGCCTCCTCGCTCGGTGATGCAGTACCCTTACGCCACACGTAACATTAATATTGCCATGTGTCTACGAGTTTGTTCGTTAAACTATTATCACTCTTATAGTAGTTCTTACTTCTTTCTGAATAATAAAACCAACCTAAAATAGGCTACATGAAATATAGTCAACATCTGCAGATTTATACGTCACACATTTAACGCGACTATTTAATCCAACTATACTTTTCCAAATTTGTTACTAAACTGTATTGAGAGCTTACAAGTCGGTCTGTATGTTGGGACAAAAATGTTTCTTTTCCACTGATTGACTTAAAAAATGTGCAATTACCCGGGAGCCAGCTAGTGTGTTTCGGGCTATGGCAGTTTTAATGTGGTCTTGTAGCAGACAGATATATGATTGGCAGAAAGAGGAAACTTAACAGAGTTTCCGAAAGTGCCCAATTAACGATGAAGCAGCTATAAAAGGAAACCAGCATTTTACGGCGGAAATACCGGCTTTGTGAGACCACCTTTCCTGCCTGCGTGTCCCTGCATTTTTATGTTCCTGGCAACTTTTATCGCGTTGAACAATTTAGAAGAAAATCTGTTGCTTTAATCATTCGACTCAATTTTTAATTTTGGTTTAAACTATTTTCGAAGCACTGGTATTACAGAAATCTAGTTAGTCTAGTAAAAACATGATTTATTCGTACGTGTTTTGAGTGCCCTCTAACAGCGACGATGCCTTTGTAGGGTAACTGGGAAGAAATCGGCCAGGGCCTGTATTAACGGGAATGTTCAGAAAAATAATCACAAAATACCAAGTGCGCCAATAATAATAACAGCAGTAGTGATAATTATTATTGTATGAATGTTGGTTGAATCCGTCATGTGGTTAAAAATTAAATGAACAACAAAAACATTAGAAAAAAGGGGGGGGGGGGGGGAAGTCCTGAAAGCTTTGACTGAGAAGACTAATTTTTGTTGTCAATTTTATTAGAAGAAAAAGAATCGTAATGTAAAGGTAAGTATAGGATATTCACGGTGAAATGTAAAGGTAAGTATAGGATATTCACGGTGAAATGTAAAGGTAAGTATAGGATATTCACGGTGAAATGAGCACTTTTGAAAGTTCTGCTTAAGATCAACTTGTATGCACGTTCTACATTCTTGCGTCTTATGCAAGATTAACATTGTCATGGGCCTCATCACTTTATTCATGCGTCGGTCAAGTTAAACTGAGAAATTATTAGGAAAGTAAACATTTAACAGATATGCTCATTTTTACACTTCGACGCATTAAAAAAAACACAAAGCGAAAGAAATAATTAAAGTTATTATAAATGTTTGCCTAACACTTTTTATTCGACGTTAAGTTACGAAACTACTTCCCAGCCATCGTTACCAACTTTACTGTACGCATGTCACTCAGTGCGTTCATTAAAACATATGCAGGTAGGGGCAGTGACTTTGTTCTAAGGTAGTTTTCAAAAGTGCTCACTTTATCGTGAACAGCCTTTAATACACAACAAATTTAGTTCTACTTACCATGATGGTGGCGCACTTGTATTGTTCGACGATCTTCGCCAGGCCCTTCTGAAAAGTAGCGTTGCCGCAGTTCCCGAGGCCAGACTTGACACAGCTCGCTGGACGTCTCCATACGAGCTGAACCTGCGACCATGCTAATACACCTTCTGTAGCCCGGGACCCGCAACTTGTCTCGAACGGCAATGCGCGACCACATTCCGCGATACCAACTGTAGACTGCTCTTCGGCTTGGTTTTCAATTTGCTTTCCGAACCCCTTTACAGTCTGGATCTCGCGCTGTCCGACTATCACATCTTCGACCCACTGAACGAGAAGCTGCGTGTTCGGACACTGAATTTTTCCAAAAGAGAGAAACGTGCATTTTCTTTACGAGCAGGGGAAACGAAGGTATCATAGGGGAATTGCCTTTACTTTCGGATTCACTCTCGTACACACACAGGCTAATCCGTATTTTAATCTAAAGGATGGAAAAGTAAAGCGGTTGATATTGTAACAAGACGTTTAGGGCATATTCCGGTTCGTAAAGGATGGAGGTATCAAAAACTAAATGAAATTATTATTTTTTACATTGGAGTACAATATACAACTACTTATTCCTTCTATTAACACTTGCCATTTTTATCAATGACCGCAATTTTTATGCTAATCTCAATACTTTAATTGGTCCTAATAACTGTCGTTGTACATAATTCATAAGAGAAGATTAAGTGACTGAAGATTAAACAAACAAAATGTCCACTGTCATACATTCACACCATCCAAATCCGTCAATTACGAAAGAAATCCCGCTTTCTTACAGTCCAGCCTGTCAGTCGCACACTCTGCTCTCCCGATAGTCGCTCGCTATACTCGCGGGTCACTGCGCCATATATATCCAACTCGCCCACGTAGTCGCCGCGCGCTCTTGGCACTGACTGCCAACACAGTGGCAAGTCACGACATTTATAGCTGAGGTGGCCTGGCCCAGAAGGTTATGCGCACCTCGAGTCCCGTCGATAGAAGTGATGACCAGAAAATTCGCACACTGGCTTTCAAATCCTTGTCTCCTCCAGCAGCCGGGAGTGACATCTGACCTGGAGGTCTTACCGCGGCCCGCGTGGTGCTTTCTCCTCTCCTGCGATGGATCTTGATGACGTCGTCCTGTGTGAACTACTGGTAGGCAGGACCTCCCTAGGGGGGGGGGGGAGCGGATGCGAAGGGGCAGCGTGCACCGATCTACATTTCTTCTGGAACGGGGATTGTAGAAAGGAATTCCGTAGACCAGCACAGCCGGCTGGGGTCGAAAACTTCACGTCACGAAACCGAGTCACGTACGATCCCGCATGAACAAAACTGCTCGATGAGACAGAACGAAAATGTGCATTACATGCTCATAATTGCTTAATGTGTGATACGGTCATATGAATCGGTGAACCGAATATGGCGAGTCAGTAATCCAGTGGTGTGTGGGACAATTCACGAGGTTGTTTGTCGCCAGGTTGGCCAATCACAGTTCGGTTTTGCTGTGTACCTAAAGCGACTGTTATGTTCACAAAGTTTCGTTTGTTTAATGTTAAGAAAACTTAGCATGGAAAGGTCACACAGTGCACGAGTAGCTGGAAATCAAGAACATAATTTAAATTACTTAACATAATTCGGTGTTTTTTTTCGATTAGGTATTTGAATTGCGGAGGCAAGTATGCACAGCAATAGCCAATGCAATGTATGGTTTTCGAATAGAAATGCTCAATGTTTTCATAAAAAAAGTGAAAAAAATCCACAAAATCAACTATTGTGCAAAAATATACATCTTGAATTTTACAAAATAACATTATGAATGAAAACCACAAAATCGACAATTATGCAAAAATATATGTATAACATAAAATTTACAAAATAATATTATCTAGAACTCTATTACAATCAAATTATGAAAAAAAAATAACATTTTAATTTTAAATTAATTGTATTTTCTTAAAAGCTCCTGTTTGACATTTGCATTCGAAAACAGCCACTCATTGGCAAAAGTACTATAAATCAGATTTGGAGATCTATAGAAACTAATTTTTGCTCTTCAAAAAACAATGGAAAAATTTGTTTTATGTAACTTTACCATTACAGTCGCTTATTTCCGAAATGTATTTTCTTCTTATTTTGTTTTATGTGTTTGGTCGCGCCTAAGTGTAGCAGGAGTTGGAACTCGTATACTCGCGGACAGGTAATTGCTCACTGTCGCCAAGAATTATGCAATTTCTCCAAACGGGATAAAAAAAAGTTTCTTTTATGCTAAAGAAGCACAGCATATTCATCATTTATGTAAAACAGAAATAGCGTATCGTTTACGATTCTAGAAAAAAATTGTGATTTTGTGGAAAGAACATATCAGTGTCTCTTCGTTGGTGGTATATTTTTTTCCGTATATTAATTATATTATTTGAAATGTGCAGAAAGTGAAACATATTGTAAAACACTGTTTAATTGTTACAATTTTTAGTCAGTGGACTAAACCGGATTTTTTAAGGACAGAGGTCTTAATTAAATAGAAGAATTAACTATAATTTCCTAATTTATTTACAGCAAAGAATATCCTCTTTTCTCAATATCTTACAATAAATTGATATCTCTTGTTACTTACTAACAATTAATAAATCCAATCAGTTCAATTTACAACTACCTCAAATAAATTAATGTATTTAAATAACTAAAATCCGACCCAATAAACATGGGTATCAAATCTTTTTCAATTGCATTACAAATTAAATGTCCATATTTGACAGTTCTAATGTTTACAATAAAATCCGTGTCACATATCCATACAGCGCCACCTCAGTTTAATCCATATTCCACCAATCCGCAATGTTCTAGAGTTCTCCGAGCGCCCTCATAAACAGCAGCCTTTTATAGTCGGTTTTCACGCCCTCTCGTCTGTACACACCACAAACACCCTCGTCCGCCGCCGTCTCTCTATCTCCGTCATCGTCATTCCTTTTTATCGATGTCCCCGCCGTACTAGACTTGGCCCAGTTACCGCACTCAGCAAACGACTTCTGCCCAAGCCTGCCGACATTCTAACTTCGGCTGTATTTATAGCGTCGTCGGCGATCGCCCAGAAATTTCTTCTACTGCCGCGTTACGCTGAGGGTCCTAGCTCCCAGAATGTTCCTGCGTATCCTCTGAAGTCGTCAGCCTATCCAGCAGGGGGAAGGGAGGAGGGGCTGTAACGCCAACCAGGTTAGCTGTCAATCATTCCCGGCCGCCTTGGGGAGAGAGGAGGATCACCCTCCAAAGAGCCGAGTCTGCGCATAATGCCCGCGTAACATTATTTATAACGGGATATCGATGTATCATTACTATTGGGATCGTATTTATATTATGAGAATATGTCGAGAGCAAAGGTAACAAGCGCATAACATTCAAAGCTACAAATCACAATTTTACGTAAAGTGTAGAACATGTAACTTTACGACGTGCGGCATGGAGTTTCCTGCCTTTTACACTAAATTAACATTTATGTATATTATTCGAAGTTATATTCTTTGCTCACGATTATCTGATTCAAATCATTATTTAACTACCGTAAAATTACTTGCCCGTCGCATAACATATATGTAGATATATTGTGCAAATCGGATGTAAAATAGTGACAGCACGTGTGCAAAGTCGTGGAATTGAAAGTATAGGGAGGAAAGTTTAAACTTCTGGTGGTGTGCTATACATATATATTTTTCTTAGGATTACAGAAATATTTAATTAATGTATTTTTTGCATTTGTGGTGGCACGTCACCATAGCCACTGGGTGAGTGTAAGCTGTTGGCGCGGCGCAGCGTGCTAATGGACTGTAGTGAGAGCACTAATGGACTGTTTCGACACAAGGAGTGTGTGTGTGTGGGAGCGCGCACAAGCATCTTTAAGCCGACGGGGTATTTCCTGGCCCGAGTCTGGTGGCGACAAAGAGAGCAGCTGGCAGTTCATAGGCGCCAGTCGAGCAGAACAAATGTGCTTGTGTACTGTTTGGAAGTTGTAAATAAAATCTGTTCACACGAGACGCATAATATGTTTTCATTGTCTCCCTCGCTTGCCCTTGCACTAAAGTAGCTCAGTAGCTACAGTGGTGACCCCGACGTGATCAAGACAAGCAGGGATGCCGGGTTCGTGAAATTTGTCACACGATAACGCAGCGTCGCTGGAGGTAGGAAACCGTTGCGCCAAACAGCTTGCCGCGACGGACTACGGCGCCCTGGAGCAGAACCTCTTCAGCCCGCGTCACTTCGCACGAGAGACTCCGCCCACGCCTCGCCTCCGTCGCATTCCCGCGGTCTGTCTCGCTCGTGAGTAGAGGGAGCTACCAATTTCCGCGACACGCCGTTGTCCACGCCGCGCGCCTCAACGTAGCTCCGCGGGGGGCCGTTGCGCTCTCAAGTGTCCTGCAGCAACACACACGGCCATCCGGGCCGCCCACACTCCTGCGAATCTATCCTCCGCACCAAGTGGAACTACTATGAATAGGTGCAAAAGTGGGTAGAAGGAGTATAGTGATTCTGGAACACTATCGGTTCATTTGTTTCGGGCTCCCGCGAACCATCGCACCTGCTCCTGTGATAGTTTTGCTGTCGGTCTTGAGACTAGGAAGCAGTCATGTCCGGCCCTCCATCGTCAACTATCTCCATCGATCGCGTCGCTGTCCGGATCCCGCCTTACTAGCCCTAGACCCATAAATGTGGTTCGCGCAGGTGGAAAATCAGTTTGCACTTGCTGGAATAACTTCCGACTAGACAATGTTTAATTTTGGGGCAGGCAACCTAGACTGTAAATATGCTACTGAAGTGCGTGACATTATGTGTCGTCCTCCAGACCAGGAAAAATACACTAGACTAAAAACAGAGCTTATTAAACGACTGAGTGACTCGCACGAAAAGAAAACAGAACAGCAGCTGGAATATGAAGAGATCAGCGCCCGAAGGCCCTCGCAGTTCCTACGGCAACTCCGAAACCTAGTAGGGACAGCTGTCCCCGATGAGCTCCTCAAATCGTTGTGGCTGGGCCGCCTTCTACCACCGACGCAAGCGACCCTGGCAACCTAAGTAAGTTTCACCCTTGATTCTCTCGCTGATCTTGCATATGCCATTGTGGACACCAATCCGAGGCTGCAAGTGGCAGAATCTACTTCACTTGAGGCCACGTTATAAAAATGTGTCGATGCTTATGACCTCCAAATTGATTAAGTGGCTACAGCATTATGCCAGGAGATCATACCAGTCGCAGCTTATGGTCGAAATGAGGGTCGTCGGGACAGTTCTCCATCAGCATCATGCCATCAGTGTTCCCGCCAGGAGTTTACCTGGAGCCTGCTGGTACCATCTGCGCTTCGGTGATGAGGCATGGAAATGTACCATTCCCTGTACTTACTCCAAGGGAAACGACCAGGGGACTCGGTGGTGGTGGCCAGCGATCCCTCTCAAACCTCTAGTAGCCGCATTTTCGTCATGGACACAGGGGCGAAAATTAAGTTTCTAGTTGACACAGGTGCTGAAATTTGTGTTTTTCCATGTGCTCGGTTACCAGGCAAGCGTCCAAAGTCTAACTATTCTCTGTTTGCAGCAAATTACTCAACTATTGGAACATATGGCTTTGTGACATTAACACCTGACTTCAGACTCAGGCGAGATTTAGTGTGATGTTTTATGATAGCTGATGTGACTAAGCCGATTACTGAAGCAGATATCCTTCCACCATTATGGTCTCCTGGTGGATGTCAGAAACCGGCACCTTGTAGACAGCGACACATATTTGGTCACCGACTGCTGCAAGACCACATATGATATTAGCAGTATCAGGACACTTCATCAGTTAGTTCGTTACTCTGATTTGTTCAAAAGGTATTCTACCATGACTCGCCCATCTGGCACATTGCAATCTGCCCAGTATACCACAGTTCACCACATAAGTACCACTGCTAAGCAATCAGAGCACAATAGGCCACGATGTTTGGCTCCAGACAAGCTGCGAATTGCGAAGAAAGAGTTCGAAGCTATGCTCAAGCTTGGGACAGCTCGGCCTTCTGACAGTGCATGGTTTTCGCCCCTGCACATGGTACCCAATAAAGGGGAGGAATGGAGACCTTATGGGGACTACCACGTGCTCAATGCTCGTACAATTCCAGACAGATATCCTATACCACACATCCATTACTTCTCCCACACTCTCCATGGGAAAGCTATATTTTTCGTTATTGACCTTGTGAAGGCTTATAGCCAAATTTCCATTGCCGAGGCAGACATCCACAAGACAGCAATCACTATGCCATTCGGACTCTATGAATTTCCCGTCATGTCTTTTGGGTTTCGCAATGCCGCACAGACAATTCAGAGATTCATTGATGAATTCTCAGAGGCCTAGACTTTTGTGTATCCTACCTGGATGACATCCTAGTGGCTTTGCATAATGAAGCAGAACATGAGCATCATCTGGAGGAGCACTTCAAATGCATCAGTATGGATGGTCTACTTATCAACCCTTCCAAGTGTGTCTTTGGGGAACCACGAGTGACATTCTTAGGGCACAGCATCTCTGTTTATGGCACCAAGCCTCTCCCAGAGAAAGTGGACACTATCCTGAACTATAGCAGTCCAACAAATGCGAAACAACTGCATAAATTTACTGAAATGCCAAATTTCTACCGTTGCTTCGTCCCAAATGCTTCTGTGTACCTCCCTTGTGTGAGCTCCTCAAAGGCGACTTGAAGGGCTGTGCTATACTGACATCGACACCTGCCAGTGAAATGGCATTTGACAAATGCAAGACCAGCTTTGCTAATGCTGCCCTCCTGGCTCACCCCATCCCTACTACCCCCTTGGCAATAATGATAGATGCCTCGGACTTCGAAATGGGGACAGTGCTCCAGCAGCATGTACCAGGAGGTTGGCAGCCCTTAGCCTTCTTCGCGAAGAAGCTCAGCTCTGCTCAAAAGATATATGGGGTTTATGATTGGGAACTTCTCGCCATCTATTCTGGATTTCACCAATTTCGCCATATGATCGAGGGGAGAGACTTCATTGTTTTTACAGACCACAAGCCCCTCATTTTCGCATTTTCACAGAACCCAGACAAGTGCTCACCATTTGGACTTCATTAGCCAATTCACAACCGACATTTGGCACAATGCAGGTTCAGCAAATGTTGTCGCTGACACCTTGTACAGTGCTAATGCTGTCACTGCTACACTCATTACCAGGCTCTGGCTGCTTCGCAGGCAGTGGATGAAGAATTAAAGCAGTTCCTGTAGAAGGATTCTGGCCTGCAGCTATGGAAGTTAAACCTGCAAGAGTCGCCATTCGAGGTCTACTACGATGTCTCCACTCCGAACGCGTGACCATACATTACTGTGCCATTTAGCCAGACAGCCTTCAATGTGGTTCACCAGCAGGCACACCCAAGCATCAAAGCTACTACCAGATGTGTCACTCAACGCTTTGTATGGCCTTCAGTAAAGTCTGACTGCCGGCAATGGGCATGTTCCTGCCTTTCCTGTCACCATACAAAAATTTCTCTGCATATCTGATCACCAGTGGGCTCATTCGTGCCACCCTCAGCTTGTTTCAACCATGTCCATGTAAACCTGGTTGGTCATATGCTGGTTTCACAAGCCTTCCTCTATTGCATGACGATCATTGACCGCTTCACCAGGTGGCCAGAAGCAGTGCCCATGGAGAACATCGAAGCCTCAACTGTGGCCTAAGCATTCTACACCCCCTGGATTGCTTGCTTTGGCACACCACTACAGATCACAACTGATCAGGGTAGGGAGTTCGAGTCTACAAGTTTCATGACAGGCATGACTCGTTTGAGGACCACTGCATTCCATCCTGCTGCTAATGGCATGGTCAAGCACATGCATCGGTAGCTCAAGGTGGCCATACATTGCCACATGACAGAGCACTGGATGAACATTTTCCCCACCATTCTCTTGGGAATCAGAGCGGCCTGGAGGGAGGACTTTCATGCATATTCTGCTTACATAGTGTATGGGCAACTGCTGCGGCTGCCTGGAAAATTCCTGGTAGCTCACACCAGTTTTCAACATATGGATGCCACAGGTATTATCAAATAGTTACAGCAGCACTTCAGTGAACTCCGACCTATTGGTGGCTCTCGTCATGGTTAACAAAAGCATTTGTCTTCGAGGACCTAGCACCAACAACAGAAGTCTTCATCCATCGCAAGGTGCCCAGGGGATGTCTTCAGCCTCCATGTGAAGGCCCCTTCACAGTGCTGCATCGGACATCTAAGACTGCAACCCTCCAGATGAATCGCCGATAGGTCGCAGACTCTATTGATCACTTTAAGCCAGCCTACACCACAAATGAAGATCTACCTGATGATCTTGTTACACCCATCCCAGCCACTGAACTGGCGACACCTGCACCTCCCCAGGTCGCGACAGCAAACCTCCGCCTCTTCCGCTAGCTACATGGTCCGGTCGATGTGTCTGCTTTCCCGACAGCTTTCAGGGAGGTTTTTCATGATGTAGGTCCATTACTGTCAGGGGGGTTATGTGATGGCATGCCACCATGGCCACTGGGTTTGTTAGTGTAAGCTGTTAGCGCGGCGCACATTCTAATGGACTGTGGTGAGAGCACTAATGGACTGTTTTGACACAAGGAGTGTATGTGCGTGAGCACGCACAGCATCTTTAAGCCGAAGGGATTTCCTGGCCCGAGGCTCGTCGCGATCAAGAGAGCAGCTTGCAGTTCATAGGCGCCAGTCGAGCAGAACAGTTGTGCTTGTGTACTGTTTGGAAGCTGTAAATAAAATATGTACACATCTGATGCATACAATATTTTCATTGTCTCCCTCACTTGCCGTTGCATAAAAGTAGCTAGCAATCTACAGCATTTATAAAATGTCAAAAATACCAATGTACTAATTTTTTTTTTTTAATTTAAAGCCTAAATAAAAGTGAGAATCAAAACATAATATAAAGTTAAAAAGAGAATTTTATAAAATAATATTCAAGAGCTTGTTTTACGATTACTTTATCTTCAAAATTAACCCCCCACCCCCCCAAATACAACTTTTACTTCAGAATTATAATTACTGTGAGGCATCTTAGGAATTAGCTGACACTTTTGTCTAGCCTACTATTTACGTTAGGAATTATTTTCTAGCTGTTTCGCATTAGAAGTTTCCTTTTCCACCCCGTACTATGAAAACAAGAATTCAGTCTATACATATTTTACACTCACTATGAACTTCATGCCTGTAATGAGGGAATGTATGACGTGAATTACATGTAAAAGTTTAATTTCATACAACTTTATCAGGTTATATTTCACAGTATTGTGCACTGAGCATACTCGAGAACTAGTGAACTCCCAATAGCTACAATTTCTGTTTAGAAATCTGTGACCATTTTTGGGTTCACTGAAGAGTAAATGTTTGTAACTTAGTGAATTTTTTGTAATGTGTGTGAAATTCTAATATTGTAATGTTTCAATTACACAAACACAAAAAAATGTATACTACTCTAATCGAAATAAATCTCGGCATGCTAGAAAATCAAACGATAACATTTCTGGAATGACTAAAAATGGAACGCATTTTAGTCTTTCATGTACACGGTCGAATCACATAATTATGGCCACCTGCTAGTATCCACAGTAACCGTCCTTCGCAGCATGGTCAGCAGCTAGACGAGCTGGCAGTGACTCAGTCAGGTGCTGATACGTCTCCATGGGTATCTGGAGCTATGCTGTCTGCACATGCATCCCACAACTGTTGAAGTGTGCGTTGCAGAGGAGACATATGGCGAACATGACGATCGAGTAGTTCCACATATGTTCAATTAAATTGAGATCGGGGCTGTTTGGAGGCCAGGGAAACACTTTTAGTCTTGACCGTGCTCTTCCAGACATATGCGAACACTTCTAGGCGTGGGACAAGGCGAATTATCGTGCTACAAGATACCCTCCTCCCGAGAAAGGATAATCATCATGTACGGGTGGACATGATCGCCGAGGATGGATTCATAGCCAAATCTATCAAGTGCCTTCCGCACAGATGATGGGACCTAGAGAAAACCACGAGAAAAATTCCCCAAACCATAACAATGCATATATACATATATATATATATACATATATACATACGATGTTGCCAAATTGCATGTCAATACTTCAGGGAAACATTCCTCACACAAGTGTTGCTAAATAATTATTTGAAATGAACATATAAAATGCTACGTGGGCTTAGGTACATATTGATTTTGAAAGTAATGAAAAGCGCTAAATACAATATGTAAGCCTTCACCTTAATGTGGGCTTGGTGGGTCAGTGGTCAAAATGCCAGACTCATATTCGAAGTGCTGTGGGTTCAAATTCACATCCTCCATGATATTGTTTTTCTTTTTTTAAAATGTTAGCAGCTGTCATGTGAAAATGTGAAATTTACATAACTTTAATTCTTTAAACTATATTTCAATTAAAAATACATGTTAGATACATTTTACTGTATTTTTTAAAAAGATTTCAGCATGTTTAAAACATTGGATATAATGCATTTAAATAAATAATTTAACCTATATATAAATGTGTCGATTCATAGATGAATGATTGTTTTGACAAGGCTACACGACAGCTGGCGTGCAAACACGGTCAGTTCGCGGGCACTTGTCTTAGCCTGTGCGGTGCTTACGGACTTCGCTGCACTCTTTGTCTCTCATAACAGGTACGTCTGCCTCACGTCCCGGTCGATGCATATGTGCATGCTTGGATACAAGGCTAGATGGATTAATTTGAAATCTAATTTTTCTATACTACAGTAAAAACAAGTTGAATTAAGTAGATATTTATAAAAACACCGATTTAATTGAGTTTTAAAAAATAAAGTAATACAATTCGAATTTCTTTATGAAGTCCTGCCTGGAATGTACTTTACAATAATTCTTTATACCTTCTCATGTATGGAAAATTACATCTTTAAATTCGTAAATAAATATATACACTGACGATTCGCGCACTCTAGCAGGCGATGAAGGAACTGCATAGACGACGGGCGAAGAAGGCGACAAGAGAGAAAGGGAAAAGAGAAAGAGATGGAAAGAGAGAGACAAGAGATAAAGGAAAGAGATGGAATGAGAGAGAGACAAGAGAAAAAGAAAAGAGGAAAAGAGACTGAAATAGAGAGACAAGAGGGAATGAGGTTTAAATAAAGAGGATCAAAAGCACTCACAGAAAACCTGGATATTGATTGGAGACCGGGCAGGATAGCTAGGAGGAAACACCTCACACACAGAATACAAGAGCATGAAGAGGGCACATTCGGTAGGAAGGAATTATAAAATAAAGGAGATCGGGAGGACCCAAGAAAACCACTGCACATGGAATGATAGATCATGAAAAAACACGGAATAATAAAGCATGAAGTGCAAAAACGAAATGGCGTACTGGCTACAAAGATGGCCACCAACCAACCGGAATGTTTTAATAATTTTTAATGAAATTTTATATACTATATTTTAATTTTTATCCTTTTTTGGAGTTTCAAGGTCAACTGTCACCAGGGTTAATGACTCTATGTATATATACATATATATATGCATTCATACACACGTATGTATAGGTGGGCCGCCTAAAGTGGACACCTCCAACATTTCCGGAATGGTTGCAGATCACGAAATGAATTCGTAACACGTGTATGGACGGAATTAATTAAACCACATATAATTTTTCCCCTGGAAACATACATTTATTTCAGCGGCATCTGAAAGTACGCGCGGAGAGGAATTTAGCGGTATATCATATGCAATGGAAAGTAACACAGCAACACCAAGGAAAATTAATAATGTGCAAATATTATTACGTAAGTTGGGCTGTTAGCATGGGGCAGTTGACCTGTACTCACAGCTATAAGCAAGCAACACGCGCCGTGACTCATCCTGGCGGGATACATAGGCGTGTTTCGGATACGCACTAAGGTACTCTTCCACCCTGCTGCGGCCTGACACTATTTTCTAGGATATATTGTGTGTGTGCGTGTGTGTACATATATACAGCCAACATCTAATGGGTCGCAACGTAATTGTTTCCAAGCCCAACATTAATGTGTGTAAATTATGTACATATAGGTGTGTTACTGAAGAATTTTATGTTTTGTGGTATCTCATTGTTGCTATAAGATAAAATAACGGATTTATATAATTTTTCATAGAGCTTTTATTTTATAGGAATTTATTTTAATGCAACTATATATCCATAGGTAAATTTTTTTAATGCGCTGACCTATTTTTTGCACATTATGGAGATTGAAACCGGCGCTCACATCCGTAATTAAACATTGGCGTATTCGCAGTGTTGAAAAATTCATTCCCTCTGAACTGCTGCCTCTTCAAAAATAAAAATGTATAAATAATTTCCGTTATATGAAGCATCAGTTTGGCGTACAAGGTCGTTAATGTATATTGAACAATGTCATGAAATATCTGAAATGAGAATGATAAGTTGTGTATTACGAAGTATTACCAGTGATTAGCAGTTAGTAAATGCAATTTTAAATTTGCCAATGTAAAATTTTATTTTTGTAAACATTGCGAATGCATTTCATATAACAATACAAAATATAAAACTGCTCTAAAAAAAAAAAACACGCAGTCACCGAGGTTTGAATAACACGTACACAATGTTGCACTGTCCCAGTTTTGGCGACCTGGTTCATACATGTTTATACCGCCGCACGTATAATAACATTTTCTGCGTGAACATAAATACGTTTGTGGTTTTAATTTAACCCTCCCTATTAAAATAAGGCAATTGCGATATCGCTTAGGGCAAAACATTTGGAAATTTTCTGGTTAATTGCAAATTTAAGTGAGTGGCTCAGTTCGTTATCCAACAAAATTTCTTTGTGGATTTTAAACTGGTTGACTGCGAAGTCTGATTAAACGTGACTTTTCTCAAAACTTCACTTTTTAAAGAAAACCATCAGTACTAGCTTAAGTAAGCAAATTCTCTTGGCTTAACGGTAGAAAAATTAATTTGTTCCGGTAGCTTAATGTATAGGAGATTTAAAACTATAACTTTTAGGTGAGGTATATATGGTGTATATGACTGGTCTTTCGCATAGCAACAAGTATATATGCCGGATTTTCCCAAGGGATGCCTGTTGAATGGTTTGACATTTTAGTATTCGGCATACAGTTTTAATAAGTATTTATAAGTTTTTACTGGGAAGGAACCGTCAAAGTTTGGTACACTATTTAAAATTTACACGATTTTTAGTTTTATCCCCTAGCTTTGTGAAGTACAAATTTGTACTGTAGGTTATTTTATAATAAGGGCACCGCGTAACGCCAACTCGTCTTTATTTTGGCCACAAAGATGGAATTAGTGAGGGCAAATAAAATGCGTCCGTAAGTGCAATGATTATTGTTTTAACAACTGAACAAAAAGAGAAATGTAAGAAAAGAAAACGAGAACAGGAGTTTTCTTGGTACGACATTGTTTTCAGAGCAAGCATCCAGCGCTACTGCAGAGAACGGAGACAGTAAACTGTGCGACCAGACGTGAGAAGCTATTCCAGTCTGCACTCTTAATTGGTCTGCGAAAAAGAAACAACAAAAAAAACTGCCGAAGTAGCATAAGAAAATAACTTTTAATTCAATTAGTATCTTTCAGTTTTCCTAGTTCGTTACTAGAAAAAATTCCCGTCAATACGGAATTCGTATCAAAACAAATAATACTCAAACTAAAGTGTATATCGAAAATAACTAAAATCACTGAAGAGGAATTGGGAAACTTCGGTACATTCCAATGTTCTCCGATCCGACAAGCAAAGAAGAAAATTAAGGAGCTATAATTTACCCGGATCCCTTTAGAAGTATCGAAAACGAGATAGTTTGTAAGCTAAAGGATAACCTACCCAATACAAGGGTGTAAGAGACCATAGATGATACTATGTTCACTTATTTGTTGTACATAATGTAATATTTCCAATTTTTAAGGTCTGTAGGCTTAGTAAGAGGGGTTGGGATGCGAACAAGGAATAGAGCAAAATACACCAGCTAAAGGTATTTACAACAAGTTAATCAGGTTTTTAAAATAAAAATCAATTTATTATAACATTTAGTGGTCTCGATCTACAGAGAGTAAGGCTAGGGGAAAGTTCAAGAAGTGATAATAAGGAAAAAGGGACTTACCCAAACTCGAACATGCGTCTGCCTCGCTCGCCTGTCCTGAACAGTGTGTCGGTGTAATAAATGTTACGGTATTTTCTCACAAGGACAATACGAGTGTGGATAGCAAGATGCATAAAATACTGTAACTTACAACAAAGTTGCATGTATTGAGATGCATATGTGTTGAAAAATATTGTAATTTGTTTAGGGCATGAGCGACTGTATTAAATCAATTGAATGAGAAAAAAAGCTGAAAATTAAAGTGTTTTATTTCATGTTCACCTAATTTGCCATAATACAAGTATTGGTAGTAGTCATTAACGTATTATGCTTGCTGACCTATGAATTTCTCACGAGTTTTTGTTTACAAGGTCATGGGGCCAAGGTAAATTTTACCTACACTCAATATGGCTGTAGTAGTAATGTAATATGCTGGCTGACATTTATAGATTTCTTGAGTTTTTGTTTTCAAGGTCATATGGTCAAGGTCAAGGTGACATGCGCTCAATATGGTGGTAGTAGTCAATAGCATAATATGCTTGCTGAATGTTATGTATTTTTTTCGAGATTCTGTTTGCAAGGGCATTCAAGGCCATGGGCTCAAGGTCGAGGCAACTGTGACCAATATAGTGGCAGTAGTCCATAACTTAATATGCTGGTTGACTTTCATGTATTTTTCTTGAGTTTTTATTTTCAGGATTATTCAAGGTCATCGGGTCAAGATCACTGGATCCCAAGATGGTGGCAGTAGTCAGTAACTTCATATACTTGCCGACATGGATTTTTCTCGAGTTTTTGTTTTGAAGGTCATTCAAGGCCATGGGGACAATTTTGAGGTCACCTGCATCCAATATGGTGAATGCAGTCTCTAATGTAATATGTTTACTGGCTTATATGTATTTTTTTGCGATTTGTTTGAAATTTTTTAAGAAAAAAAGGAAAATTTGAAGGGTTAAGGGAAATTTGTAAGGGAGAAATGATAAATTTTATGAGAAAAGAGAATTTAATGGATAAAAGGAGATGGTTAGGGGAAAATGGCTGCTGGGAGACTAAATTTTTAGCGATTTGTAAAAAAAATTTAAATAATTTTCAGTAATACATTTTTAAAAATATTTTTTTGGAAGTGTTTGGGAATTGTTTTAAAATTTTTAGCATTTTTTTTAAATTATTTTTTAATTTTTTGGATTCAAGGTTAAAGATCATGGATCAAGGTTGAAGGTCCTGAGTCCTCAGTCATTCTCGCGTGAACTAGAGGTCACAAATCCCAGTCTCTTGGGTTGCGAATCCTTCTCTCCTGTTCTGGGAAAAGTGAGAAATTTTTAGGGAAACTAGGGAAATTTGAGGGAAGAAAAGGACATTTTTAGCGAAAATAAAGGGAATTGTTAGGGGAAAAGGAAAATGTTTAGAGAACTTTTATTCGATTTTGAAGGAAAATAAGGAAATTCGGAATGAAAAACGGGGGAAAAAGGAAGTTACAACATGGCGGCTGGTCGGCTCCGGCGCTCCGACTCCCACGCTCTTGTCCAGAATCGGTTATATCCTACTACTGATAAGGTACAAATATTTGCACATTGTGCATCATAAGTAAAAATCGAATCAAACGTTTACCTACCTTACAAAACTTGTTCAGAACGTTTGAAACTTTCACTGACTCACTGTTAATATAGCATAGCACTACTATGTCGCTGTGACATCTACTGTTGTTGGGGCTTTATTAAGAGATAGTTCATGCCATTCTGTATATAGGCCCAATACAATTAGCGACAGGTTTTGTATTCAAAGGTTGATTTCAAAACGTCTTAATTAACCGCGAACTAATATTTTTAAAGTTTGCAACAAACTTTCCCCTTTGAGCATGTAGTCTTAATAGCTTTATTTGTAAATATATAGCGTTAAACCAAAACAATTCGCAGATTTTGGCATGTAAACACAAACATATCTTGTGAATTATGAAAATTCGCTGACACAGTTCTTTCATGCCTCTTTAATTTGGATTTCTATTGTTGGATGTATCTGGCAATCCTCCAGATATGTGAAATTACTACGTTTATTATCATAATTTTACATTTACTTCCACGAAGTTTACAGAATTTCACTATTAATGCGGTTTCTTTTGTAAAGATATACAGACCCATTTAAATGCTGTGAAAAGGAAATATATCTACTACTTATACTACTGCTACGAAATATAAGTTCAAATTCAGTTGCAATGTTTTCCTACTGTAACTACGGCGAGCACTTAAAACAACACACTGACGTGAAAGAAATCCTGAACTCCGTTGGATGTTGCTGAGCAAGAACATTCCCGCTGGCCTTGATCGCTAAAGGCGTTACGCTCACATGGCCGAACTGATCACGGTCCGAACCCAACCTCCTGCACGACTCACAAACGAAAGCTCTGAGACGGTGCTAAGTGGTTCGGAGACTAACACAACGTACACATTTGCTTCTGTAGTCCAGGAGCAATCTTTACCGACGGCAAACACGTAACATGCCAGAGGCCTGGCCCTATGTGGTTACGCTGAAGAATTTATTAGAGATAACCTTTATCCCTTTCGTGTAGAGATGCTAATTACGGACTTAATTAATATAGGAACGAGTAAGTGGGAAGGAAAGATGGCAAGAAACTCCGCTGGATTTGCCTGGAACAAGGATGAAAAAACCACCCCACAGTGCAGTAGACAGAGATCGAGCACATGGCCTCACCAATACCACTCAGGTATTGTACCGCATTACTAAACATGTAGAAATTGTTACTTATTTGTGAAGTATTTCACAGCCTACTAAAATATTTGGATACAGTATACTTTCGGAAACCATGCGTCTCACCTCAATTATTAGACATATTTACAATCAGATTTCTTATTAGAGCAGCAATTGTACCGAATATTGTAATGTGAACTGTTTGCAGGCCATGAACTGGGTACTAATGACGTACGCGGTAAGATCATCTTCAGTTTAAGGCAATCAGTGTTGACAGCGACCACCACTCGTTAACGGTGCCAGAAACTCGACAAATCGCATTTAGGTATGTGTTAATCTTTGCATTTTCCTAGGTGTTATGCATCGTATTTTTATATTTCAGATTGATAACCGTTGTGCGTTTGTAGCCGGAAGAAGTCTACGACAATATCCCGTTGGGTAGTCTATATAATATTGTGAGTAGTTTCGTTTCTTTTAAACTAAGTTTGGAATTCCGAGTTAAGAGTGAGTGGTCGACTGTCTCGCTCAACGGATCGCGCTCCAAGAATTTAATTTTGAATTTCGGCTTGACATTTTGTTGCTTGAAGAGATGAAGATGGGATCTCTTTTCTACTCGATAGAGGATGACATAGCCTTTAATTTCTAGTTTGCGAACAGAAGATACTAAATTTTTGCGGTTCGTTCTGGAAGATATTTTTTATATCCGCACGTAATTTATAAGTGGAGCGGCTAGATTGATTTTTAGTGGAGTATGAGGATGATTTGTCCAACTATTATTGGATAACATAAAATCACAATTATCATAGAATATCAAAATCTGTTCTCGCTGGGAAATATATTTTGTTGTTATTGGCCCTGCCAAATTTTTTTGTGGTGAACATTTTTTCAGCCAACACAAGATTCATTATTAGTGACCACAAACGTTTAGTGGTAACAACTATAGAACATTTTGTGTTCATTATAAATAAGTATGGTAGTGTGAATAACAATAAAACAATCCGTGGTAGCCACAAAGTATTATTTTAGTGTTATTATATCAGACGTGAGTCAGTTGCAATCTGCCTTATATTAAATTAATTTTTCCTTTGCATGCCACATTTTATTTGCATTCCTTCCATGGATCGGGCATGGGTATGGCTAACCATATGCAAGACTTATTCATGGATCATTAACATTATACACTAACATCTGTTTGTATTATTGAAGTATACAGGATGGGAGGAATTCTACCAACAAACTTCGTGATGCGATTCCTTATACAAAGTAAACTGGGAAATATGTGGGACACTTTCTAACTAAACTGAATATTGAAAGAGATTTAATCCCTTGAAAATAAGTTTTTAAACTGAATTCTTTTGCGAAATATCGGAAATTAATTAGGTAAAGTAAAATCTTCCGTACATTTTTTTTAGGATCTTCAACCTAAGAGTAAACTCTCATTAATATTACCCACCGTAATGAAAATAACAGGGGTGGCCAACCTCTCATTGCATACGACATTTTTACCGTTAGGAATTTTGAAAATTTAATTATGGCTTATGGAACACTTGTTTCTAATGCCCAAGATACACCGTTTTCGCTTTAAACGCACACAAAGCTACGGCTGCAGCGATACAGTGCAATACTACCTACATGCATCAATGGTATGATACTGTGCCTACTGCTCAGACGATGGCGGAGGAATTTTTGACAAGTATTTTATACAACATGGACCTTATATTAATTAAAGTACAGTAGAAAAGGTGCGTGCTTGTTTCTGGCGACAGTTGGTGTGCGATTCACTGCAGGAAGGGTTCAGTATTGCCTATGTACCTTGAGCTCTATCGCTGCTGCCGAAAGTTTAGTGTCCCTTTTACACGAAAACTGCACGTCACGAGCAGCTGCAACAAAACGACTGTTTTTGTCACTTAAGTCGTACTGCTCAGTAAGCCATGATCAAACGTTCGTAATTCCTACGGAAAAAAATGTCGTATTCAATAATATAGTTGCCATGCTTGTAATTTTCATTACGGTGGGACGTATTTATGAGAGTTTGCTCTAAGATTGAAAATCCCAATAATATAAAGGAATATACGGAGAATGGTAATTTAAATTAACTTCTATTCCGGTATTTCGCAAAAATATACTTCAAATCTCGATTTCCAAGATCTCATATCTCCGTTAATATTCAGTCTAGGTAGAAAGTGTCTCATATATCTTCCACTTGATATTGTATCAGGAATCACCTCACGAATTTTGCCGGTCATACTCCGCTTCATCCTGTATAAACAGGCATCATACTGTCCTAGAAAAATATTCCGAATCTATTACTATGTGTATTTTTAAAACCTTCGAATTATCCAAATTATATTGTGAAATGTTTACATTTTATATAATGTATTTATTGTAAATATATTCACTTTGGAAATTTACCTGGCAGAAAAATGTGGGTGACAATATATTTGCCTTTTCCCTTTCGTCCCTTCAAATACATTTTCCTGGTGAATTTGGTTTTTCTCATTCGTAAAGAGAAACAAATTAAAGGATGGTGGTGGCATTTGGAGGGGTGGGGGAGAAGAGAAATTATTCTGATGTTTATCCCGTCGGACGTATATATACACATAATAATTTTCCAGTAAATTTCTCCCTTCATAAAGGCCACGTAAATTGCAAACAGATATTATTTCAAAGCACAGCCATACCGGAGCACGAGTCCGCGGGTAGAGGTGGGAGGGACAACTAAGTCTGTCGGAGAATGATGAGAAGAGACAGGACAGAGAAGCATGGAAGAAATAGCGGGAGCTGGGAAGGCAGAAAATAATATTTGGGGTGTGGTTCGTGTGTGTGTGTGGGGGGGGGGGGGGCGTAGAAGCGTAAAGCAAACGCAGCCATTAAAGCAGCGCGTAGTGGACGGAACGCACGACACACACAGCGCAGACAATAAAACCAAACCAGCGAATGAAAAAATGTGAGGTTTTTGTTTGCGCAACTACACGGAGAAAAACATATATTTCCACCCCTCTCGGTTTACTCTAAACCAATTTCGTGTAGGGAAAAATTATATAAACATTAGGTTTTCCATTTTTTTAGGCTCACTTAGAGACGGGTTCATCTTTTTTTTTCCTGGGAGTTTGGCTGAGTATGGTCACGAGTCTTCAGCGCATGGTCATTGACGTGTACTAGAAATGTCGGGTTTGTTGAAGCATTTTACGTATATTTATCTTTTTCAGGAGTTTTTAAGTTATTCGTTTGAAGAAACAGACGAGTCTACAAAGTAAATAAAACATACAACGAAAGATTAAGTTGGATTTTAAATAAAATTTCCAAGAAATCATGTTGCTAAAACGCCACGCTTCATTCGTATAGTTTCATAATATGCACGGTTCTTTAAATTTATGACTCGATTATTATAATTTAAACATTAAGCAACCTAAAAAGGTTTTACTATATTATTATAATAAATTTATTACAACAATAAACCTACAGTTGACTGGAAATCTAAGACTTTTGCTTAATTTTCTTAGCCGCCATATTTAATTTCTAGTTATCTAGTTACATATTACTAATCGTTGTATTTTTTTTTCACTATACGATGCCAATATCATAAAAATATACCATTAACTTTAAATTATGTACCAAATGTAGTAACAAAAGGCTCTAGAAAATGGATCTGTAGGGTTTTCTTTCCTAAAAGCGGCAATAAACATTTTTGTATTACTTATGAACCCTTTTAATGAAACAGTGTGTTTGCCAATAAAAAATTTCTTGGAGTCACCAGAATTTCAAGATGGCTGTCAACACTATCCTCAGTAATAGAGTGAAGAGAGTGCATCAAAATTAGAAGATATAGTATAATCACCTGGTACTTCAGAAAAGTGTACACTTAAATATACCAACCTGTTTGAATTAACTGCTGAACATGACCAAGGATTTAGTTCTGGAAATATTTACAGCGTAACTGATATAGGTTCTACGTACAGTGAACGGAATAAAGAGAAAACTGCAAATATTTTAGATAGTAAATATACGAAAATAATTCTGCAAGACATTTATGGATCTAAAATACATTTTCAAAAACAAATTTATGGATCTAAAATACATTTTCAAAAACAAATTTGTTGAAACCTACATATATTAGTCTTTCCAAGGAAAATAACAATGGAAGTTGTAGACACTTTAATGGCCCAAGACACAAGCGATGGGGTTAAGTTGAAAGTAATAATGTCGGATACTATAAATATCTTCTATGCAGCAAAGAAAACTATATTTAACCTCGAACTTCTTCCATGGGTAGAAGAGTGCAATAAATTAACTACCGAAGCAGAACCCCAATGTGTACCACACAGTCCGTATACTTTTCTGCGGGTTCTACTTTCTGAGGACGATAATGACAATGATACACTTGTCGGTGACTTTTGAAAGCGAACTTAATAACATAATTATTTTGTTAGGCCAGGACCTTCTTTACATATCATCAACGCATCATCAAAAGTAAAAAAAATTGACACCAAAACAAATCAGTACCAGTTTTCTGGTTTACCAAGCTTCAAGAACGAAACATTTGTAAATATACTTCATGCTTCTGGAAGCACTGTTTCGTGTCATGTTGTTCGGTGCATTGTTACTACTATCGCTGAGAAAACTTTGGAGAGGTTCATAGAAAACAGTGTTGTTGTCCCTGAAAATCTTGAACCAAACCGATTTGTTCAATATGCCGCAGACAACATTGAAATTCTATAGGATACCTTAGATGGAAGACAAACTTTCCATGCCACACAGATCACTGCATATCAACACTGCCCACCTCGATTGACATCTTTCCTTTTGCTATTGGGGAGAAATAACTCTTTGCAAAGTGTGCCTCGAGGTTTTAGCAAGCTTAGACCATCTAAAATCTCAGCATCAAAGCAATAAACAGTTCCAGCATAGCAAATCAACTTTTCTATTACTGAAAGGAGGTCAATGTTTCTACCAATTAAATACCTAATTTGACTGACTAGCCAAATATGCTCGCAAAATGATACTGATAATAAAATGCCTTCATGGACTGCATGTCGTTAAAGGTATAATATGGCCTCTCGCGACCTTAAACAAGACTACGCTGTGGTTACTTTTGATGACGCTCTGTTTTCTTAAGTAAAAATATTGATGTGGCTTCGCCCAGATGAGACCCAGAATATAATTCCTCTACTAGGTGACTTTCACTCCAAACAGGTCTACTTAACTGCAGTTGGGGAGCAGCATGCTGATTCAGGCCTTGAAGACTGCTGGGTAGAGAGTGGAACAGTTTCAGAAACAACGGCTTCTGCTGTCATGAAAGGGAATCACCACGATCGTGTGCGAACTCAAAATATAACATTTGAAGCTAGCTCTGTGGAGAGTTATAATGTCATCTTTCAGAGTTTAGTTTTCTAATAAGAGCCAATATAATTATCTGGACACGATTGATGAGTTAGCAGCAGATATTTGGGAGGACTTCAAAAGAAAAAACTTCCACAAAATTTGTACAGATGCCCAGAGACTGTCTGGTTATCTATTTTAAGACATCATAGTTCAACTCGGTAAATTCATTGAAGAGAACTCTTCAAACAATGCATTCAGATTTTGGCTACTATACCTATAATTGATTGCGATACTACTGAACTTAATCCGTACATATCGAGAAGGAGACGAAAGAATATATCACATATTTCAAGGAAATAATGAAACTGATGGTATTTCATGACCATATAAATTACATGCGATCGGGTTCTGTACTTCTTGTAGATATGGAGAACCTAGAGAATGATTTTCCCACTATTTATTAAGAGTTTCCTAAAGGAAATTTTAACATTAAAACAACAGACCAATCATTTGTGAGAATCCCAGCAAATCAAGCAATCGAGCATGTTAAAAAATTATGTAAGACCCCTAGAAGACTTGTCAATATAACTACACGAGGAGGTGGTCAACAGAGATGGGAGCTGACTTACAATGAAAAGAGGTAGATTATCTTATATAGCAAAGGATGTGTTTAAAGTTAGTACACTGTCACAGTAGTCAGAATGAGCTACAAGAAAATAGACTTAAGATATAAAAGATTGACTCCGCTTGTAATAACAGTTTGAGGGATTTAAAGTGTTAAGTTCTTCTTAGGAATTGCTGATTTGCATCTCGACTGGTGATGTCCTGCCCAGTGAGCATGCAGAAAAACTAATTAAAGCACGAGAAATCAGGGGAGAAATTATCCATTCACTGATACATAAGAGGTTTGGGCCAGATGCAAGAGAGCATCTACAATCATCTATCAAAAAATCTAACATGAACACTTTAAAGGACATTACTTCCAGGTTATTAGTATAAGGAAAAGTAGCGAGAAGAGTGACACGATGATTCAACATCGACTGATTGCAGCTGTCTCTTCAGGTAGGCCAGTTGATCTAAAAGAAATCCTAAATATGAACTTATCAGTATTCCACCATCTATTATTGGAAGACCTGATAGTTCACTTAACCCAACACACAAAGCCTCTCTTTCCCATATTTTGACGGAGGGAAACTCCATTGATATAATTCCTTCAATCTGTGGAATATCTGCTTTGATTTTTTATGGCATGTCTGTCGCTCAAAGGCTTGGAATGGCAAAGAAATGCTAACACCTTTAGGGACATAGAAGAAATATTTTTTTAATTAATTGGCCATGAGAAATTACAGTGAATCGATGTTTTTGATAGGTATGTGAACAAACCTACAATAAAAGACACCACAAGGAGCCGTACGTCAAGTCAACTGAAAGATGTAAGTATAAGAGACATTGCGCATGACAGGAACACATATTTTCCTCCAAAATGGGGGCGAGTCATCAATAACTCTGAAAATAAATCTAACCTCATCGTATTTACTGCTGAACAGCTTTATATTAATGCTCAGGCTCACCCTGATATATAGTTTATTGTTGGTGGACTTCCAGAAGGCGATGCTCTATATTCTAGTAATGAATACACATCAACGCTTCACTCTCGACAAGAAGAGGCTGACACGCGATTGATACTGCACAGCTTACTAGCTCTACAAAAAGGTTACTCGACATTAGTTATTCAGTCTGATAATATGGATGTTCTAGTGCCCTTGGTATGACACAATCTAACACCAAACATATGGATGCAGCGAAGTAATCCAACCAAGTGCGTAAATATGCATGCCATTGCTTTGAAGTTGGGTCCAGAAGTGCCACAGTGTCACTGAGTTTGATAGAGTTAGTCAATTCCGTGCTGTTGGGAAAAAACGTATGGAAGATCTTTACACGGCAACCACAACTGTTACAGACGTAGGATTGTTAAATGATGTCCCTTTTGAAAATTTATAACTATTTGTTTGCAAACTTTATAGCCCGTCAACAACTGTAACCAGTGTCGATAAACTGGGGGTGCAGCTCTTCCAAAGAGGAAAACCAATAAACAAGCTACCATCCACAAGTGATACTTTGAAGCTTCATGTCCAACGAGCTATCAGTCCTTGGCATGGGCTACAGCTGTGGAATAGAACACATCCCTTCCACATGCCACTAACTTTGGTAGATTGAAGCTATAAAATTACACTTTCAAGCCAATATTTGTGACATGAGACCATTCACCTAAGGAGAACCTGAAGATAACATCATGCAGATGTCTCAAGAAGCTATGTGATGGTTCGTGCTCATGTAAGCTCGCTGAAGTTTCGTGTATTCCGGCACGTTCGTGTTTTGGAAACTGTCTTTAAATCTGTTCCACATAACTAGTGAAGGCAACACTAGTGATAGAGAAGAAATCTGATATTGCTAAATAAAGACTAAAACCATACAGCTGTCTATGACTGACATTTTGACTGGGAAGTATTTTCTTACTTAATTAAATCTAGAAAAATATTTACATCCATAGATTAAATTTTGGTAATGTCATACTCATACTGTACACGTGCTACCTATTTAAAAGTTCATAACCCTCAGACGAAAAAAAAAAAAAAAAGTAAATTAGCTCTGATTCCATGTGAAGTTGAGTGCAAATCTAACAATTTCTAAAATATTTAATTGATTTGTGCACCCTAAAAAAATATCAACACCAAGACTAACCTCCTATCTTTATGTACATTTTCACTGCTTGAATGACATTGTAAATAGTGCACTATATAAAATAACTTGTCATGTAGGTATCGGACCAAATTTTTTATGCAATTTTTGAAATCTAATACCCTTTAAACGTAGAATATGGTACTCAATTTGGATTATGGTGTAGCTTTGAAATAATAAATTTTCAAGTAATTATACAATCCACCATATTTTATTTCTAGGGTCATCCGAGATTTAAAAAACTGGTAAACTCACTTTTTGCATTTGTTGTGTCATAAGTAATACAAAAAACACTGTTGCCGCTTTTAGGAAAGAAAATTATACGGATTGACAACCTTTACGTGATACTTTACCCTACTATACACACAATTATTACTCAGAATCAAAACCGACGAGACATATATTAAAGTTACTTAGTGCACCAGCAATTTCTTGGACTAGGAAAGGAAACAAAAAATTGGGCAGTACAGTCGCTCTGGGTCGAACTCATCGCTTTTGCGAATGAGAGTATGAACTATAAAGCGTGTGTGCAAAACTGCTCGACAGTAAAAATTGAAGTAAGGATGTTCTACAAAAAGAACGTATTTGAACTACGTCACTACGTTTTAAATTTCTTTCATTTACGCAAGTTCTTATTTCGGCGTGTATGAAATAATCTGTGCCTTATCTCTGATTGCAGTTTAAGCTGTATTAAGTGTGAGACTTAAAATGACCCGTGTACATGATAGACAGGGTGTGCAAGCAGAAACATAGAAATAAATTATTTTTTGGAAAATTAATGGGCATTCTGCTGTAAGATCTGGGTAGAGTAAACATGAGTCAGTTATTTTATTGATTTACAAAGGGCATTTTTAAGGGAGCAGAAACTGCTAACACGAGCATATATATTTTCAGTATAGGTATCCCCAAATAGTACGCAATGAATTAGAGAATTCTTCCATATTTTATATTATAACATCAAATTATAAAGTGGTATATTAAAATTACACGGTTTTACTATAACTGCATGACTACGAACTGTATCCCTGTGCGCACAGAGGTTATGAGGCGATTGATACACATGGCAGTGTCGCCCTGAAAGCTCATTTACTCCCAAGCCTCAAATGTACAGAAAAGCTCAAGTGAAGCAAAATAATATTGGGACAGTAAATACTAGTTTATGTTTCTACTTTGATCTGCAGTTATTTCGTACATAGAACTAGTTTAAATAGCTCTAAGCGTTTATTAGTAAAGAATGTTACCATAAATACAGCCTTACCTGTTAATGTAGTAAACTACGCCTACTAAGTATAAATTATTGAAATCCTACAAATTATTCACATCAAAAAAATTGGAACAGTGTTTATATACAGGAAGAGAAAAAAAAATTTATATTGCTTGGTTTACATAGTCTTAACGGAAATATTATATTTGAATAATGTTTTAATAGTCAATAGTGCTGAACAATAATATCTAAAAAAAAAACAACCTTCATTTTCAAAATAAACTTACAAATAATCATCATAATCAACAAACCAATTATAGGTGATTCACGGTAAAGTCAGAACTTTTAAAGGTCCTGCTGAAGTTTTATGTTTATCAGATTTCTATTTTCCGGTCACTTTTTAATATAAACATTGCCATCAGACTAATAAACACAGTGAATACATCCCACCACTCTCAAAAGATAACGTCTGGAGCTGCAATAAAATATATTTATTAATGGTTGATACCTGTTGAAAGGGCCTTAAAAAATGCTCACTTTACCGTGAACATCCTATATACAGTTTTGTGTAAAAAATTATTGAGACAGATAACAGCGAATTACGAAATCAACTTATCTCTTATCACTAAATTAATTTCAATACTTAGTAGGATGTCATTTACGCTTTTTGACCTCACGAAGGAGATTAGGCACACTGTGAACTAATTTTCTCACATATTCCACTGCGATGTTAGTCAATTTTTTCTGTAAGTCGCCGTTTTATGTGATATGTTGATGTTACCGGACTCTGCTATTGAACTAACGCAACAAATTCTCTATTGGATTCAAGTACGATGACTGTGGGGGTGGATGGAGCACTTTAGGACAATTGTACATCGACCACAGCCGCACGATGTCTGCATTATGGTTGGGATGATTGTCTTCATAGAACATAAATTTGTCCATAAGTCCCACTTTCTCGGCACTTTTATGGAGATGTTCCATCAGAAGGTCGAAGTATACTGTCTTGTTCATGTTCTCTTCAACAAAACCTAACTCTCCTATCCCACCCAGCGGCCGCCATGCACCCCCAGACCATGTTACTTCTGCCACCGTGTGTGACTGTACGTAGGAGATAGTTTGCTTCCATTTCTGCAATTGGTTTGCGCCAAACCATTGTCCTCCCATTTGAACCAGAGATGCTAACTTTGCTCTCGTCAGCAAATATTACGTTATGTTACCACTGTTCAGCTTTACAAATAAATTCTTTTGCGAACTTAATTCTCTTCCTCGTATTGCTTTCGTTGAAAATGGCATTTTTTTGGCCACCCGACTATTTAATCCTGCCCTTATGATAACATTTCTTACTGTCTGAATATTTGCCTACTTGCCTGCACTTTTGTACTCCTCGACACATCATTTAGGAGCACTTAACCTGGGATTATTCTTCACACTCCTGACAATCCGTGTCTTATTGAACTGTAAATGCTCTTGGGTACGACCAGACTGCGGAATTTAATTAATTCGATCTTCATATTTGTATAGCTTGATTATATTTCTTACTGTATTTTTTTTCAATTGAAGTATTTCATCTATTTGCCTGCAGATTTAACTTTTCTCATGACTGAAGATAACTAGTTGCCTTTGCACGAACGAAGTACTCTTGCGCCTTCCTGAGTTGCTATGACTTGGTCTCTACTTGCGCTGCGCTAGCAGTTTCAACTCTCGGCAGCCGGTGCTGCACTCTGTCGTTTTCCATTCCCCTCTTCCTTTCATCAACCTATATGTTTTTACCTACCCCCTCTCCTGGCGCATGCGTACTCGAAGCCAGCCCACCTAAGAAAATTTGAATTGTTCTGGGTCTCGATCACTTCGTTTCTTAATACCGTCGTTGTACGACACTTATTTTTAAGTATTATGTGTTGACGGGCGTTGCTAACTCTGAGGTGAGTAATGGGTGCAGTGTTAGGTGTTTCACGATGTGAGAGATACTGTAGCACTTTGTGCGAGGGATAATATTTAATATTTCTAGGGAACCTCTGTGTAATGTCGTTCATTTCAAATAGTGTTTTTAGGCCTCCCGTTCCAAACTGATTTTAGATAAGCTGCTCCACGGTATGTTGTCTGGATTTATTGATTATTGAGTTATCGTGATAATACGTGGTGCGAAGTTGACATGTTTAAGTGGGCTTTAGTATGTGCTGCCCTTGGAATGTATTGGTTTTTCACACTGCACTTAATGACTCACGGGCCAGCTTACTATTTTATTGGGCGTTTTTAATATTGTGGATATTTTGGAACATCAAGTTTAATTCACGTGTCAAGCTTTGAGGAATTACGCAAGGTTGTTTGATATTACGTGGCATTCACTTTCGCAGCTATACAGTTATAAGCCTGAACAGAGCTTTGAAGTAACATGCTTTTGGTGACGAACGGTATCAAGTGGAAACTTAACATTTGAGATTTTAAGAGCATTTCATATACACTCATTTTTTTGAGCAAAAGAGTAGTAGGGCACCTGTTTTTACGTGTGTATTTATTTTATTTGGGATACAATTAATAGCCAGACAAGTTCGCCTATGATCTTATTATTTTGTAGTAATTTTAATATTAATTTCATATTCATTTTGTGTAATTTTTTCTGCCTCTGGTATTGTGGAAATGGGAGGCCTTGATTGACCGGCTCGGAGCCCTCTCATTTCGAGGCATTCAATATTTTTTTAAATATTTCATTACAATTTCTATATTCAAAATGTTGTGAGTGGTATACTATGAGACAGCTTTTGTGGCATTTGGTAACTGGTTAAACGTATCCAAGTAATATATAATTTGATGTATTGAATATAAGAAAAATACTTATGGCCTGGTTATTTGTCATTAATTTACTGGTGGTTGTGTAATTTTAACTACCTCAAAGGCAAATTATTCAGAAATCACTATTAAAAGTAAGAGTTGCATAAAGTTAAAATATTTGTCATAAATTTTTGGATACTGTTTACCATTTTGTACCAATTTTTGGAGAGTTATTTACATAAATACTGTTCATGAATAACTTCAAATTGAATTTTCAACTAAAATACCCTTATTTGTAAATATTGTGGCATCAAATATGCCACACTCTTATCTCTTCGCCCCATTTGGCTAGCGAACTGCTCTTGTTTACGATGAAGGCAAGACTGCTGGATTACAGCATGCACTGCCCTCTGGTACGCGGTTCGAGTAGTATGGAGGAGAAATATATAATCAATGTCCCCATAATTTTTTTAACTCAAAAATATGTAGGATTTCAATATGTTTTACTTAATAAGCGTAGTTTACTACATTGACAGGATATGGCTGTATTTATGGGAACAATCTTTACTAACAAACATCTAGAACAATTTCTTATAGTTTTATGTAAAAAAAATAGTTGCAGAGTAATATTATTAGTGTTTCAATATTACTTTTATTACCATATAAAACTCTTTAAAAAACAGTGAGGAAAGAACAGAAGAAGGGAGTCGGTGTTTGTACATTCACATTTAAAATCAATGGGTGGGTCTAACATCGGCTGGGAAGATGAAGAGTGTTACCAATCAAAATAAAGAAAATTATGAAATGAGCAAGTCTGAAAAAACGTTCTCTTTTTACATGCTAAATTTATGGCCTAATAATATGTAGATCTGTGAACGCCTGTATATGTTCATGGTGCCATCATTCAGGTAAACCAGAAACTATTTCAAAACGCCGTTCCGTATCTTTATTTAGGACAGCCAAAAACGTCGAGAACTGAACTGCTTAGTTGTAACCATCACTATCGTAAACAATGTGCGTAAGATTTAATTTATGTTTAGAAAGTTCTTTGATGTGTTTGTACACTTCCTCTGCCTTAATTTTAATGCAGCTAGTGTGTATTCAAGTTAATCTAAGTATTCATATTAAAGAGCGGGTGTGTTGAGAGTTCAAATGTAAATTTAAACGTTCATCCCTGTTTCACATGTGACTTTGACAGCTGTATTGGCGATTAATTGTTCAATGTCGGAGACAGGTGCAAAATTCGTAACTCAACATACTTCATCTTTAGTTTATGGATTCTAGTCGCACATATGCGCCACTCTTTGGAAGAAAGAGGCGATGTCTTGCGATTTTGGCCGCACGATACCACTTGCATACAGAGGCTAATATGAGGCTACCTGTTGTCGGACCAGCAAACTAGCACCAAAAACGCAGAGTAATTTTTCTATGGCTTTGTCACTTCTGTAATATATACTTGTGTACTAAATGGTTTGACTTTCGTGGGCCAGATAGTATAGTAGTTGCACGTAAGACTTAACGTATCCTCGACAGCGATATCATTAGAGGCCAAACATATTGTTGAGAAAAGCAGTAATGGAGGAGGAATCAGCCATGCCTGTAGTAACGAACCATCCCAGCATTCGCCTGCAGTGATTTCGGAAAACATGGAAGACCAAAGTCAGGATGGACGGGCCGAGAATAGAATACGTGTCCTTCCGAATGCGTGTCACGAGTCTTACCACTGCGCCACCTCACTCGGACCACCGTTTGAAAAAAAAAAAACTGCAGAAAACTTTTAAAACCAAGCTTTTATTTATAAATGCACTGAAAAGAGAAAAATAATTACAGTAGTTACACAATTTGTAGAACTTGTAAGATATGGCCGAACAGCCGTAATAAACTTTAATACAAATTAATATGTTTGTATTAATTTATATTTAGTACATAAAAGCTTGGAGCAATATAGAACGTATACAAGCCCATATCTTCCGTAAGGTTCTTCACTATTTGCGCCAAGCTTTTATATACTAAATATAAATTAATACAAACATATTAATTTGTAGTAAAGTTTATTACGGCCGTTCGACCACATCTTACAAGTTTTACAAATTGATTACCTACTATAATTATATTTTTCTTTTTAGTGCATTTATAAATAAAAGCTTGATTTTAAAAGTTTTTTACAGTTATTTTATTTTTCACTTATTAATTTCACTAATTTTTATTTATAATACATGACTCCTAGTGCCTTGGATACTGCTTAAGTTACATAAAAGCTTGTAACTTCCGGCTCCATCATCAGATCAGCTCAGTGATACCTTCACATTGTATTGTCATTGGAACTACACATGTATGCATAATTTCAGCTCGATTGCATAGCGGTAAATGGTTAAAAATCTACTTCCAAGATTTTAACTAAACACACCCACCCACATACATACAATTTGAGTTTTAAAAAAAACCGTAGCAGAAAACGCCAATTTATAGTGGCGATTTTCAATTCGGTACACTATTAACCATTGAGGAGTTCCCTCGTGAGGAGATGATCCTGGTTGCAGCACCAGGTCGCTGTCACCATATCATTGCATTGTCATCAGATTTCTATATGTATGCCAAGTTTCAGCTCGATTGAATACCTAGAAGTGGGTCAAAATTCACTTGCAAGATTTCACACGAAGTACAAAAAAAATTTAACAAGGCAAGTTAAAACCAGGTCGTTTTCGCCATATTATTGTATTGTCATCGGGTTTCTATATGTATACCATGTTTCAGCTCGATTAAATACCTAGAAGTTGGTCGAAATTTACTTGCAATATTTCACCCGAATGTACAAGTAAACAAACTGACAAGACAAGCTAAATAAAAGGTTGTAAAAAGCGACACTAAACAAATGGTGCATAAAACGTTACCAATCAATTCCAGCTTGTAACTTGCCCGTCCCTGGGCAAAGCGACACGGTCAAATGTGCTGGCACGCTCCGCGCATTTGCCGCATAATAACGCCAGTGTTCTGCAGACGGAATTAGCCGGTGCATCAGCCTGTAAATTAAACTGTGCGGTACGCAGCCGTCGCTTGAATGCGTAACGAGTTTCGGAAGATCGCACCCAGTCCTGTCTGGTCAGGGCCAATTACAACACTGCAGAATGTAATTGTAAAAGTTATATTAATTTCGATAAACATTGGTGATGACTTTTTTTTATTTTGCCCCACACACCAGCAGACTACGCGAATGTTGCATGTTCTGATACTGTGGAAGATCGCAGCACCTGCCAGGCAAAATTTACATCTGTTGTGAGTCGTTTACTTCAACCTGAAAATTTCTCTAGTGATTATGTTTTCTTTTCCTTCGCAGTTCTAATCGGAGAAGTTTCTTACACTGCAAATGCGATAAAAGTGCCACTAGAAGTTTTAACAGCAATCTTTTTTCCTTGTGCGTTATTTTTGCATTTTTTTCAACCTTTTATTCATCTTACCTTGTTTGTATGTGCGGTAGGTGTATGTCCAGCGCGCTCCGATACGCCTATACTAGCAAGTTGGTATGCAACCCACACGGCGTGCGTGCTTGCGGCCAAGTATCGTCCCCGCCTGCAGGCTGCCAAGAACTTCCGCTGGTTCTCTCCTACACAATAACGTGACGTCATTTGTGGGAATCGCTGCGTCTATAATGAGCGTGGTAGTTGGCGCTCCGCTAATGGGACAGTGGCATCCTTTGCTCTAGAGTACCGCTTCATAAGGCTCCTGCCTGGTTGAAGGAATTTTGCACGTCTGATGCCTAAAAGCATGGGAGTGCTAGGGGCGACCGATACATGCGCATCAATATTGTCATTGCCTCTGCGCGCAAAGCACTTAACTGGTGTGAAGTCTTGCCGTCTATAATGCACCTCTATGAGACTTTCAGTGGATATCCTTATATTGCATGATGTAATAAAAAAAAATGTTTTATGACTTTCCCTATTCCTTTTTAAATGTTTTGTACCGGAATGTTCATACCTAAAAATAACCGTGAAAACACCAATTTGTGCAATATTCACTATCACAAAAGTGCTTTAAACATAAATGGAGGAACTGAAAAACGTATACAGGCGCTTGATTATTCTTAAATGCTATTCGTAAGCAGACCTCATGCAGACACATAGGACAGTTTTTCTTCTTCTTCTTCTGCTATCGTTATGTCCAACTGAGGAGCGCGATTGAACTTATTTAGAAGATGTGTTTGCTTTCTTCTTTTCCCAAAATCTCTTCATCCTCTCACTGAAGTCCTTCCTAAGTTCGTCTGTCCAGGTGTTCTTTCTTCTAATATTCAGTTTGTTGGCAAATTGATAGCTGTTGACCAGAGTTCCGAATCTGCATCTGTCCTGTATGGTGTCTCCTGTGATTCCAATTTCCTGGGGGTCTCTTTCGGTTTCAAGCAGCCAATTGTTCTTCACTTTCATTGAGATGGCCAGGTTGAGAATTCTCTTGGTCAGTCTTTTGTTATTCATTCTGACAATGTGACCATAGAATTTCAGTCGTCTTTTTCTGAAAGTGTCTGAAATTTTCTCAGAAAGGTGATAGAGCTCATGAGATTTCCGTTTCATTCAGATTTTCTCTGTACAGACTGAGCCAAAGATTTTCCTTAAAATTTTTCTTTCTTCCTTTTCGATATCTTTAATTAGTGGTCTGCCCCCAATAATAAAAGTTTCCGATGCGTATAATGCCTCCGGTTTAATTACTCTGTTGTAGTGTCTGAGTTTTGCATTTCAGGGTATAGAATTTTTGTTATATCTGTTACAGATTATTCTATAAGCTTTTTTTTAATTTAGATATTCTGTCGTTGTTTGCTTCAGGATTTAATCCTGAAGGTTGAATGATTTCTCCTAGGTACCTGAATTTAGTTACTTGAGAAATTTCGCCGAATCGAGTTTTCATGGGTTGTCCATCTTGGTACCGAGAGGATCCTTCCATATATTGGATTTTAACATATGAGATTTAGAGTCCGGTTTTACCTGAAATGTCATGGAGTTTTCAAGGGAGTGGATTGCTTCTTGCCTGTTGTTGGAGAGAACTGCTAGATCATCTGGAAATGCTAAATACCGCAGGTGAAGTTTATTTTTGAGTAATCTGCCAGTGGTTATTCCTTTTACTTCTTTCTTCCGGGTTTTGATTACTCTTTCCAGAACAAGATTGAACAAAAAGGGTGATAGTCCATCTCCTTGTCGGACTCCTGTTTTGACTTCAAAAGGTTCAGACATTTCGCCTAAGAACCTAACTTTTGGGGTAGTTTCCGTTTTTATTCAATAAAATGTTTTCTACGGGTGTCCTGCACACCCAGCCTTGCGTGTTGAGTACCTGCCCAGGCGACCTGCCAGCTTAAGGTTCCTCCCTACCTGGTGCTTGAGTTGCGTTACAGTCTGTTAAAAATTCTCGTTTTTCTGCGAAATTTACAAAAGTGTGTCAAATGTGCTGATCTACGATAGCAACACACTTTTTAGTCTCACCTATGATTTTACATCATTGTTCATCAGGTTGCAGCCCGTAGTGTGGAAGGGACTATCAGTGTTTAACTGCGCATTTGTAATCTTTTTACTCTCACTATTTTGTTATTATTATTATATAGGTAGACTATTTATACATTCACAGACTCGTCCGTCATCGGGATCGCAAGCCATACCAATGACGGACGAGTCTGTGGATGTATAAATAGTCTACCTATATAATAATAACAAAATTAATTTGTATGACTAAAAAGTGAAAAACAATTAACCGTAACCTTTTATTAATAAATGCACCAAGAAGAGAAAAATTATTATAGTAGTAGTTACAGAATTTGTAGAACTTGTAAGACGCAGTCGAACAGCCATAATAAACTTTAATACAAATGAATATGTTTGTATCAATTTATATTTAGCATATAAAGCTTGGCGCAATAGAGAATGTATACCTAACATGCGTAAGCGTAGTAAGCACATATCGTGCGTACGGCTCTTAACTCTTCGCAATATAGAACGTATACCTCATTTGCGTAAACGTAATAAGCACATATCTTGCGTAAGGATCTTACTATTCGCAATATATAATGTATACCTCATTTGCACAAGTGTGGTAAGCACATATCTTGCGTAAGTCTCTTAACTATTCGTGCCATACTTTTATATACTAAATAAAAGTGATACAAACATACGAATTTATAGTAAAGTTTATTACGGCTGTTCGACCACGTCTTACAAGTTCTACAAATTCTGTAACTGCTACTATAACTGTTTTTCTCTTTTTAGTGCATTTATAAATAAAAGCTTGGTTTAAAATGTTTTTAAGGTCAATTAATTTTCACAAACAAGTGGTGAAAAACTATTCGCAAACTCGCATTCATTATATATTTTACGTTGTAGTTAAAATGAAATCCTAATTTTATTTCTTTTGCATCGCAAGTTCAGATAAGTTGCTAATTTCCCTGCACGCTGGTTTAAAAGTTGATTTCTCAAAGAAATTTGGACCTTAAGTAATGCCTGACTTCTGATCCACACAATTTTAAACAGGGGATTCTCAATAAACATCTTAACCGTATTAGTGACGGTTTCTGTTAAAGAAAACGTTCACTTCACAACACTTTGAAATAAAATGTTGAAATATTGTGCATATTGTTGACATTTTCGAACCCCAACATTTATTAAACGTTATTATGTAATAATTTGAGGGACCGAACAAAACTAAACTTATATCAGAGAGTACATTAAGATTACAGAGACTAAATTAGAGTTACATCTAAAATTCACAAGGCTAAACGAGGAACCAAGAAGAGACTTCACGACAGTTACGTGCTTTGAATGTTCTGTAGGGGCGATGAGTGAACCTAATCGCTATACAGTGTCGACTTTACGGATCTCACGCATTATCATGTACCTCAAACGCACAAGTGCTATAGTTGAGCAATGGATCGACTGACAAATCACATCTCGAGAATCACTCGTCAAGACCATTCTAGGTAGGCCTACACTCTGTTGAGTTTTTGACACATTTTGCTAAAGTATTTCACTCATGGCAATAAAAGAAATAGCAATACATACATCAGACATACTATTCACTGTAAAAGCGATAAAAATAATGGTGTCCTTAAATTTCGTCGAGATGAAATAATATCCCGGAAGTTGCAGCAAGGAGTCATAAAGCTGAGTGTGCGGTACAACCAGATGAGAAGCTGATCGTAGCCCGAGTCAATGTATGGTCAGTATATTACTTATGCATCTTTCCCCCTTTTTTCTTGTGAATAGCAAGAATATAAATAGAATTCATTTGGCTGCGTCTACAATGCATCTGATTTATTTCCTACAAAAAATGAAAATGTTAGAAAAGTGGGCTAGACAATATTGTATATTCATTTTGCTCGAAG
Organism: Dryococelus australis; assembly: GCA_029891345.1. Taxonomy (NCBI): domain Eukaryota; kingdom Metazoa; phylum Arthropoda; class Insecta; order Phasmatodea; family Phasmatidae; genus Dryococelus; species Dryococelus australis. Next base: position 157,893,009 of record CM056998.1, read on the forward strand.
GAACTCTTATTAAAAAAGACGTTGAAAAAATCACGACTGAAAATTGATTGCACTTACATTTCTTACACTGTGGTGAGTCTAACAGTAAACGTAATTTATCAAATTTCTTTTATAAAACTTTCGTCTGAGGTTTTGCTATCACAATCTTTTGGTTTGATATATGCGCGTCGGTCTAGGCGATACAATTAAGCAGGGCTTCCAAATCATTTTTACCTTTCTAAGCCTTACCATTTGCGCAAATGTATGGAATAGAGCGCTAAATCAAAAGTTAGCAAACATGGCAATATGCGAAGTTGACATGCATTCGAGTCGAATTGAGGCATACTTCAAGTACTAACTATTTAGACAACATTCCATGATCAACTTTAAAATGGATAATCGTTTTGCATAAAAATTATTCACGTTACATTTAGACTGGATGACATAAAACTGCGAATGTGGCTCTTTGAATATGCTAACTAACAATACGTTACATCTAACTAATGAGCCTACCGTCCTCTACATGGGTGAAAATAAATTTAAGTGAAGTTCTTGAAAACTTAGATGGCAGTTAGTTGTTGACGTCTCATTGACAGCAGTATTATTACACATGAAACTAGATATGTGGGAAATAGTACAAAGACAATTAAAATACACGATAAACTTACCCCGGATTCTAATTTAGAAACTCATAAAATTAAGCTAGCTTGCAATCAACTGCATGGAATTCAGAAAATAAGCGATTTACGTATTTAAAACATACAAATTTATATAGTCTACCACAGTACAATTTCTTCACCAAATTTAAAAGATATCGATTGATTGTTTGTCAAGATAAGGCCATACTATATTTCATATGGGGCTATCTTACAAAATGGCGGAGGAAAGAGTCTTTGCATAGACATTTGTTAAGGATATAACTGATACTGTTAACAATACCCAGTTAAATTGAAATTTGTTTTGCAGCTTCGTAGATAAAAAAATTCGGAGTTAAAATGTTTATATGGCCGCCATTTTAAAAAATATGTATGTTTTACCCTCTCAAAATTTATCAGTCTATATATCTTGCCATAGTGCTAAATGTAAGCCAAATTTGGTATAAATCGGTTGTTTTTTCGGAGACCGTATAATTTTTTTGTGAAGTGATACTCTTTTACAAAATGGCGGACAAAAAGATTTTGTGTACACATTTTATTGTTGTAATATATAGAGCCATCATACAACGTTTAATTGGAATTAATTACATAGTTTCGACTATATAATATGCAAAATCAAAATAGCTATATGGCCGCCATTTTGAAAATAAGTGTCTGACATATCTAAAACATATTGTCCATTTCATGTAAGTGGGGGAAATTTTGACAGTTCTAGAAAAGTAGCACCATCCACAATGTATTCTTCCACCGCAGCTGTTTTGTCACTGAAGGAAAAGACGTTTGTAAACAAATGTTTCCTCCTTCCTAGTGTTCCATGGCACGGCAGGCACTGAAAATCTGACGGTAGCTAACTTCCGTCCAGTAATTAATGTAGGATATTATAGCTAGGTTGGCATTCCAACTTGTTTTACTTTAGTAATTACCAAGTTAAATTTGTTGGGGTTCTGTTCATTTATTTCGAGGGACAAAGGAAACAGTATTTAGCTTGGGAAGTGTGTGTGTGTGTATGTCTGTGTGTTTGGGGGGGGGGGGCGCTTTAGTTTAACGAATTTTCGTGAGACGACATTGTTTTGATGTTCTTACGAGTATGTGGTATTTTGAGTTGCATATTGTTTTGATGGAGCAATAGAAAATTTTGCTCGTATGGAGATAATAATCATACTTTCAAAATGGAGATCATTTTAATATTTTTGGGCGATATATCATATCTCGGAAACCATTCAAACCGATTTTAACCTAATTTTGTATGCTGAAATCGCAAGTTGTAAGCATTAAATTTCGAGATGAAAATTATTTTTGGTCCTCCATTTAGGAAGAAAGCACCTCCGAAAAAATAAAATTTTTACTTCATATCTCGAAAACTACTGAACCTATTTTCGCCCAATTTGGCAGGTAAGTAATACTATAATTGTCCAGGTAACTGTAAGTAATTGAACTTAATTAGATTCTTATTTTCCAAATGGCTGTCATATAAATATTTTAGGTTTATTTGGTATTACTACCATAACGTTTGACCAATTTCAAACCAATTTTGTACGATAACAGTCTCTATAACATGCATCATATAATCCAAACCACAACTAACTTTGTACGTCATTTTGGATGATAGCGTCCCATGAAAAATTAAATTATTATGTTATGTCACGAAAACTATTTAAACAAATTTTCTTCAAATTTATCAAGTAAAAGTGTGATAGACCAAGTAAATGTAAGCAAATGAACTTTATTAGACACTTATTTTTAAATTGGTGGCCACATAGCTATTTTAACATAGCATGCTATACCTTCGGAAACTTTTAATAAATTCCAACTTAACTTTGTATGCTGGGAGTATACAAAACCAACATCAAATGTGTCTACACGAAGCCTCTTTTGTCCTCCATTTTGTATAATAGTGCCACACGAATAAGTAAAGTTTTTATGTGATATCACTGGAAACAATTAAATTCCTACCAAATATGGCAAAAAAGTAGTACTGTGGTAGCTAATGTAAACTGATATGTTTTAGGTATGTCAGACCTTATTTTCGAAACGGCGGTCATATAGCTGTTTTAGTCTTGTATGTATTTAGTCGAAACCACGTAATTAATTCCAATGAAACTTTGTATGATCACTGCATATATTACAACAATCAAACATGTACACAAAATATCTTTTGTCCACCATTTTTAAGATAGTAGCACTTAACAAAATAAAATGATGTTATGCCCGAATATAACTAGTGATGTCTACTAAATTTGGCTAAAAATTTGCATTACGGCAGGCTATGTAAAATTATAAATATTGAGAGGGTCAGATACATATTTTCAAAATGGAGGCAATATAACATTTTGTCTCCGAATTTTTTACCAGCGAAACAGCAAAATACATTTCAACTTACCTTTGTATGCGGACAGTATCAGTTACATCCATCAGAATTGTCTATGCAAAGCCTCATTTCTCTGCCATTTTGTAGAATAGTCCTACATTAAATAATATAGTTTTTATGCCGTACCTCGGGAAACGATCAGTCGATTTCTTTCAAGTTTGACGAAGAAGTACCGTGGTAGACTATATTAATTTATATGTTTTAAGTAATTAAGTCTCTTATTTTCTGAATGTCGTGCAGTTGATTGTAGGCTAGCTTAATTTTATGAATTTTTCTGAAGACGAATCTCAGGTAAGTCACTCGTTTATTTTGTCTTCGTACTGTCTTCCAAGTTTCTGGTTTCATCTCTAATAATATTGGTGCCAGTGAGACGTCAACGACTATCTACTTTCTAAGATTTCAAGAACCTCACTAGAATTTATTTTCACCCATGCAGAGGAAGATAGACTCATTATTTATAACTTCTTGTTTATATGAAGTAATACCGTCACCACTGTTAAATTACGAATATACGCATGCTAACTGTGGTCCAAAGTATATATCTTAAAAATACTCGGAGTCAAAACCTAGGCAGACTTTAAGAGCCCAAAATTGTAATGAAAACGCTGTAACGGAATTTGTGACGAAAAAATTGCTTTTCTCAAAATTAAATCAGAAATCCTATCTCAATGGTTAATGTAATCGACAGTTTCGATTTATCAGCTATCTTTCAGGAAAAAATATATTTCCTTTTCTCTTATTTTTAATTGCGTCCCTAAGGCAAGTACCTTGTTTTCTGATGAATCAGCGGCTGTTTTATTATGTACCTTGTTCGCCTATCTGTGTTCAATCCCCGACGGATCCGAGTACAGACATCTGCATGTCGGAAACCTGCATTTCTTTACTTTAGTCGACAGGCTTTCTCGAGGTATTCCTGTTTCCCACAACACTTATATCTGTCTCTTATATGTCGTATAGTTTCAATCCACGTCATGCCTTTACGGACGACGGCGCCTTAGATGCACCACCGAAAAATGCTACAACAAGACAACACTATCCGTTCTCCTCCACAAGGGTGCGCTTTAATAAAATACTTATATTTCCAAATAATTCTAAAATTTCTGTTACTAAAATTACATGCAGTCAAATTTACAATTTATTTTTACGCGTTGTTTACGCGTGAGAACTCAAAGAAAAGATTTATTACTGGCTAGAAATACTCTTTAGTTGATGCTTTCCAGGGCGAAATTTGGTTGCTGGTAAAAAAATAAAAATAAAAAAAAACCATTCTGGTGCCCAATAACACGTAGATTGAAAAGTACCAACGAACGCTATTAAGCGCTCACTAACATATTTGTATATTAACGATTTATTTATTGGCTGCAACCAAAACATTTAGTTGTCAGCAATAGCATTAATGTCTTCCCCGGCAATAAATTTTTGCTGCGACTGCAAAACTACATCGAAGTGGCCACCTTCTGTCTGGCCACGACGCCATATTTGTCCGTGTTCGTTTCTTTACATCAGGTGCCGAACCAATTCATGAGCGATATTCTTAAGGATGTCGTTTATATCATTCCTATCTTCTAAATAAGTAAATGTTACACGTAAATGATTCCAGAAATCTAACTTTCAATGAGGTGAAGTGTGGAGGCGTTGTGTGCGCTACATATAAGACTTACAATATATATATATATATATATGCTCTAGACAAACTTTAATCCGGTGGCGCAACGGTAACACAATGAGCTGACATGCGAGAGGACAGCGTTCGAGTCCCACTCCTGGCGAAGTTTATTCTAATTTTTAATTATTGGTGGCCACAAACGTCATTTTGTAGTTGTCACTAAGTACTGCAATGACAAAATACTTTTGTCAATACTACAAAATATTTTGTGATGTCTATATTGACAAGAGAATTTTGTAGCCACCAATAAATTTTTTTGAGCACCACAAAACTGGATTTTTTTTTTTCAGTGAGAGTAATGAAAGCAACCACGCCGTATACTTCACTTCGCTTCAGCAAACGTGATGATGAAGAGTTTACCAAATAATGTTTACGATGCAATATCTCATAAGTACAATACTGCCCCGTACGTGAAATTCAAATGTTTTTGTATAAAACCACCCCGTTTACCTAAAAGTTTATCTGAAAGGTACAAAAAATTGCTTTTTTTTTTTTTTTTTTTTTTTTCTCTATTTCAGCAGAAAAAAATACCCGGGCAGTACCCAACGACCTTCAAGATAAAAATAGAGGTTACTTACTGGCAGAATAAAATGCGTAGTTTCGTATGATGAAGTTTTGTGCGCTGCTATCGCCGGTCATACGGTATATTTGTTCTTCATCAGCGCGAAAAACAAGCGTGACAGTTTCAAATTTAGTAATAAAGCATAACGACCACCGCGAAAGTCCAGTACATATGGTCCTAGTGGCACATGTACAAGTTTGATTACGAGAATGACAAGAGAAGCGGAGACATCGCATATCACGCTTAAGCCGATCACACACGATACCCATTTCCCTTAACAGTTTTCCTACGCATTTTCTGCTAGCGTTTCTGTAGGTTACAATCCAGCCCCCTCCGGAGAGGTCTGGCTCCGGATATAAGAGTTTTCATACCCATGGGCATGCCCGAAACGGTAATAGAACGTGTGTGTTATAAATCTCTGCTATACTCCACGGAGCTATAACAGACAATATGGCTGTCGCCCGAGTAACAACCTCAAGTTTTATATGTCCGTTTACGAAAATATTACGGGTTCTATGAAACGAATTTATGTACAAAATTAATATAAATGCACGCGTAAGTAACCGGAAATGTTTCAATTTACTCCCATGGTCATAATTAAATAATAAACACAACTTAAAAAATACGTGATAACCATGGATTCATTGTCATGCACATTTAAATGGCCACTTCGTAAGTTCTGTCTATAGCTCAGTAGGTCCGTGACTGGGGCCTGTACCACATGATTTTAGGTTTTAGAATTCAAATCTCCGTCGGTTAACGAGTTTTTTTTTTAGTTATTTTATGTGATACATTATTGGTGTGTATAATTCAAGTTATTGTTATAAAATGTTTATTTCTAGAATCCCTTTGTCTGAAATCAATAAAACGCAATTAACCGCATAGTGAAATCGGATGCCTGTGGTTGTTTGCCAATTAAATCTATTGGTTTCTAAAGTAAATAATTTGAGCTGTATAGCATAAGTAATGTTAACCGACTCACATAAAGGTGTAATATTTAATAGTGGGGTTTTTTTGCCTTCCTTTTGCCTTCTAGCTGGTAAAGTATTTTTAATTACGGAAAGTACAAGATTGATTATTATGATTGTTAAATATAAATAATTAAATAATGGTTTAAGTAGTAGCGTACTGTCTCTTGTACACAAATGTGAATATAGTACATTTTTTTATACAAGAGCAGTGCCGTTACCAGAATCATTTTCTATACCTTAATTGTTTGGTACTCGCACTCACAATCTTAATTATATTCAGTCTTCAGGAAAAAAAAAAACAATCTTCGTACGTGTTGGATGTACCGCAAAGCACATACATATAATACGTGATTGCATTTGTACCCCTGCCAACTGCATAATTAGTGCCATTTATAATTTTCTGTTAGTACTTTAGGTAACGTGTGGGTATGAACTGATGCATTCTTTCTTCTCTTCTGCTATAGAAAATGGTATGACTTCTGTTGTGCCCATGGGTATAATAGAAAGTAGCATAAATAGAGTATATTGTAGGGACGGCTATAAGACCGGACACAGTTCAAGTAACGACGCATAAATATCCCATATTGCGCTTTAAGCGAAGGGTCATGTTTAGTGTTCGCTGCTACAGCGCCCGACCCGTCAACAGCACAAACACAGAGACTGTGATGTAATTAACCGCCGTGTTCCACTCTCCATGCGCGAGCACTCGAGAAGCGACCGGATGTTTGCGCCGCCGATGTTGAAGCACTGGCGTCGCAGCTTCTCCGTCGATGTAAACAACCCCTTCAGTACACCCCACCCCGCGACCAAACAACAATTTCTAACCCACCCGCAGGGCAAGCAAGGACCTAACACGATGATGACACGGAGGAAGAGGTGGGATCGTCTATCCACACCACGACGTGTGCTATTGCCACAGAAGCGAAAACAGGCGTCGAAGCCTTTGATGTAAGCGTATTAAGCTGCTGACAGGACTTCACGTACAGTGTGTCTGATTGGGTCTTCCGTGCTCCGAACAGTTTTCCATTGGCCCGGATACCGTTCTGCAAGTCAAACGCTACGGGCTGATTGGCGCGCGACATAACACAGTACTTTAAGGACACTCAGATGCGTGATCGTAGTGGCGACATACGCTGTCGCTCCGCGTCTGTATACTTAGTTATTCTGTGATGATACTTGGCTCTAAAACAAAGTTTGCCAAGTACAAACAGCACCCACCAGTTGTCTGCAAGTTCGCTATGTTACGTAAACGAAAAAAGTGAATAGGTGAACAAATTTAAGATAAAATGTAATCAGACGCCGTCGTTGTATCGCGGAAATATGGTAACAATCGAACGTAGGCGATGGAGGAGTCCATATTTTTAACCTTAAATGTTATCTGATTTAATGCTTAAGTCTACACCAGTGTTGGGTAAGTTACATTCTAAAAAAACTTAAACTACACTGGTGGAAAATGGACACCCGGATGCAATGGCCCCACATGAATTAATGTTTTAATGAATAAGTATATAGGTTGCAAACTGTATGCGATAATGATCAGAGGGCCATACATATATTGACAAAGGCTACAGAGTGTCTTGAACAACAATGTCAGAATCTTGTGAAGCCGCCTTTAGCGACGATGCAGTCCTGCAATCGTGCGTAGAGACGTTCATAAAGGTGAACATGTGGGAGGTCCAGGGTTCGATGACAGGTGGAATGACTAACCTCCCGAGACAGCCGACCCTCGCTAGGTTGACCGGTGTCCATCTCGTCAGCCATGTAAGACGCTGATGAACTTGGCCCGTGAGTCATGACTTTGACCATGACCCGATTCCCGTGACCTTGGATTATCTTGAAATTAAACAATTCCAAAAAATCCCTAACATTAGAAAAAATCGAAAAAATATATATAAATCGAGGGAAAAATTACATCGATGACACCAACCAGTGACCTTGTCCTCAATGACCTTTAAAACAAAAATGTAGAAAAAATTGTAAAAATCTACGAGCATTACACACGTTACTAACTACGAACCCCATTTTGAATATCAATCACCTTGACCTTTGACCTTGACCCCGTATACCTTAAACCTTGAACTGAAAAAACTCCAAAAATTTGTAAAACATTCCTTAAAATGATTTAAAACATTAAAAAAATTGTAAGAATATTTATAAAAATTTATTTTAAAAATTTAAATTTCGAATATTTGGTGTTAGAGGTTACAGGGTACTAGAACCGACCAGGCACCATGTTATGATGTCCCCCATCCTTCTTTATAACCTAACCAATAGAAAGAGTCAAGTTACATTCTGAATCTCTAATTGTGCTACAATCATGCCATTAAATTTAAGAAAACATGTAGACCCGTTTTATGATGAAGAGCTAGTAAGGATCACTCATGCCGAGAGAGGTAGCGCAATTGTGACACAGAGGATTAAAACTTGCGAAGATCCGGGTTTGACTGCCATTCCGGCCACCCTGATTTCGGCTTTCACTTTTTTTGAAACCGTAACTCACAAATGTTTTTACACACATCTGAAATTAGGTCTAAGGCATAAAGTACTGCCAGGTAAATTCGTAATGTAATTAATTTGTTTGAAGACGTAGGTAGCGTACAGACGTAAACTAGCGTTTAACAGTGTAAAAAGTTATGGCTTGTATACATACGCCATGCATGCTGCAGAAACTTAACCGTAAAGGAAGAGGGAGGTTAGTGTTCTGAAGTGTACTGTGATCACGAGTAAGGGCTAGGTATAGATGTTACAGGTCGTATTACCTCAAGCCTGTCTTGAGTCATGTAAAGAAGCGAAATTATCCCATGTGTCCTGACCTCTGACCGGACTTCCTGGCAAACTGGCCCCATTCCCTGTTAACATAGAATTGTGACATTTGTCAATTAGCGCTCACGGACACACCGCCCTACCGGAGGTGAGCCAAACCAATAGGAAACAGTATACAGTAGGGGCGGAGCCAGAGAAGCGCGAGTCCCGCAACAGGCAGCCAATCGGAGACAGGGTATGCTTACAGCAAGGGTATGGTCATGCTATGTTGCTTCCGTTTACACGCACGTTCAGTGTGCATCTAGGAAACAACGCTGTGCAGTTTTGAGCTTAGACCTGTTCACCTCGCAACTTCTCTCCAGTCGCCACTAACGTCCATCACGACTGAAAGAAAATATCTCGGAAGTGTCAAGGAATGAACTCCAGAGTTTTCCGTTCCAAGAAGGTCGACCCTACTCACCCTCAGTTTCGGAAAGGGGTTCCGGCCTTGTTCTATTCCTGCACGTCCCTTCTCCCGCTGGAGGGGGTTTTAATTGTTTTCTGGTCTGCGGCCATGATAATTGGAAGCAACCGCCTCCTCCCCCTCCCTACACACCCTCCTCGCTCTCCCTGAGGTCCCGCAGGGCGTCTTCGCCCGTGCTCTCGAGGGCACTCAGCGGCGCTCTTGATTGAATTTCTGGCTGGTTTGTGGATGTCGGTTGGTATTAGGGGGGAAGGGGGGAGAAGGTTCTTCCACCCGGCCTCCTATTCCCGTCGAGCTCTCTCTATCGCTCTTCCCCACTCTCTTTTGACGGATACCAGAGAGAGAGAGAGTGAGAGTGCCTACCGGACCGCGCCATCTTCAACCCTCCTCCTCGCCAACCCACCTTTCACTCACGACGTCCCTGCTCGCATCGAGCCCATTTCCTATCACTCAGACCTTTCTTCAGCACCTCCCCCGACCCCTCTCCACTCTCTCTCTCTCTCTCTCTGGTCTTCTCAGGCTTCACCTCGCGGCTCTCGGCTGCCAACACACTGCCACCGCCGTCCACAAACATCCCAACATCCGCACAACCACTTCCCCACCTCTGTCCCTCCAGCCAACACCAGCTCCTCCTCAGCTCACCTTGATATCGGACGCCGTAGAGCAAAAGCGTCCCCAAAACTGCGTGTTTCCGAAGGCCTTTCACGCGTCGTCGCTGGTTCGTCCTTCTCTCGCCCTCGACACATCACTGGCAGCCCTTTCTGATGACGAATAATATTAATATATATTTTATACTCTTATCATAACTAATGGTAATCTAATTTTTAACATTATCTTTGGGGGTGAACTATCATTTAGAAAACTATCGGTCCAGTGTGCCGCTATCGAACCGATGACATCCCGAACGCGACTCTGACCCAATACCGCAACACATAATCGGTACAAGTTATATGAGCACCTTAAGGTGAACATTCCCCCGCCATATTGGATTCTTTGTTTGGAGAGCTCGTTTCTGTTATTGAAGAAAGAAAATTCCGGAAATACTCCAAGCCCAGATAGCTATTGATCATACGCTGCAGTACAGACAAGACAAACAAACTGCGAACTCATAATTAACTACGCCGCAGTTTTAATGCTGCCATAAGTTAGTGAAATCAATATTGTGCCACGGTTACGAGTTCGTAGTTCAGTCGTTATGTCTGTACTGCTGTGCAATGTTTATAGCTGGTTGGGGTATGGGGATCGCCTAGGTTTTTTAATTTTTAAAAATATAAACAGACTAGAAAAACAAATAATCCAATATGGCGGGGGAAATTGCTCTCCAAGAGGCGTACTTATCTACTGTGTAATTCTTAGTGGTTCTAGTCAGAGAAAAGTTACTCACTGAAACATCAGTTAAACTGCCGCTGACTGGAAATCAGTGCTGTTCAGGCAGAAGAGCTAACATTTAAAAAAAATAGTTATCTGTATAGTGAGCAGTTAAATTAGGCCACTGAAGTAATCAGCAAGACTTTGCCGGTTATGTTCATATTGTTTTAACTAGTATGATGTTTCATTTCTCATATGTCAACCAAACTACGCCTTTTATATTTTATTACCGCAGATGTCCAATATCATTCCAGAGCTTCAGTTAAAAAATATTTTTTAAACTGCTCAGCGGTATCTTCTCACAACACTCATACTATAACTGCCTCATTACTGTTTGTTTTGCCTGTGTGTGCATTATCATACACATGTTTTTTTTTTTGTAATTGGTATAGTTTATTAATGCCCCGGCTTCTATAATGATATTTGGGCAAAAAAAAATAACAAAAAAATATACAATCTATATTGTAATGCCTACGTTTTACAGACTGTTAACACATGTCAATTAGGATGTTTATATGCTACACTAAATATTTATTTTAATGTACATAATGTTTTACATATTTTCTTCACATTATTTAATATTTGCTTTGTTTTTATTTTACGGCAGAATTTGTTTACACGTTTTCATTTGAAAGCAGAATTCACTTATGTTTTATATGTGTTTAATGCGCGACTTGTGATTGTCTGAGAAGTCACAGAATGTTCTAGAACATGAGAACAAGCGATAGCTTAATTAGTTGTAAGATCACTCCATATTGAGACCTGTGAGAAGACAGTAGGGCGCACACACTAGTGAGCTGTAGCGTCAGGATTTTGAGGTAACACGTAGAGAAGTTCGAGTTCGCTCCCTGAAGTACGTCAATTGAAGAGAATGAGAGGGTAATTTAATAATTTGAGGCCTGATTTGAACCCTCCCTCCGCGTAACTTCAGGTAGTTAGCTGGAACTTGTTGATTCAGGCCGTTAGTCCGTGGGCGAGAAAACCATACCTTACACTGGGGGATGCCCCGTCACCTTCCTATCCCATCGAGACCTTCAAGAACTTTCAGAATTTCAACTAATAAGAGAACCCCAGACAAAATTTTCATTTCAAAAAAGTCTCGCTAGACAATGTGTTAATCGACCGCTATTACTTCGAGAACATTGGTAAGCAGCAATGTTTGTACACGTAAAATCAAATACTTTCCTTCAGTTTACCACGAGAACCCTCTATAAGAGTCATTGTTTTGCCGAGGGCTAATCAGACACAAATTTTAATTTGAAATATTTTGTTACAAATATTTCAGTAAATAGTGATTTTTTTTTACGTCTTAAAGCCATTAACTGTCAATTTGTGGCCGCTACCTAAGACAAGTATAACATTGTTATTTGAGATTAATTCAGATTCTGCAACTGCCATTTTTCGTACAATTCTTGACAAAGTGAAACCGAGGATTTTAAATGGCATTAAATAATTTCATTTTAAACTGAATTTCCTATAGCGTTGTCTGTGAGTAGAAACGGTAGCCATAGGCTTACCCTACCCCCTCCGACAATATTTTGTTTACAATGTATGCACATGTGTCATCTATAAAAGGCTCCAGTCTTGTGTACAAACAGTAACATACAGGTACAACTTGTTAACAGTGTGTGTCTACTGGGTTCCAGCAAGGACGGAACCGGGCCTAAATAGTCCGTCAATCTGGAAGATATAGTCATTGAGACCGTTAATTGTAAGTTTCGTTACATAATATCCTACGTGGTTAGAGGTAAATGAGTGTGAAAACTGGTTCTATCACATGCACGTTGAGCTTGGTACAGTTTTTAGTGGTGAGAACTACGCAACTAGGAGTTTCGCTCTACTGAGAAACTACGTTACAAGAGCTACAGCTGGAACAAGTTTATGGTTTCAATCACAAAAACGTGCTCAAGGTTTTATTTCACACAATTTATTCCTATATCACTAAACCATATATGTTATACCTCATTGTTGACATCATTTGTTTATATATGTAAGGGTGAACCTATATGCGCGCTGAGGTGGCGATCATGCATAGCTTTTAACATATCCTATTCCTAGCCTACCCCGGCGAACACTATTGTTGTAGTTATTTTTAATGTCTGTTTGTGTGACGGGGTTAGCCTGCCTGTACACATCGCAATATATTAAGTATAATTCCTTTACCGAAGTATATAAAAGCATAATATTAAAAACCAGACCAACGCGGTCATATAAAATTAGATTGCAATAAAATCCCTTACATTTACATAAGTTGCAATAATGCCCACGGATTTAGACATTCACATTCTCCAATACTTGATGCCGACACAAAAATGTACAATGAAAAACTTTACATTACTTAACTTGGGGATAAAATTCGTTAATAAAACAACCCCACTCCCTTTAGGAACATATAGTTCTGCCCTTGTGAAAGTCTTTCAAACTTTATCTCGAAACAGTGAAGAATATCCTTTTTATCCAGTCATTTTCCAGCACTAAGTGTGTCTGGAAAGTCAGAGAAAATTATAATAGCTTGTACAAATTGGCCGGTCGTTTCTTCGTGACGTCACACCCACCACGCTATCAAAAGCAGTCTTCAACAGAGGGGAAAGGATGGAAAAATGAAACGTTTCGAGGGAACGAACCCCCCCCCCCCCCCTTATCCTTGGACACATTTACCACAGTGCTCCCGTCAGCGGACAGCGCCATCTAGGCGATTCATCACCAAGTATGTGCGGTGTGTCTTCACGTCTCAGTCCGCTGGTAATGCGTAGCGTAGACCGTAGGAGCGTTTTCTGGCGTTTATGTGAATGCAGTGGTGTGACAATCGTCACATCTTGGTGATAGTCGGTTGAAAATTCGTCATCATAGTGGATGGCTATGGTCTCGCACCAACCATAACGGTAGCCGGAAGGCATAACAAATGAGAAAGTTCGAAAGGATAATATGGCCTACCCTGGAATGACTGAGGTTGAAAGACTCAGTTGGTCTTATATGTCACCAATGTTAACTTGCACCCCAAATTACAAATAAACTATACATTTTTTCGAGGTGGCATTTGTTCTGCATAAAAAAGAAAAATTAAATCATTGTTACTGTTACTTAAAACCAGCAAATTTTCTTTATGAAAAACAAAATTTTACTGTTACAATATTTCACAAACCCGAATTTTGCATATATGTATATAGTTTTCTTATATAAACTGGTATGCTTGGCTAAAAAGAAAAAAAAAGCATGCTTCCTCAGATAATTATACAGGATATCAAATACTGCCTCTGCTGTATAAATGATATGACTACTTTCGAAATAAATCGAAAAAACTTTTGTAAATGATTATATTCCAGAAATGAATTCGTAGATAGACCTGTTTTGCACTGGGGAATTTGGCAGGTTGAAGGATTGGAGGATGGTTAACGACCTGCTCAGAATATTCACCATCTCTTCGGAGCATCTGCACTCTCCACAGCTTGTCTGTTGGAAGCAGCGGATCAGTCCGAACATTCTACCTACAGAAGCGCGAGTTGTATTTGCAGTTACTTTCGAAAGTATTATCTCGATCACGCATATTACTCTTTAGTGATAAAAAATGGGTAGGTACAGTACGAAAGGCAATGGAAAACGTTTGCGACTTAGCGCAAGACTAAAAAAAAAATAAGATTAAGCATTTACAAGAACACAGCTCTAAAAAAAGGTAACCTACCTCGAAGGCCAAGGGTGTCGGGTTCGATTCCTGACAGGGAAATTTTTTTGTAATTGGAAAATTTCCATCCCTGGTTAGTAAGTGGGTGTTGTGTTGTCCTTTTACCGTCATACCGCAAAGGCACTGGCAAACAACAGCAGACTCTCCTTGTCGATAATTAGTCCATTCCAAGGTAGCAGCTTGTTATTAATCCGCCTTTCGCGCGCTTTGGTGATAGGATTGGTTGTGTATCCAGTCACCACTGCGTCCGCAATCTTGCTCAACACAGGTAACTTGGTACGTTTTAGCCGCGACACAGAAACAATGAATTAAAGTATTATGTGACTACCGGAATTTTGCACATGTTTCCTCATATAGTACTGTATTACTATATTATAGGGCATTGAAGAAAGCAATACTAAAATTACAAAATAACATCAGAACTAGTTTCTACCGCCATCTTAATGTGAGTTGGCTAGCCGGCCAGTGGTTTTTAGCTGGTCAATACTGGCAATGTTTTTCTCAGCTACCACCTTGGGATATACACTATTAGTTGCCCTTGGGCACGTACCAACGTTGTCTTCAATGTTCTTACCTGCCTTCGGGCAGTTAAAAATCATATATATATTTATTTATTTATTTATTTATATATATACATATATATATAGACACACATATATACATTTGCATATGCGATACCGTGCTGTGTGTGGTAAATGTGAAATTTCAGACATACAGCAAAACCCTGTTTTAACATTCCCGAAGATAACACTATTATTACATGGTGCCACAATTTTTCCATTAAGGTTTATGTTTTCTTTCTGCGTATAAAATTTTATTATTCTCATTTTCTGCATATAGGCATAACATCACAGTTTATCAAAGTGTGGCCAAATTTATAACATTTCACTCTGTTTTGAAAGTGACGTGGGCACTTTAAAATGGTTTTGTGTCACATGAGTAACTATTTACACGTGGTAACAAGAAACAAGACAAACTCAATAACAATCACATTTTTGTGGAACACTTATATACAGATAACTAATTAATATTTAACACTCTTGCAGTTTGTTATAATTTTCTAGTTTTTGTTTAGAAAATATTTTGAGCGAATTCAAGCTACAAAAGCCAAGTAACTCCTTGTTTGTACTGATAAAGGATTAAATTAGATTACTTTGTGGTTGAGTACCTGGTGTAGAAACACTATGTCAATTAATGATTATAACGTTTACCAGTATTTAACGTTTTATCCCCTTGAGAAATGTTATAACAGGGTTCTTCTGTAGTAGACTTATACAGGCCTACCTGAGTGTATAATGCGTGGCTACAGACGTAAGCAGTAAGTACGGATGAATTAACGGGGCTCATTGCATGAACACATGAAAAAATGGTAGTATAAATTGAAATACGCGTGTGTCATATTGAAGCATACATAGATATGTGTTTTATTACGTATTTAGCCGCACTGTGATGCCCATGCTAACTACGAATTGTTTGAGAATTATGTGATATCAGAATTCCTGGGCGTCACAGTGATGGAAAAATTATAGACTCTTGTAATACCTTATCTAAGTGGATAAGGCACGATATATAATCACACAAACAGGCTATTTGGGAAATAAAACGAAAATGGTACTAGACCTATAGAAATTCTACAGAATTTGAGAAACGTAAAGGCTAACATGACGGCGAAACATTTAGAAAACTTTATATTGTGAAAGACGTGAGGATGAACTTGTGTTTTTATGTCAGCGGACTACATTTCTAACCTAAAGCTGATGTAAACAAAAAGGTCACACTTTATACTTAGTGCTTTTTTTTTTTCGAGACAACACGTTTTAGTTTAAAGTGTGTAGCCTACTGTGATTCAGAAATGACAAATTAAATTTAAATTGACTTACCATCTTACTTTTCCGTTGCACCTTTTATGTAGAAATAATGTTCAGGTAACTGAGCATTGCAAATAATAACCTTCCTTGTCATGCTGTTGTCCAGAATTTCGTTTACAGTGTCGCTAATTACTTGGAATTCTTTATTTTTGAATCTGTGTTTTTTTAAGAGCATGGAAAAGTGAATGCCAACTTCATTCTACGTGAATAATAATTATAGTTTTTTAGAATAAAAATTGCCATTTTTGTAAAATAATTGCTAGCAACATTTTACATTCCATGGCAATAACACCTTAAAATGTCTCGAAACGTAATATTTTAGTGTGTGTTGCGCTTAATGCAGCTGAATGTTCAAATTTACACTTTTATTTTTAATTTCAGACATAAAAATCAAGTAATTTCTAGTCATTTATAATTTCTTGTGAATATGTAAATGTTTGATCCGTGAACGATCACAGACGTGACTGTTGATTGGAAAATGTTTATTTCGAGACAATTTTCCGAGTTGTTTTAAAAAACTAATTTTAAATGTCATCGTTTTTGTGGAGTTTGTATGTGATAGTTTTGGAATATACATATTTTTTTTAAGTGCATATGCCCTGAAAATGATAGTGACTATGCATGCAAAAATTTGCAAAATCGATTTTACACAATTCTTCAGTATGACTAGAAATAGTGATTTATCGCCAAAATATCTCAGGTAAAGATGGTCACCAAAAAATATGTTTTCATTTTAGGCGAATCAAGTTGGTTCAGTGTCAGAGAAGCAAAAGTCTCGTTGGGCAAGCCAAAAAAAGAAAAAAGGGGGGGGGGGGGGGGGAAAACTATTTCTCGCACATACTGTAGCCAGTAGGAAAGAAATGGTGCAGGCATGCGTATAGGACGGCGAGACCTATCATGATGTCAGACATTTTCGCGAATTACCATCTCTAGAATGGCGTAACTGTGGTTATACCCCGCCTGTAGTTCATGCAACATTGTCGAAAAGAATTTACGTCGAAGAAAAATACGCGTAACTTTCTGGCGTACTGTTTTGTACCCAAAGGTTTATCATTGGCGAGTCGACAAAATGAAAGTTAAAATGTACTCATGATTCAATCATTTAGGAGACATATTGCATACGTAATTTTTTATAAAATGTATCTGTGTGTCAGAACAACTGCCAGTATTAACGAGATTCCGTAATTTAATTTTTAAGTGGATTTTCGTACCAGACTGATTACAATATCATTGTTGTAAACACGGTCAAAACTAATTAATGAACACGTAATTATTAATTACAACGGATACAATGAACTCTAGTCTTAGCGCAAGTGTTAACTAAATTTATAAAGCCTTAACAAGAGTAACTATATTTGCAGCTTCCAGCCAAAACCTTTGCGCAAATGGATTTTGTGTTTGGAACGCAAACCGAAGTTGACGGTTGTAAACTGTCATTACTTCGACAGTTTCGCACGATATGAGGGCACAATATGTTACACAAAATCATTTCTATATATTTACTACATTATCATAAGCGCGAATCGATGTTATTAACCTTAATGTTTTCACTGATGAGAATATACATGGTTTTATTGGCATAACTCAAGGTAATGTATGCAAATATGAATTACATTTTTACTTACCTAATCAATGTTATCAGTTTCTCGCTCGCAAATAATACTTGTTCGTATGGTTTTACAGGCTGCGATAGTAGGATTCAGAACTATAAAAGTCCTTTTTTTTTCGGCGTAAAAATCAAGTACTTTACAACCTGTTGCCGTGCTGCAGCATCAGGGAAAACTCCGAAGCTGCACACATGCTTCAAGAACTGGGAGGAAAACCAAAGTTCATCAAGTATGGAAGCCGCGCTAATTGTTGAAGGTTTCCGCCAGAATGAAGAAATGTAGGGTATAAAATATACTAAACTAATTGCTGATGGTGACAGTAATGTGTACAACAGAGTTTGGAATGCGCATCCTTACAAAAATGTTACCGTCGAAAAAATTGAGTACACAAATCATCTTCTGCGCAATTTCTGTAATAAATTTAAGGACATTGCAACTACAAGAAATAAACAGATTGATGGCATTGTCATGAGAAGGAAGCTTGGTGACAATATTCTTCTATTCAGAACAGTTGTTGTCAAAGCTATATAACACAGGAGACACGAAGAACGGCCACTGCATGAAACAGTTGGAGAATTACGGTAAGACATCTTGAACAGTACAAGCCATATATTTGGAAATCATTCCCTCTGCTCGGATAGAGGCTACTTTTATAAGTCAGATGGTAGTGATCGTAATTACGTGCCAGAGCTCATTAAAAGTGGTATACATGATAAGATATCTGGTGTAGTAAGACAGATAAGCAACCACTGCAGAAGTTTAATCCATATGGTGTGCAACAACCCCGCAGAACACTACAATTCGGCAGTAGCTTGATTTGTTGGTGGGAGGAGAATTCATTTTTCCGCTAGACGAACTTGCACTGGCAGATGCGCAGGAGCAGTTGTAAAACACAATACGGTGATGCCATTGTACACGTTACATAAAACAATGTACAAAAAAGCCTCGGAAAATTCTGTAAAAGTATGGAATACAGACGCAAAACTAAAGCTGAAGCAAGTAAGGCCTAAAGAAAGGCAACAGTGAAGGAGTGTCGTAAGCTTTTACTCCGCCAGGCGCTTTCAGATAACTTCTATGGCACCAATGCAGAAAAACCGGATATGGATCCAGAGAATGCAGAGAATTTCTCGACTCCTTGCAAATGACAGAAAGTGAGAAACAGAGAGTCGAAAGGGCAACCGTAATGCAAAGAGAAAGTGGAGAGTGCAAAGAGAGAAGACGGAAAATACTTACAGCATCAAACTTCGGACGAATATGTAACATGAAGCCATACACGAGTTGTGAATCTACAGTAAAGAGTATATTATACAGTAGAATCGATACCAAAGCAATGAAATACGGAAGGGATAGCGAAAAACTTGCAAAGGAAGCGATGGAGAAAGAACAAAATTTAACCATTTTAGACAGTAGACTTTTTATTGATCCGGAGATTCCTTACTTCGGTGCCACCCCAGGCGGGCTTGTAGGAGACGACGGAATTGTAAAAATTAAGTGTCCATCGTCCATCTCACATATAACACCCAAAGAGGCAATACAGAAAAAGAAAGTCACGGCATGGAATACTGACAACTCAAGAAACATCTAAAGCACGAAAAAAAATTATGGTTTTCACCTATAAGTGCAAGGGCAATTACGTGTTACTCGCAGAAAATATTGCCTGTTCGGCTTCTGGCCACAACTAAGAATAAGAATTGAAAGAATAGAAATAAATGATGAATTCTGGAACAAAGGAATAATTACAAAACTGGAAATTTTTTATAAAAACTGCCTACTTCTGGAGTTAATTGATCCAAGGTTCACACGGTCAATGAATTCCTATAATAAATCCTGTATACATTACTGAAAATCAGAGAAATAGAAAAGCAATTCAGTAAGTTTCAAGAAGCTACATAGGAAGAATTTAATTTATTTCCAGATTGTAAAAGGGAGTATTGATTTATTTTCTTCAAGCAATGGAATAATGTCAAAAAATATTTTTACAGTTATTTACTGTGATAATTGTTCATATTATGCATTGTTATCTATGCATATTAATCATACTACTATATTAATTATTTTTTTTTAATATATATTATTTTAACACTCAAAATGCATTTTCTAATGATCATTATATTATTCCAAATTTAATTTGTAATTTGTCTGCTCAGTGGGTGCGACCACATTCATCATTTAAATTGTGCTTTATAAATGGAAGAACGTGCCATACAAAATTAATCAGAGTCTTATGTCCCAAATGTTATGTTTAATTGATTTGTTGTTTCAGTATTGCTGAAGTTATAGCTACTTTTTCCTTCAGGAATTAACAGAGTGTTGCAATTCGCTTGTGTATATATACTAGAAAGAAAGTAAGGCGATACCAAATATACGGTGTATATGAACTATGCAAAAGTGATTGATACAATTTTTTTTTTTTTATTGTTGAGAAGGATGGCATATATTTCATTCATTATATCTGTTATATGCATAGTTGTTTTAGAATGAGAAAATATTTATTATGTGAGATTTTGAATAACTTTTGTGTTAGAAAAGTTGGGATTTAAAAATTTTTGGCCTGTTAAAAACCAAAGTCTTCAAGCTTTTCCTTGCTAAGTAAAACATGACAACTAAAATTATTGTCATCTGATTTTCTCCAAGGTTCCTCTATCCCTCTTCCAAGGGCTTTATGAAAATCTATAACTAATGCATGCTATCATAAGTGTTTAAATGACCATTACAATGTTTCTATATCTATTTATACAAGTACAAATTCAGTTCGAAAATAGGAACACATTAAGTATTAAAAAATAACAACTACAGATTTATTTTTGTCGTATATTGCATTTTCTTTTTAAGACTTCTCATAATGAATATTGACTGTTTGAAAACCATTTATAAGGAAACTCTCAGTTTGGCGCACGTTCACTATTCCCGTTAAGTAATTTGTAACTGAGATTCTCATAACAAAACTACGTCACTCAAAGCGGAACCCAGGCAAGTTATTCATGCATGATCAGGTACATGGGAACAGCGAGGATATTGGCCAAGAGAGACGAGTTGATTTTTAAAGTGATAAGATGATATCTACCCTCCCACCTGTTGGTTAGACAGACACTCATCCTCGACGGATTGCATGCAAAATGGGCATAGCAACCACCATGTACCCCACATCTTCCGGCGAGAAAATCACGTATTTTCGGCCAAGTCCCTCCGACTCTTAAAGTATTTCACTCTACTTTTTTGTATGCCGATTGACATGGACATACGCTTCGCTTAAGCTACTGTGAGAAACTGTTTCAAAAATTAATACATTAATATTAAACCAGTTGTGTGTAACCAGTTATGTGTAAAATCAATTACCAATCGAATTCAATGACTGTCAATTTATATAATTTGCATGTATGTTTTATATTTTAAAACTGCAACCCTTACTTAGCCCTTGAGGTAAGTACCAAGCAAGGACACTTTCTGCAAAGATACATCAACGACCAAGTTGATAACCAACATACATATAAATATCCCGTAAGGTAAGAGCTAAGAAAGGTGGAAGATTCAACTATATTCTGAGCTTGTAACTCAGATACTAAATTTTTTGTAATTTTTTTTTTAATTTTGAGGTGCCACCCTGTAAAGAACTGAATACAGGATCCCTATATCTCAGCTTCAAAACAATGGGCCATTTAGTATAATGATCAAGCTTTTCAGTTACAACATCACAAAATTCATTACAGGGCTCTTCTACTTTAATTTGTTTTTCATCTACTACTTCTCAAACTACATTTTTATGAAAAATAAAAGGTTCGGTTGAGATCTTAACATGACTCTGTTTTCTAAATTCAAAAATTAATTCATGGTTATAAACATTTCAACATGCTCTGGTTTTACCAAGAAAATCTACTCCTAACAACATATCATGAGTAAGTCCAGGTAGTACACAAAAATTTACCTTCCACGAAAAATTGTCAATTTTTGTATTGAAAGTGGGCACACACTGGGAATCTATTACTCCTCCATTAGCATGAGAAAATCATATTATCTCCTGCTGACAAATACGAACTGATCCTTTACGTAGATGATGCAACAAATTATTACAAAAAGAACTGCTAATAAGAGAACAGGTGGCTCCCGAATCCAGCAAAGCCCCTACTTTGATCTTATCGGCTATCACAATCGGGAAGAAAAGCAAATCATGTTTCCTTTCGAAAGAAAAACTGTTAATTACATGTTTCCCCACTTCTTTTTCCTTTTGAGGGCACCGAGATCTATGATGGCCCTTCTCCTTACAATAATAACATTGCATATCTTTCAGTCTCTCCTCAAAAGATTCTATTTTATCAGCCGTCCCATCTGTTTGTTAACATATTGCTTGTGCTTAATGTTTTTTCGTGATACATGACCTTTATAATTTCGAGATAGCAAAATTTTATCTTGAATTTTATATTGAGTAATTTTTTTCGTGTTCGTAAATAACTAAGATGTCACCAGGAAATTTCAAAATGTCTACCATATTTACAGGGTTACAACACCCATTCTACAGAAATTTGGCATTATGGCCCTAAAGTTACTTATCTCATTATCTGCAGTGCTGACTGGTCACTCCCAACGGCCAGGTCTCTCTGCCCGACCAGCCCGCTGGAGGGACTATTTATAGTCAAAAAATTAACAGGGAAAAACTTCCCCGCCAAATTTCTTATTGGCTTAACCTGGCCTCCAATCGAAAATAATTTCCGGTGAAACTAGGGCCACCTTTATCAAAAATACCTCTCAAGTCTAGTCTTTACAAGTATAGACTCTTCTGGTGATCACATAGTTTCCGGCACAGTAGCGCTCTCTTTACGAATGTTGCCCACAACTGCCGGCCGTCCAGCGCTCCCAGCGCCCCAAACGGGCATGTCAGTAAACACACAGGCAAAGAGCGCCAGCCACTTTCAGTACTACACGAGTGCACGAGCCAAGTGGTCGCATGTCTATGCATCGGGAAATGTCACTGCAGCAACACATTTTTTTTTTTTCACGTTCGGTGTCAACACACATCATGTCTTCAAAAGGTAGAGTGTCTTCAAGTATAACTAATTAATAAACATGTCATATTAGGAAGTATTAAGTGTAGAAAAATACGCAATATTGATGAACAAAGCTGAGACGACGATCAGCCCACCAAACAGTCAAAAATCGTAGCGGGCAGGAGAGTTGACGGTTAATTTGAAGCGGCGAGAATTTTCAATCATGAGACTCCTTGTCTCAACACGTACAACCAAAAACTATTCCTCTTAAATCGCTGTCTACATTACAGTAATTAGGATATTCTATAAGTCAATAATTATCTGTATACTATATATGAAGAAAAAAAAACGTATTTTCCAAATCAAATTTTGAATCATTTTATTTATTTTTAATTTTATTAATTATTATTTTAGTTAAGTATTATATAATTAATTATTACCTAGATATAATAATCTATTTACTCTCTAAACTAGTTCTTTCAAACACAGCAAATAAGATAATATATACTGCTTTCAAACGAAAGGATTGGTATCTGAAACCACATGCATTTCATGTTTTCGAGATTATTTTCGGGAATGGTGATGTTTTTAGTAGTATCGTTAGTCATTCACACCCTTCCCCTTCCTCCAAACTAGTCACATGTGCAAACACCCCCCTCCAGCTTCATAAATTCCTCATTGAGCCGTAACTTGAGGACTGGATCTGGCCGCGATCTCTAGTTTTAAACTCGCGCGGTAAGATTTGCGAGTCCTTTCCGTGATTGGTATGTGTTAAGGGAAAGGGGGGAGGGGAAAATTCCTACAGGGGCTTGAGCAGGCTGTATTATCGCCGCACGCGACGGCCCTGGTGTTGGCAGGTTCCTCCTTCATTTCCTGTCGCCGGCGAGCCAGCGGTCCTCGCGTCAGTGCCTGCGGTCACGGAACTTCGCCACTTTTCCTCGCCTAGCAAGTTACAAGTTACTTTATTTCTACGCGAATACCTACCGTGAAATGGGGTTACTCTGCACGTGCTAGGGTTACTTTGCGCCACTATAAATGTTTTGTTTTGCAGCCATTTGGTGAAGAATTTGCGAACGTTACCTTGGTAAATAAAATAAAAAAATTGATATACCTACCTAAAGTACTTTGTTTATTTGCGAAAGAGCAAGAAAACTTAAATTTTGCATGGCGCAAAGTTACTCCAGTAGGTGCAAAGTAACGCTCTAATTTATGGTATGTTTTTAACATCAGTCCGACACTTGGGGTACCAGGACGGAAACGATCATGTATGGTCTGTAGGATGATTCATTCCGACTCTATTAACTTACAGACTAATCACACGATGTACATAAATGTGATCTCTTTGTATCTGGTACGGAGCGAGCATGAGCTTGAGTAGGCACCGCGCATGCGCAAGGCGTGGGTAGGGGCCCACGCCGACTGGCGGCCCTCGACTCCGACCTTCACCCCACAACACAAATTAATGCCGACTTAATGCTAATTTTACTGACTTGTATGAAAAAACTTACCTAACAAGACATGTACCTGTAAACTATAGCTTTGTATTGTTTAGTATATCGTTAAGTTAATAATAGAGAATTTTTCGGCCTTCTACTGTA
Organism: Dryococelus australis; assembly: GCA_029891345.1. Classification (NCBI taxonomy): domain Eukaryota; kingdom Metazoa; phylum Arthropoda; class Insecta; order Phasmatodea; family Phasmatidae; genus Dryococelus; species Dryococelus australis. Next base: position 157,917,536 of record CM056998.1, read on the forward strand.
TGTTATTGTAGGCATACACACAGTGTAAAAAAAAAAAGTGTAAATTGACACATACAAATTTTTGCTAATTCTGCATTTTCTAAGTGTAATTTGTAAAAACAACTACATTACGTGTAATTTTACACAGGTAATCTTAATAATCCTGTGAGTACTGCATGTCTTCGGTAAAAATTCATTAATGTATGGCTTAATAAACACAATGTTGGAGATAGTTTACACATTTTGAAGTTTATGTAAAAATACACCCACTCATTGTATTAAAACCTTAAGTTATGTATTTTTACTGCTACATAGTCAGTATAGTGTAAGTTTACAATGACCGTGTGTGTGTAAACTTACATTACATTCTGCAGTGTCTGTGAGCGTATATTTACACATACCAGTTTTCGGCCAATTTAGATGTTTATGTGTAATTTGCTAAAACGAGTACATTATTTATAATTTTACACTATAATGTTCTTGTGAATTCAACTATAACTACAGGTATGTGTTTAAAATATGTGATCTAGAGGTAGGTATAGGCTGTTCACGGTAAAATGAGCACTTTTGAAAGCCCTGCTTAAGATCTATTTGTATGTACGTTCTGCCTTCTTCCGTCTTATGAAAAATTAACGTTGTCATTGGTCTCCTCACTTTATTCATGCGTCGGTCAAGTGAAAATTCGAAACTATTAAAAAAGTAAATATTTAGCTAATCTTCTCATTTTTTACACTTCGATACATTAAAATTAAAAAAATAAAGCGAAAGGAATATTTTAAGTTATCACGAATGTTTACGTGACATATTTTATTCGACGTTAAGATATGGAACTACTTTCCATTCAACGCTACCAACTTTACTGGGCGTGTGTCACTCAGTGCGCCCGTTAAATTATATGCAGGCAGGGGCAGTGCCTTTTTTCTACGGTTCTTTTCAAAAGTGCTCACTTTATCGTGAACAGCCTTTAGTAGAACTACGTCAAACTGCTTTTGTGTTCAAAAGGTAATCTTAACTCCCCCACTGATGGAATATGTTGGCCACATATGATTCTCCTAAACTGTATCGCTTGGTGATATTTAAATACTATTTTATTACTTTTTGGATTATTCAGCAAATAAATGATTTGCTGAACACGAACAATTTGTTTTGAAAACCGTACAAAATATAGTTTCACGCGGACCTCCGCTCCAGGCACGTGTGAGCGGCGGCCCGTGCCACCCTCCCCCCCCCCCGGCCACCCGGCTGCGCGGAAAGATGAGTCACCGGAAACCCAGCCACCTTTACTTTGACTGGCGGGCGGGATGATTGAAATTTACCTGGTATGGCGTCACCGCCCTCCCCCTACTTCACCGTCCTGGGGAAGTCTGCGGCTGCGGGCTAATGAAAGAACTTTCTGGTAATCTCCTCCGTCGATGCAAGTAGACACATGCAGGAGATTCTCGGCCAGGGACCGAGGACACTACAAATTACCCTGCAGCCAGCCGGACGGCCGAATTGTGTAAGTGCGCCGAATGGTAAACAGAGAGCGGGCCATCGAAGAGAAGAGGACCGATGGCGGCTGGCGGACAAGTGTGTGTACGGTCGGACGACGGGAAAGAGTGCGAAAGTACAGCGGAGGGTGAGTTACCTGACGAGTACAGTGCGGCTGTGCACTGCACGCATTCCGGACAGTAAAGACTGGTGGTGGTATCGGAACTGGAATAATGTGTGCATTAACGAACGAGTGATGCAGACTTGATTGTAAATACTGGAACTGTCCAATTAAATATATCGTGTTACAATTTCTCTAAAGTCAGTGGGTTTAACCGGATTCGTTAAGGAATAACGGTCTTAATAAAAGAAACCAGTTGATTAAAATTCCCTAATTAATTTTCAATAACTACATAGAGACTATCGATCCAATAGTTCACAATAAATTCCTATCACTTTGCTATTTACAACTGATAGTTTCAGTCAATAAAATTTAAAATCAGTTAAAAGAAAGTAATGTAATTTATTTACTAGAATCAGTCCCTATAAACAGTGTATCAGAACCTATTGAATGATTTTATCAATTATGTGTCCATATTTGACAGTTCCAATATTTACAATAACATCCGTATCACATGTTAATACAGTCCCATCTTAGTTCTGTCCAGATCTCACCAGTCGGGAATGTTCTAGAGATCTCCGAGCCCCCTCATGCACAGTAGACTTCAATTCGTCGAGTGCCACGCCCTCCCCTCTCGTCATTCATACCACATAAATCACTTCTCTGCCGTCATCTGTCCTCCCCGCTGATGACCCTACTGCCTGGACTCTTCCAGCAGGTTGGGGGGGGGGGGGGGGGCGCTGCGATGCCAGCCAGGCCGGCTGTCAATCATTCTCCCAGCTGCCGGTCGACGGGGCAGACCACCAGGTGGGGGGGGGGAGGATGGTCGAGGTGTGTCAGCCCCCCACAGCGCCGGATCGGGCAAAACAGTAGCCAGCTCCCGATGCGAGAGTCCGAGGCACGTAACAATACATTTTAAAGTAATTCAATAGACTTTGATAAACTATTTACACAGATAGATTTAGCTATATGATTATGTTAACTTCTGTGAGGTGGTGGATGATTATGTAAATATTACTTGTAAAAAGAAACTGATAGCAATTATTGCCGGGACAGAGTATTTGTTTTATTATTTTTAATACATTAAGAAATTATTAGCTCTTTTATTTAATGAAGACCTCCAGCCCTTGAAAACCTGGTTACGCCCACTGACTATGAAAAATTGTAGCATTACTGAGGATTGCAGTTTGTCACGCACTAAACGTGCGTTTGTATGTAATCATCCAAGCTATTTGCTTTTCTGACGTGAACAATCTGGGACATATTTGTTTATTTTCGTTTTGCGGTAATTGAACACATTCAAAAGCGTGTCTTAATTTTATGCATTTAGAGGATCGTGCTCTCCCATATGAAAAATCAACACTGGTATGGGCCCCTTCTTTATTAATAATTGAGTCTGACAAGTGGCACCGTACAATTAATAAGGTAAGTATTCAAGTACTAAGCCATGCTATTATACGTAACTGATAGGTTTAATCTTAACACAAGGAAGGCATTCTTGTCTTAAGTAAATGACCATGTTATTTCATCAGTCCTTTTTTTATTATCCACACTTACAAGCAATATTTCTTAGTGAATTGATTACAAATTGGCTGTAATAATTCTGCTCAGCTACCTAATTTTCTTTCACGCCCTAGCGGGTAGAAACTAACTCCCCGATCACTGGATGAGGTGGCAGCCTCTCGTCGTGACTCTGTTGCCTCGGCACTCTGTTGGAATTCTCTTGCTTTGTGCATATATATTCTTGACTACAACATCCCCGGCTTGCATTTTGTCGTGTCTGGTAAAACTGCTGTGGCTGAGTGCGTTTCTTTCATGTGTTGTCACATTTCGTTCCTACTTATTTTGTGAGTGTTGTCCTATCGTTTTCAAGCAGGTTTGCAGCCTGTGTTGTTTTATGTGCGTTATCTGTTGGTAATTAGTTGCTTTTTTTTTTTTTTTATTCCTTCTTGGAATTTTCCAGTGTGGTATACATATATTAATTTTTTCGTGCTCAGTCCTTTTTTTCCATTACAGACATCTGAATCGATATGACGAAGTCCCAAAAATCTTAATTTAGTCATTCACCCCATTGCAATATTCATTGAAAGATAACAACTACTGACAGCATCTTTTACTGAGATTTTCTTACGAGGAGGCAGCCGTAACAGCCAATTCTCAGTCAATTATCTATAAAACCAAAACAAATTCAAACTAACTGAGTATAAAATTGTTAATAAGACGTTCACATTCGTAATTTACTATCATCCATACTGTATATTTTGTAGTCAGCGTTTCACTGAACTACGTGCAGTTTCCACCAGGAATTCTTTTCCAACGTATACAATCTAACGGGCCCAGTTAACAGCTAAGCGTGACTATAATTTTTTTATTCAAACGAATCACGACTACAACGAAACTTTCTTTGTCGATTACGTCGGTCGTCAGACATGAATGAACGATTCGTTGAGCTTCACTTTGTCTTCTGCGCATGCGTGGCCGAAACAGGGATCATATACCAGAAGCAACGGCAAAGTTAAATACGTTCTTTGCGCATACTTAGCTTCGTTCTTAATTAAGTATACTTCTTGAGCGAGTGAGGGAGTGAAGAGATTTCGGCGACTCTCAACAGCGAGGTCTTGAGAGCCGAACTTCTTGAGTGACTATATAATTTTAGTCAAGTTACGCTTTGAAGAATCTAGGGTTGCGTGTAAAAACAATAAAATTTACGTTTAAGATTTTTATAGAAACGAGAAAAACGTACTTTTGGCGTTGATTGCTACTTTGCAGTAAAATGAAAGGCCAGATGTCCACAAATATTAAAAATTAAAAATGATTAAACCACCACTAAAAAATATATATAGTCCATTCCCCATCGGAAGCAACTTTCTCGGAGTCCTGCAAAATGTCTACTTGCAGGCCCATTTGGTATCCTTCCGCCAAATGTAAACAAACATTGCCATGTGACTGCCATGTAGCATTTGTGAAAATCAATGTTTGCATGCCCTTGTGGGTGTAAATGTGTTCGTATACTTTCGCTTCACCTAATAAAAAAAAACCATTGAAATGTGACTTCTACTTTTATACCTGTCAAATGTGTTGTTTATGTTTACAGCTTTTCAAAGAATTCTTTCTTTGGTCTATTTCAAAAACAATTTCGTTCGAATATTCACAGTTTAGGTCTATAACATTATTTAGGTCATCTGTATGAAGTTTTGAAAATGCCTGAATTAACGATAGTTCTTACGGTTACGTTACATTAACATATTGGTTTTCCACGACATAGCACATTACACGTAATGCACGTTAATATTTTGCCGCGACTGTGTTACACACTGTTACAACTGCAGGGTAATGAACTGCAGTATTTAACTTTTTGTTATTGATATGTGTTGGGTTATTTCTTTAAAAGGACGGCATCAGTTCGAATAACGAAGGAATAGAAAGTTCAACGAAAAAGCGACATTAAAATCAAGCACGCAACTCGTGTTGCTCATTTTTTGCTATAGAAACTTAAAATATAGCTGTGAAAATGCACTCAAATAAGCCTACCATTACTTCTATTCCACTCATATTTATATGTATTGCTACTTACTGTGTATTAGATTTATTGAAATTTATTGGGGCTGGGCTTGGTTATTTTGTTGGGATTGGTGGTAAATCACGTTACACGACTGTGTTTCAAACACCCACCAGGGCAAAGGTACAATTTTGTGATAAATAAACATATGTGGATGTAAATAAATAACTTCGTCATAAAAACAGTTCACATTTACAACGTACAGTTTACATCAAATATTTGAAATCACGTACACATAGATCCAGCGTAACTATCACCGAACAGCCACGCCACGCTATTTCACACGTAGCGGTTAACGAAACACACAGTAACGATATATTTATTACTGCCGTGGAAACACTGATTTATCACATCATCGTAACTTGCTTAGGCAGGTTTAACAAACACAACGTCTACAAACGTGATGTGGTAATTTGAAGTATTTTTCGGAGTAAGTATAATTTACGCTTCGTTTGGTAAAACAGCAGCACGCCATGTAATGGCTCGCCACGTCTGCCAACTTCACTTTGTTTCTGCCCCGCCATCGTATCTAAATACATTAAAATAATTATTCAAACATTAAAATCTCTTTTCATTTGTAAATTACAAATTCAAAAATAATAATATAATAATAATGTAATAAGTATGAAATATGATACAATTAAAAACATGCACAATTTTATGCGTACTAGTGAAACTTCCCGAGTGTGAAAGAGACAAAATAAAAGAGAGAGAGAGCGACAAAGTTCGCTCAGCAGACAGTTGCTTCAAAATTGCTCTCGCAATTATATATACATATATATAAGTGTTATATATATACACTTAACCTTGCTCCATATAATTGTTGTGCTATGTCCTGTGATGGCAAATATTTGTTTGTTTACAAATAAAAAGCGAAAACAATATTATTTTTTTATTTTAAAATAGCAGCGGTGTTGCTCTGAAAGTAATGTGTACGCATGCTCAAATGAGACTACACCGACAAATAGCGTGAATTCTATTTTTAAAATCAGCCAAGAAATTATTACTGTTTCCATTTTAGTAGACGTTTACTTGAACGCCGTTCTGCATTTTACAAGTTTATCTATATAATTAAGTAAATAAATATGTGTAATGAAAAAAAAGGCCATTTGGCAAAGAATCATTACCTACAGCGTAATCGTGCAGTATAGAAAATAACGTCCAATGGTTCTTATCTTCCGTCATTAACTGCGTCCGAATCACATGCCAAGGACGATGCATATAAACATCCATGTATTACCTGTTCTGGGCACTAGTTTAAGGCACGACAGGACACGGATTTGAGTCCGAAACAGTGCGTGGGCGTGTATGTCATTTATAAGTGTAAGTTAACCTCTAATTTCATGTGTACTATTTTAGTCCACCGTAAAGCAGTGGTTCAATAACTAGGAGGTCTACGAAAATAACAACAGTAAAGGAACTATTGATGCCATTGACGTTGATTTTCTATTTCAGCCATTCGAGTGTAAAAGAGAGAAATCAGACCATAAGTTGATGAAGTCGGTTTTTATAACTACTGGCAAAATTAATAATGACTATAACTCGGACAGATATTCGTATATTTTCAATACATAATTTCAGATGCAAAATATTCATGTAAAATTATTATTATTTTTTACTTAAAGTTCATGTTTCTCTTAAACAGAAGTACATGTACTTGATATAGTTGTACACTGGGAACCCTTTAAATATGACTCAGCTAGAAAACTGTAAACCCTCAAATGCTAATAGACAGTTGTTCAAAAATTGTAGTTTTACAGTTGCAGGAAAAATTCAAAATGGATATGGCCTGAGATATGAAATAAAGCGAAATATTGAATAGCTCTCGATTGATCACGGACACTTTATTGCTCATCCTTTTGAAAGAGTCCGTAAGAAGAAAAAAATTAAGCTAAGGTCTGTATGTATATAATACCTTACCCTATCCGCATTCTCAGTAGCTTCTGGCATCGTGACGAACTTTTCCGAGGTTAAGTGAAGCTTAATTCGCCGCTTTATCAAGAAAGATTCTGTTCCTGTGATATTTAAAATATTTACACTGCTTAACTTTATACCTTAAAATAAAAATAGTTAGCTCAAAGAACCTCTAAAAGACGGCAACTTTACAAACGCAATAGTGTTACCACAAACTGAAAAGTTGCTTGGGTCACCAAATATATAAATAATTAGTTTCACCCACATTGTGGTACGTGATTGGAGTCATGGACTAACGTAGATTTAGTTACTACTCAAATTCCACTTCATTACTTGTTTTTTTTTTTTTTTTTTTTTTTTTTTTACTTTTCTATTTTTTGTCTGTAATCCCACTTACACGCAAAGAGCGAACACAGAACAAGATATAATAATTTCGAGAAAAAAAAATATTAACGAAGAAAATGGTTTCTAACTGTGTAGTTGCGTGTGTTATTTCCAATCTATTGCCACTTCTAACTTTATCTGTTATTTTAATATTCTTAATAAACATTTATTGTTGTTCATTTTATGCGATATCAATTGATCCCCAAGGTGGGAACTCTTGATCTCACTACTCGGCGAACTAAATACTGACTATATGGTATTAGGGGAGGGGGCAGGTCAGGAGTGTCAGTTTGAACTAAACAGCTTGTTCACTGATCCGATTCCCACTTCAGCAAAATCCCAACCTCGAAAAAAAAAAAACCGCTGAAGCAGGCTTTTTTAAAAAAAAAAATATATATATATATATATATATATATATATATATATATATATATATATATATATATCTCAAGAACGGAAACCCTAACGAAGGCCTAAAATGTGTCATCATCTTCAATTTAAACGGTTTTATAACACAAAAAATGTATATCTATCAACTACATAAACACATAAAGCTGTGTTTATGTACGTAAAGAATTAATTCTGTAAAATAAAATAACTAAACTTTTTTATTGTACAGTTTTGTTGATAGTTTTGCAAGATTTTTCTTCAAAACGTTTTCGAGTTGGGCCATTGCTACACAGTCTCAACTCATTTATACTACAATAAACCGTGAGAAAAATTACTGCAATAGTGTATAAGTATAATAATAAAGTATGATCCGTAAAGTCTTCCCCTTAATGAGAACAAATGAGCGAATTCATATAATAGTTTCCCTTAACATTTGTATGCTTGCAGATTAATTTGCGATAAATTTCCTGTAATATTAATATGTAAAAAACTTCTATTATAGGTTTATAAATTGAAGGGAAAATTTAATCACTCTTAGGCCAGTATTTGAGATTATTTTTATACGCGTTTTGGTACAACCCAGTCATACCCAGGCCTTATCAGTATTCCAGAACGATATAATGCCAGCTAAAGCCTTAGTTAAGCCACAGCTGAAGCCTCAATCTTAGGGTCCCAATACTGGTGCTTTATCCTTGGCATACGCAGAAAGCATATCATTTTGCCGCAGCCAGTAGCGTGTCAACATCCATGAACAGCATGACGCGCCCAGACCGTTCATACATCGAGATATATCTAGTATAATTGAGTTGTTTTACAAATAAGAGTTAAAGCTGGCAAGAATACTGAGGAATATGTACGACATGTTTTCAAATCCTACATCATTAGAAACCACGCAAACCACGTGATCGGCGAGAAAATATATATATGCCAGTGGTCTAAAAATCAGACAGTGCGAAGGGCTGGTCTATGTTTTCGAAGGAAGTGCAGGGGCCACATTAATATTCAAATATTTTTCATTCAAGAAATTTTTTTTTACAAATCAGATGAGTCACTCTTGCTTGAACTAACAAACATAAGTCTGCAATTTTTTTTAAATACCAGTAAATAAAAGAAACAGTCACTTATAAACAAAATTGTAGAGAGATTTATTATTTTACAATTGAACTATTAACTAAATTTTTTTCTGACTGTAAATACTAAAAAAAACACCTTACATAATTTTTGATACGTCAGTTATAAATGGTAAACTCAAATGATGATACTACACAAGGACAGGATCTCTCTACCTGTCTACCTGGATACAGTGTAGAAAAGGTTACATTTTTTGACCAGAAACTTAAGCTCGCTTTTGTGTCACTAAGGCATCAATGTTGGGAATAATATCTTTCGAAAATGCTACTTGCAATATTGAGGATAGATGAATGTCACTTAACTTGTTTCTTTCAAGAGATATTACTTGGTTCATTCTTGAAAACAACTGTTCAGACGAGTATGCCGATCTGAACATTGACAGACCTCTTGCAGCTAGGTTATGGATATTTACATACTTGTCCTTTGAAACAAACCTATAAAACTCAGCCAGATTAGATGAGTTGAACTTACCTTGCAGGAAAGAATCACACTGAAAGTTTATTAATTCAAGCTGCATTTTTTCAGGTGCATTTTCAGCGTTATAGGAAAATGGCGACTTGAATATTTCGAAGATGTCCTCCATCTCTATAAAGCACTGAAACCGGCTTGTGAAATCCTCATAACAAATCAACTTTCTCAGATAATTCAGCAAATTTCACTTATTTTGCTTCTGCAATTGAAGCTTTAAGAGTGGCAAAGTGCGCAAGATGTTTCTCCTTAAGTTGAACTTCCCAAAGACTAAGTTTCTTCTGAAATGCGTTAACATTATCCATCATATCAGTTACTAGTTTGTTTCGGCCTTGTAGTTTCATATTCAAGTCTTTTAAATAGCCTGTTATATCTGTGCAGAATGGCAGCTCATGTAACAATTTGGGATCATGAAAAAGTAAAATGTCTTGAGCTTTACTTTCAAGAAACATCTTTATTTCATCTCTCAAACCTCAAAACTGTTGCAACACCAGTCCACAGCTAAGTCACCTTATATTAGAGAGGTAGGGTATGTCGTTATGCTCACACCCAATGTATTTAAGAAAAGCAGCAAACTCTCTGTGATTTAAACTACTGGAGCGAATGTAGTTGACGATTTTTACCACAGGCTTCAGAAAATTTTCAACTTTCAAAACACAACCACACAAAGCACCTTCGTGAATAATGCAATGAAAATGTACAAATGGATTACTCAACCCTTCATCAATCAACTTTTCTTTTATTTTTGCAACAACTCCTTTGTTCGAACCAACCTTTGCAGGTGCACCATCTGTGACCAAACTTGCCAACTTTGACTAAGGTAAATTTTCCTCCTTAAAACATTTCTTTAGTTTTATCAGAAATGTCATTACCTTTGGTAGTATAGTCCATGGGTATTAATTTAAGCAGCTATTCAGTTACATTCAAATTTTTGTCTACTCCACGAATAATAATTGCTAACTGAGCAATATCTGTTATGTTGGTACTCTCGTTGACAGCAAGGGAGAAGTACACAAATTCTGACACTTTCCTAATTAATTGCTCGTTTGTATCTTTAGCTAGGTCATTGATTCTATTAGCAATCGTGTTTGGCGAAAGACTGATTTCTTTGAAGTCGTTCATTTTTTCAGGGCATACACATTGTGCAGCGTAAACTAAACAATATTTTATAAAAGAACCGTCAGTAAATTGTACTCATTTTTCGCCACTAACACTTGCTTACAAATAAGGCACAGCACACGGTTATTACTATCACAACAAAAGTAGTGCACTCCCACTTACTATTAAAAACTTTATGTTCATCTTATATGGATCGTTTTTTACTACAACTCTGTTCTTGTTTAGAAAGTGACATGCTGAATCGAGAAACTAAACATAACACATAAAACCAACTGTTTCAAGGATATACTACACTAGTATGTACTACAAGCAACGCACACGCAACTGGCAATGCAAAATGTTTTGAAATTAGTTGCATCGATGAACGATAGATAGCACCATGGGTCCAGCCAAGCACTTGTTTTCGTTCCAGGCTGATTGGGTAGATAGGGCGAGCGTACACATTCTTTGGTAACAAATGTTTTTACAGGTTAGCAGCAACGAGACAACAAAACGGCGTCGAAATACGTGCAAGCGTGTAGTTCACAGTTTGGTCGTTTGCAGCGCTGTCTCTCACGTTCGAATTCGGAATAATCTACTTGAATATGAGTTTTTATTTATTTATTTATTCGTGGGGGCCACTAAAGAGTAAGTTCCGGGCCGCAAGCGGCCCGAGAGCCGCGAGTTTGAGACCGCTGTCAGCGCATTTCAACGTCCGTCGTATTAAACGTGGATCAGTCCCCGCAATCTTGGATTTTCAACATTTTTGTCGTAAGTTCCATTTAAGAACATTTAATTAAATTTTTCGCACGACTTGACATAAATAATAGCTTCTTAGTCTTAATAAACATATTACATTTCTATATAATTTATAATTTTTTCGCTAGTGATTAAAGGCAAGAAATGAATAATTTTTTCTTGCTTTCGGTTACCTAAATGGACCTGGCAACAATAGTCTAGCAATACATGTTTCAGAACTTGTGCAATGTAATGCCCTACGCTTTGTCGAAGCCCAGCATTAAATTCAAAATCTGTGATGCAATTTACGACGAAAATTCCAAAAATCCAAATGGCAGGGACTGATCCACCAAATCATGGTCGATGCAAACTTTTTTAAGGGTTTTAAAATCAACAGAACTCACATATTTTCACATGTATTATGTTGGATAAGCTCTAATTATTCTAATAACGGCGCTAAGTATTACATCACTTTACGATATAATTGCTATTATTTGACAACATGCCTTTTTTTTATTCGTAAAAATTTCATCTCTCAGAATTTGTTCAACAAAACCTACTAGTCACGTTCGGAAGGCATTTTGCGTTTCTCTCATTTTATTTGAAGACCTTACAATGCAAAAGAAAAGATTGTAACGTGTGTGCAAATGCTTTGCGAACCCGCCTGCTGCAACGGTAAAAACCATATCCTCAATGGCGGGACGAGTTAGGACGTTACGTTGGCACGACTGGCCGGCCACATGACTTGTTGATAGTTGGCGCTGGCATTTAGGAGTGCCTTTCACCCCGTGTGAAACTCGAAAATACGTTATTAATATAATACGTGTTGTGTTTTAAACTATTTGCATGAGTTACGAAGTTATGTTTTTATTGTTTCGACGTTTGAGTGGAGGCTTAGTTCAAAGTGTGTCGTGTCGATAGCTAAAGTGATGTGCGTGCGTACTAAATGGCGTTGATCCATGGAGTAGCCTTTGGTTTCATATGTGACAGCGAAAACTGCAGTAAGAACATTTACATCCGTGAACAGCTGTTTCCACTATAGTAATTATTTAATGTCGTGTATGTATGTGTATATCACAACTTTGTAAAGTTGCCCTGCTGGTTTAAAACAAAATTAATTTATTTGCCTTGGTTTTAACATTTTCCACGCCTCAACAATTTGCAAAAATTCTGAATTCCAGCCAGTAAAACTCATGAAATAATACTACACTAAAACTGGAGTATGCAGTACGGAATGTTTTAAATGTGTATTTCTTTGAATATTTCATACTGCACACGTATCAGTACATATATTTTCATGAAACACAGGGGCGGATAACAAATGTTCATTATCAGGACCTAAAATAAGGTTTCTTATTCAGTTCCCATCCTATATACAGAAGAAATGAAAGACGGTGTTATTGTTCAGTATTAATAAATATATCACGTCAGACGATAATAATAATTACTAGTTTTTATTACTCTATGCAACGTTATTTCAAGTCTGTAATAACTGCCAGAGCTACAGATAACTTAATAAATAAACCGTGTAGGTATTTATTTTTGCAAAAGCTATTGAAAAGTAGACAAACACTTCTTTGTCGCTGTCATCTGTTTATAGCCTCGCACGAGGCGGAGAATAATAAACCGCGGCACATCCGATACCATATCAGGACATAGATAAAACACGTTCAGAAATCCGTTCCACGAGTTAAGAATTAGTAATAGTTTTTCAATCACCCAAGATGGTAGCACATATGTAATGCCAAACTGAACGTTCTGGAATACCGGCCTTAGTCTGGCTAGGAGCGACAGATGTGTCTCGGATAGAGCATCGGGATCGGCTTAGAGACAGCCTTTTCTCATCTGATCTTAGCTGAATCTTGCTACGGGTGCAGATTTATAATCCATTTATAAGCCAGGGAATGGCTAAGAGCAACGTGGTCCATTCAGTCTGAGTGATGGCGACGTGATGTTTGCTTTACGGCCTCGTAAGCCTCGGCTGCAATAACATCATCCCCTTCCCTTTCGCCACTCAGCCCAGCCATGTCCTATAAACCCCAACAAGTCAGCGGAGTACCTGCTAGTTGTCCTTACATGTTGGCAAGCACTAATGCCAGCAGGTGAACATCGTAACCTCGTGTCTCGAGACTCCTCGGTTGTGTACCGGTGTAGGACTACCTGTCCGCTTAGTCAAACACACGCGCCACCTCTTGTTTTCCTTAGCGCGACACACAGGAAGCCGACTTGGCAGTTGGCGAAACAGTTGCCCCGAGGAACACACAACACAGTAACAATCCCGGACGTGATCGCAAAGCTCCGTGAGTAAAAGCCCTCACTTAAGCCGTTTCAGGCACAGATAAATGTTTAATTGCAGGCTCTGCAGCGAACTAATAGTATGGAGAACTGGCGGCTTCCATGGCCGAGGTCGCTCACACGAGGTCCCAGGTTCGGATTCCGCCTAAGTCATGAATGTAGGTTTCGTTTTTAGCTATGAATTTAGGATAGTTTACTAAGTAGCCGCTCCCCGAGTAGCCTCCTGTTTCCTAAAGCGGCAACCTTAAATAGGAATAACAAAAAATTCGAGGAAATGAAGCTTTAAATTTCGCCTTTGCAAACTGAGGTATTGTCGAAGTATGCAAACAGCGAAAATTTCAAGAAGCGTGAAGAGTATTAGATCACTCTTGACATTGGGTTCGGGAAAGCAAAACTTTCGATATTCCCACGAAAAGTTTTTATAGCATAAAATATAAATCTGAAGTCGAAATCATGAATTAAAAATAACAACAGCATGAGATGGCCAGACAGAATATTGAGGTTAATGATAGTCCGTGGACTGAATATGTGTGTCGATTTTATTTTTTCAACCAAATCGTTGTCTATGATAGGGATGATAACCTCCTGAAAAGGAAAGAGTCCCCCCCCCCCCCCAAGAAAAATAAACCCACAAAACTTAGGCTCAGTTGTATTTTTTGCTCTTCTTTGAGAAAACACTTAATATTACTGAGTGATATGATATATTTCACGACAATTATGAAACATTTTATCACATCTCAGGAGTCATTCAACAGTGTCATTTGGTGTGCTGGCATTAAATACTGCCAAGAACATTGACTTTAGAAAGTCGTGTTGTTCTTCGGCGATTTTAGAAAACACTGCAGCGTGGAAAAATAAAGGTCTTGCCTCATATATCTGCAAAAAAACTCAAATAGTTCCACCAAATTTGCCATACAAGTAATCCATTTCTACAGATGCGGTCTTAATCTCTGGTACAGATTTTCAAGTTGGTTGGCATCAAATTATTTCAGGTAAGAATACCGTATCTATCGAACCATTTAACCAATTTAAACCCAACTTTGTATGCTGACTGCAGATATTTCGCGTATTAAAAATCGCCATTCACTGCCTCTTTTGACTGTCACTTTGGAGGATAAAACCCCCTGAAAGATAAAGCTATTATGTCAGCTCTGGAACTACTCGATCGATTCCCACAAGATTTAGTATAATAGTAGTAGGCCTACTAGGGTAGACCAATGTAGTAGATAAAATATCAAAGATGTTTTCAAAATAACTGCCATATAAATATCATTCACCCTTTCAGAACCAATAAACCAAATACCGCTAAATTTGGCATACATGTAGTGGCATGGTTGGCCAGCCTCAACACACGATTTTAGTAGTTCTATCTATTTAACTTATTTTAAAAAATGACAACCATATCAATATTTTAGATTTGAAAGCCATGTATAGGCTACATAATATTTAGACTTATTTCAAGGGAAATTTATATGCTGGCAGCACCTACATGAACACTATATTGATTGACTCGTATATTTTGGTCTGTCATTTTTAAGATAGCCCCAATGGAATACCAGAGTTGTTAATATCATATTTTAGAAACTATTGTAACTAATCTCAAGAATTTAACTTAATATTATTACAGTTACAAACAACTTGAATTAAGTAGTTAAAGGGATAGTCTACATATTTTCTAAACGGTTTCTTTGCTACAATTTTTACTCCATATTGTAACTATGAAATGAACCGACTTGAATCCAAATTGGTATTCTGGCAGTTCTTGTGTTCATTAAATGCGCAAAACAATAACTCATTTAGAGAGTTGCGTTGACAATGTCACTTGAAATTCAAACTAAATGTCACATTCGCAACCTAATCCAGCCACATTTTGAATTAATATAGTAGTACGGAAAGCCAGCTAAAACGTTTATAAAATTTGCTCTTCTTTACTATGCAGAAGTGCTACTATTGTAGAGTTCTATGCCGTTTCTTTGGTACCATTAAATTCATTCGATTCAACCTTGATGTGTTGAAGTATCTACTGTATCCACTTAATTCACTAAGTAATTATATCTTAACTCGTTCGCCATTTTGGATGGTCCTGGCTACAAAAATTTACCATTAGAATCATTCATCACATCTCATCAGGACCTACTTAACCGATTACTGTCACGGTTATGTAACATATATTTGTAGAGGAAAGAACGCTAATTATTCATAGCTGGTTGTTTTAAACTGGCATAGGCTTATGTGACGCTCGTAAATTTTAAATATAGTATGGTATATTAATTTATTTTCGGAACTGAAGAGAGAGCTCTTAATAAATGTTGGACTTGTTTTTCACTGAGTTAACAATTGTAGAGGCAACGAGGGGACTAAATTACGCAAATATAATTAAGTCGAATAACTGCGTTGAACTTCATTGTTCACGCCTGGACGCAAAAAATTCAACCTTTATGTTTAGTATGTTACAAATTGACTAAGTTACTGCGTAGTTTGTTATTACAATAAGAAATTGAATAATTTGATTTTTTGTCAAAATCTTTTTTCTTGTGTCGAAAATAAATGATAAACCATAAAATAAATTTATTAGCATCGCTTTCAACATTACATGTAAACAAAAAGTACGAACATGATGAAAAACTAGAAAAAGTTCAGAAAATGTTGATCTTCCGCAATACGTCTGTATTATTAACAGTTACTAAATCTTGAAAATTCACACCACAAAATAAAATTAGTTTTTTCGGGACCCCGCCCGGCAAAACTGCTCTCTCTCGCTCGCTCGCTCTCTCTCTCTCTCTCTGTCTCTCTAGCCCTTTGCCACTAGACGCCTTCACGCTAAAGCTCTTACCCGCGAAAATTAAATGTCTGCATCCACGCGGCTCGTTTCTTCTCCGCCTTCCAGCTAGGCCCTCCCCTTGCCCCCCACCACCTCCTTTTCAACCCCTTCCTTTCCAAACACGCTTTCGCGTCTCCACTTGTTTTCTGCTTAATTCCGTAACACCTGCTACAGTCGCGAAATTGGTTTACAACTTCGTCCGGAACCGTCTCTGCTGCTCCTGTCGGTAATTTCAACAACAGCAAAACTTTCAGCAGAAAAAAAATCCCCTGTGTAGAAAAAAAAACTATCTGGAAATTACTTTAAGGAAGTTTGTCATTGGTTTAACGGTCGAGTAAAATTTACAGGCTTGTGAAATATTAATTACTCAAAAAATGTGGAATCTTTTGAGCATGACCGATTTCTTCATTACTCTTTCAACTTGAACGTCAAGGGAGTGCAAAATAACTTCCCTGGAATAGCGTTTTTTTCTCCCCATATCTTGGCCACTGTTCTTGACTTAATAATTCTAACATTCATAACAATCAAAATATCTTAGATTTAAATTTATTATTAATTTACAGCTACGCGAAATTAGTTGTCCGACAATTGGGAAGGAATGAATTTAAATAGAAGCAGCCTCGAAATATGTCAATTGTGTGAAGCGCCTACTTCAGGAGCATGTTTAAAGAACCTATCACTAGACAGAACAAGTAAACTGGCGCATTTCAGTATTTACTATTGCCCTTTACATTCTAATTTAACTGCCTGTAGAAATTCACATTTTAAAATAATTTTTATTGAAAACACCGTGAGTTCTAAGGCTGAAACTATACAATGTTTGGTCATACCCTACTAGTAAGACTGATGGTGAAACTAAGTGTGACAAGTATATACTGAAAAAAAAACCGTATAAATAAAAAGTGGTCGAAAGTTTAGACAGTTAAATATGTTAACAATAATATTCGAATCCCATGTATTCTCAGGAATTGAGTACAATAAAGTAAATAATAACCGTAAGGTAATGGAAATGGTTAACGTGGTGTTATGATAGTGTGAACAGGCCTTAATTTTACGACCAGCCTGAATACGCCATCACTCAGGAGCAGTAATTAGGAGAGCCAGTTGTCAAAATTGGGACTCGCATTTCCCAAACCCCGGTAAGCAGAAATCCCCTTTACCAACCAGGGTTATGGTACGCCGATATGAGGGATATTGCAGGTCGGTGGTAGGGGACTTTCTCCATGTAACACCGGCCGTGATGGAAGTCACAAGAAACCTGCTGTGCCGACCGCTGTAACTCGTCATACTACATCAGCCTTCGGATACTTGTCAAGGTGGGACAGTTACAATATACCGATGTGGCTCTTAGTTAGGTAATCGACGCAGTTAAATTAACAATGCTCCCCAACCTTACCTATAGTATTTTATGTACTCTCCAGGTGCTTTATTATATAGCCATATAGTAACCTGCAGCTTCTTATATTTATTTACTCCACATGCTCTGCCATCATGACCCCCCTCCCCCGCGTAACAACAAGACAGTTTGACCACAATATAAGCTAAGTACAACAGTAATAAAGAATAAGTAAATGTGTTCAGCTAACTGAGCACAAGGGCGCGGAGGAGGATGCACAAAGAATAATCTGCAAAGGAATGTGTACAGACTGTTCACGGTAAAGTGAGCACTTCTTAAGGCACTTCTAGATTTATACTTTCACCCAGTTTCTATTTTCCTGCTGCTTTCTAGCATAAACATTGCGATGTGATAAATAAACACGGTATATACATTTAACCACTCTCAGAAGTTAACGCATAAGGCTGCAATAAGATATATTTATTAGTGGTCAATGCCTGTTGGGAGGACCCGAAAAAGAGTCAATTTTTTTAATCGGCTTTTAAAGCAGCGGCAACCAATCGTCAGTTCTGGAATCAGAATTTTCTGTACGTTTGCTAGAGTTTTAACTTTTGTAAGAACAATTCAAGATACTTTTGAAGTATTTCTGTTGACAAGACTAACTTATCTACAGTAGGAATAAATTAACTTAGCTACAGGAATTGTATTCATAACTGCTCCGTTACATTTCTGATTGTAATAGTCTTATACTTCAAATACATTTAGATCACACAAGCTGTTCAGTTAACGTCCATATATTGACTTTTTCGAGTGTTAGACGAACAAAAATATGATTCCTACGGCAGAATTTTTTCTCAGTGTAGCTTGTTTTGTTTCATTTATGTCTCATGAGCATTCCGACGGTATGTGCAAATTTACTATGCTAAAAGTATTTAACAGTAATTTCAGTCCACCAGCCCCCTTCAGTAGCGTATCTTACCCGTCACCCAGGGGTCTGTAGCAGCTCATGCCATGACAGGAATTATGGATTTACAATCATTCCGTGAATAAGAAATACGCAGTTTCTCGTATAAATGCGAGAAGGAACATTCTAGAAGCAAAAACAAATGAACAGAGGAACATAATTTTACAGAGAACCCAGCAGGTGTGTGCCAAATAAGCACATTACGGAAGAAATAGTGGAGTTTTTCAACACCTAAATGTGTCAGGTTGAGATTTCTCTTTTTTGTCTCCCGATTTCTGTTAAGTACCCACTGCACTCTCTGCTAAAGCTTTTATTAATAAGTTGGTATCCCCTCCCTCCTTCCTCAGTGGCCGAACTACAATCAGTCGTATTCCACGCTATTGTTCAGAGTTGGTGGAAAGTTGTCACAACCAAATTTCCCTGACTTTTTTATGGAATTTCTAAAGGAACAATTGAAATGAAGCAAAAAATTAATAAAATCGTATATATTTCTGGATAAATTATTTGTATAGATGATTGCATTACTTAATAAATTGTGTTTAAAAACCAAATTCGCCTCGCAGCTCTCACTGTTTCTGAAAATAGGGGTTCTAAAATAGTTTCGCTGCCAGACTATCTTTCTCATACGGCACATCATTTTTCTGCACGCAATAGTTTTAAAAAAATTGGGGTGACAACGAGAAAATTTCGCTGTTCAGGAAATCTGTCTAGTTAAACTGTACTGCAGATTGAAATTTTCAATGTTGGTAACCACTTTTTCTGACGTCTCCATATTTTCCTTAATAAATTTTTAATTCCCTGATATTCCAATTATTTCAAGTTTTCTATGCGTATATCAACCCTCTCAAAGTATTTGGTCCTAGCAACCCCCCTGATAAAGGAACTGTCTCCTTCGTAATGATTTGGTGCTTTTTTTAAAAGTTATCATTGATATAGTTGGTATGTGAAGAAAAAATTGGCTCTGGAACGACGTAAGTTACTCGAATACACACGATGGCGCCCCCAGGCAACCGGAAGCTATTTTAGCGCTATCTATTGTCCGGCCAGGGAACTATCTCTAACGGCTCCGTTCATTCAGCTGTATTCTTTCATACAGTGATTGATGCGAGGTGGTCGTCGGTGATGTTAGTAAGTAGCACTGGCGCTTGCGACGACTGTACTTGCCAGCGCACGCCGCAGTAACCATCGCCCACTGCGGCGTGGAGCTTCACCGAACATCCCACTAGATCGCGACATTTCACCACTGATGAGACGCCTCACACGGCGGAGTGATTTGGTGAGCGATTTGCGATTTGCGCGATCTAGTGGAATGTTTGGTGAAGCTCCACGCCGCAGTAACCAGCGCCCACTGCGGCGTGGAGCTTCACCGAACATCCCACTAGATCGTGACATTTCACCACTGATGAGACGCCTCACACGGCGGAGTGATTTGGTGAGCGATTTGCGATTTGCGCGATCTAGTGGAATGTTTGGTGAAGCTCCACGCCGCAGTAACCATCGCCCACTGCGGCGTGGAGCTTCACCGAACATCCCACTAGATCGCGACATTTCACCACTGATGAGACGCCTCACACGGCGGAGTGATTTGGTGAGCGATTTGCGATTTGCGCGATCTAGTGGAATGTTTGGTGAAGCTCCACGCCGCAGTAACCAGCGCCCACTGCGGCGTGGAGCTTCACCGAACATCCCACTAGATCGCGACATTTCACGACTGATGAGACGCCTCACACGGCGGAGTGATTTGGTGAGCGATTTGCGATTTGCGCGATCTAGTGGAATGTTTGGTGAAGCTCCACGCCGCAGTAACCAGCGCCCACTGCGGCGTGGAGCTTCACCGAACATCCCACTAGATCGCGACATTTCACCACTGATGAGACGCCTCACACGGCGGAGTGATTTGGTGAGCGATTTGCGATTTGCGCGATCTAGTGGAATGTTTGGTGAAGCTCCACGCCGCAGTAACCAGCGCCCACTGCGGCGTGGAGCTTCACCGAACATCCCACTAGATCGCGACATTTCACCACTGATGAGACGCCTCACACGGCGGAGTGATTTGGCGAGCGATTTGCGATTTGCGCGATCCGGCAGGACAGCCACCTCCCACCTATACAGTACGTGCTGTAAACACACGTACGCCGTAACAACACTAGTCGAGAAGACTACGGGGGGGGGGGGGGGGGGGTGTGGACAAAGCAAGGTTGCAGCGAGGGTGGCCGCAATATTGTAAACCATTCCATGCAAATACACTGGCATTTTATACATTTGATTGTGAAAGTGATTGTTAGAGACGGTGGAAAAAACTTTTTCGGTCGAACATATCTTTAAAAATACTGTAGCGCCTTTCTCCTTTCATGACCGGAGAATGGAGACTAGCAGAGATCCGGTGATTTCGCGAGTTCAAGCGGTGCTAGGATATATTTGTTACTTTAGTGACTGCGCCACTCGTTTGCTGATACTTCCAACATGATTGTGAACAATTAATAGGCATACTCGTAAAACGAGACTGAGCGAATCACTTTCAACGTGGTACAAAGAATAAAGTGCTCGCAATGAAGGCATAGCCCATGAACAACTGATAATGTACACAGAACTGCGCAGTTTAGCCTGAACGTCAAACCCGAACGTCAAGCCTGAACGTCAAATGAATCCACGGAGTTTCCTTCTCTTTCGAACTAGAGTGCACACGAGAAAATCCCGATTTTCAGATGCACGCACCAACAAATCTGTCCTCACGTTTGAGATGTAGTGCGTCATTCGCCAATCGTGCCTAAAGACGAACGTTCCAGATGCTAATCAAATTAACACGGAATAAACAAATGTCAACTGACGGAACATTCTAGGTTGTCTCTGAAGTTTGGCATGGGAGATGAGCGAGGTGAGACCTCAGGTTATGAACTAGTCGGAATGCGCAAAGGTGGGTAGGACAGGAACACCCCGAGAGAAGCCACCAGCCGATGGCAACGTCCGCCACCTTTCCCACGTGTGCAAATCCAGGTGTGAGTCCGCCGGTAATCTTATCCGAACCGCTTTGAAGGAAGGTTGGTGCGCTAACAACGCGCTAGTGAGGCCTTCGCCACAGCGTGGCTGGACAAATTATAAGAACTGATGTTGAGAATACCACGCGACTGAGCTCGCTTATATCAACAGGACCGCCAAACCGTTTCACTTCTGGAGAAGTGCATCATATGTGGCCGATTCGTTGAGATTATACACTTCTGTGCTACAATACTGGCAACGTGTTAAGGTGTCACATTGTTTGGCACACCTCGATAGACGCCACTTTTTTTTTTCATTTACTGCATCCTTGAAAGACCCCATGCTCGTGTTCTACTCGGCCACTCGAACACTAATGTATACTACTAACGCATCATCTGGCACACTATAAATTCAACAATTCGAATCAGTGAAAATGCCTTCACTTAGAATCAGTGGAAAACAACCGATTGTTTCGGTGAAAAAATTTTCACTGATAAGTGACGGCCAACTGCAGCGGCGAATTAGATATTGTTTTTATTGAATTTAACCGAATTATTACGAGAAATAAACATATTTGTGATAGTTTGCTATTTATATTGCGTAATTTAAAAAAGTAAAAACAGTTTACCACGTGGCCGGGACTGAACTCGCACACCCTTTCAATGCACTTTTAGACCGTTACGTTACAGCTGAGCTACTAAGTCAAGTTGATAAAACGGAGGAAAATATATGTGTACTTTTGAATTGTGTGCCCTTACTTTTCATGTTTGGTTTGATTGGTACCGTTAGGGTTGTTAAAACCAATAGTAGGTATGAGTGCACGCTCTTCACCACATTATATGCAGTTTAAACCTTTAAACAGAGCGCTGTGGTGATTGATTACATGAGATCAACAAAATGAAAGAAGGTATAAACGGAATGAAAGACTGAATGCTCATGTTATCTCATAAAAAAGCCCTTTAAGAAAGTATTTTGTACTGGTTTTATTAGTTTATGCGTTGTTATTTCACTTGATACGCACTGTTTGCAGTCATTTTACACGTTGTATGACGGTCAATTTTATACGCTGTATAACTTATCCATCAGTCAGAAAAACAAATCACTGAAAAAACAGTGAAAAGAAGACTGGTGGATCAGTGGAAAATGTCACTGAATCAATAACGCGAGGAAAACGCATTGTTTCACTGAGTCGTCAGTTAAATTCACTGAAGTGACTGTTGAATCATTCAGATACTCTTAACTCACTGATTCAGATTTAGAGAACAGGGCATGTCCGATGAGAGAAGATTCAGACACACACGTGCGAAAAATCTTACAATTTTAGCAAAATTTCATCCAGGAATAAAGCCACTGCAGTGTGTGTGTGTGTGTGTGTGTGTGTGTGTGTGTGTGTGTGTGTGTGTGTGTGTGTGTGCGTGCGTGTGTGTGCGCGCGTGTGCGTGCGCGCGTGTGTGTGTGTGGCGTGTGTGCGTGCGCGCGCGCGCGCGTGTGTGTGTGTGTGTGTGTGTGTGTGTGTGACTTGGCATTTTCAGACCATTCCGGTTCCAGTTGTCACCAAACACTGACAAAATATCGACCTTCCATGTGTTTCATAGGAGTTTTTTTTGTTTGGCAAAATTATTTACAGAATTATAAATGGTGACTTCACCAATATGACGTCATTCGCATCTTTGCTATTATTCCATTTTCGAAAACTGGATACAATTATTTGAAGTTTAAGCACGAGTCGTCTTAGTACTTTCTTGACAGAAAATAGTTCTAGATCCACTCCGGGGAAAACCGAGGACATTTTCCTATGTTATTGTGGGGTATAACCTCTTGCTGAATAGCAGCGTCAAGTGGTCAGGTCTCAGCAGCAAGGTACAGTCGTGCGCTAAAACCAGTTAGACCCACAACTCTTCAGCAGAGGCCCGTAATTTCCTGTCGCGTCCACACGAGGATGATCGCGACAGACGATAAGGCACCCCGCTGTTTGGCGCGGCTAGGGCCCGGTGTCAAAGGATATGAATACCGTCCTGTCAGGGTGGATGCTTGGCTAAAGGGGATGAAGAGGGGGCACTGTCAGCGGAGGGTAATATTGTAGAAGCGTCCCGCGACACCCTCCCGACCGCCCTCTGGGGCTGGCCGCGGGGGTGAGGCGATAGCCGTCGCGGGGCTGCAGGATGCGACCGCCACAAAGGCCCCCGTCACCAGGGGTGGCTGCGCGAAAAGGGTTGAAACGGCGTGCGGCTGACAGGGCGCCGGAGACAAAGGGGCGGCGCCATCACATTTACACCGGCACTCGCGATAAATTTGGACGTTGCTGGTCACGCTCGCGCGGCGACGACATTCGAACCAGCTGTGGTTGGAGAGCCACGCGCGGTTAGGTCGTCGCGTGGTTCGAAGCCCATTACAATCATCAGCTTCTATCGCCCTTACAAACAACCTCGTGCGCAGCATGACTTATCTCCGCTTTTGCCACAAGATATCCCTACTGCATAAACTAAGAAGGTGACCTTCATGTGGTAGCTAAGGTATTTACGGACCACGGTGTTCCGGGTTTGAGTCCCAAGTTAAGAGCTGCTCAAGCTAAACGCTTGTTAGGGCAATCGACATAGGCCAAATGTTAGTAGGAAAGAGACATTAGGCTAAAAAACTTAAGGCTGTGCTCCGCAATCTCCCTTATGATAAAATAACATGACAACACCTAATCCTGAATGTGCGAAGTAAATTTTCCTCAAACTGGCTGGATATCGAATGCGGAAGCTACGTTATATATATATATATATATATATATATATATATATATATATATATATATATATATATATATCAGTAACAGGGTGGTTGAATTAATGTTGGACATTCTCCACTACCGAAGCTGATTACGAGAAGAAATTATTTACCCATTAAACCAACTCAAATAAAATGCAAATTATAATAGGTTGGAATATATACAGAATGTAACTATTGTATCAAACTTCTGGAACAGTGCCCATACAGACAATATTGAACTGGGATATCAATATTTTATTGTTTTTACTTTTGGATAACTTTAACGTTCGAGCATCGCCTGTGATGTGTGATGTGGCAAACGTACGTCCCGTAACTCAATAACAACGTGTTGTAGGACATATGTCCATAGGGCCATTTTTACTCGTTTTTATTCCGAAGTATGTTACAATTGTAAAGATACGTCCTGTGTACTCTTGCATTGTAAATACAATCCTGTTGCTACTTCAATTAATTTTGCTGAAGCCATAGAAAACATTTTGGTTGCCTATAGGTTCATACTTTTTTTTTAATCCGCTGCGTTATTGAAGCCTCGTGGGATTTGTTATACCCTCACACGCCGAAGCCTAACATGCGTTTTTTAAATGAAGGAAAGCCATGATTGCATAGGGTTGGACGCTCAGGTTTCAGTATCACGTCGCCAAAGAGGTCGAAGGAGTTGCTATTATTCTAAGGACGGCATAAACGAATATTAAAAGAATATTTATTTCTTAATTTCTATAAATAATTTAGTTTTAAATAATACGTAATTTTTTACTGTTCCCATTTAAATATATTTAGAGCGACATGTATTTAGAGTTACATGTATTTGTGCAGTCACAAAGTCATAGGAATTTCTTCGAAACCGGAACCATCCTCTCGCTATTTTGACTTTGGTGGATGCGATCGAAAATTTTATATACAAGAAAACCTCAAAGAAAGTGATTTAAGGGTTTCATAGAATTAAAATATTTTTATCTGAAGCAAAACACTGTAGTTGTATGCCATTTGGGTAAGTTTTTAGCGCAAAATATTTAGTTGCAGTTCTCGTACTATGCAAAACATTTTTCGAACTATTTATTTGTTTGTGCTACATTTTATAAAATGGTTGTCAATGATACAGTATCTAAATAATATGGAATATCAAATACACAAGTTTTTTCGTTGTGGACATATTTAAGAATCATGTATAGTAGGCTGTCACGTTATTGTAAATGAGAAGCAGTATTTGCGAAAGCCTCACGAAGCATAAATGGGTGTATATAGGTATGTACATGGATATGTTCACAAACATACATAGCCTGTTTACGTTTATTTTCACATTTTTGAGTCCTGTTTAGTTTCTTCTTTCTGCAGGATATCTGTACTTCATTCATATGTAAAAAAAATTGGTAGTGTGTCAATAGACCTAACGAAGCGTATCGGCACGTTTCCGTAACACTTCAAATCTATTATATGCATTAAGTGTTGTTACTACGTACGCGTTTCTTATGGAAATGTGTGGTAGTAATAAAATTTATAGTTGTCGACACTTCTTTAATTTAAAAACTAATATGTAGAACTGAATTACATTACTCGCTGACAACTTAAGTGTACTTATACCACCAAGTACCCACCTTAAAACATCAGCGCACACTGAATGCTGAGAGCGTCAGCTGATTTTGCATAAACATTAGCTTAACTTTCCCTCCCACAAAACAACTTAACCCTAAAAATGGGAAGTGTTATTTATTTTACAACAAATAACGATGTGCTTAACGTATACAAAAAAGGCGCAAACATTCAGTGCTTTTGACTTATTTAACAAGCAAAAAAATGGCGCTAATAAAAAAAATAAGTTTCCTCTTATCTGCTATCCAGACAATTTCTGG
Source organism: Dryococelus australis (assembly GCA_029891345.1). NCBI lineage: Eukaryota > Metazoa > Arthropoda > Insecta > Phasmatodea > Phasmatidae > Dryococelus > Dryococelus australis. Next base: position 157,943,802 of record CM056998.1, read on the forward strand.
GTTTTTAAAAATGTATTCAAAAATATTTATTTATATTAGTCACGAAAGCGGATATACACGAAGGTTGACTCAAAAGTTTTTCTCTCCTAGAAAGCATACGCTACTGTCTTATTGCTTTTTAATCAGAAACTATTAGAACAGGATAGTAATTCATCATATTAACTTACTTTAACACGATTTAATTCATTTCACAAAAATACTTTCATTTGGCATATTCTCAACAAAAAAAATACTAATTTTATTCTTTTACCGACTTAAAATGATGAGAAAAAATAATAAGACATGCCCAATTTTACGTGTTAATGTATGCAATACATCATTAATAATATTCCACAAACCAATACCAAGACGACCATACGAAATTATTTTGACTGCACTGTAAACCAAAGCTGGTATTCATCCAGTCAAAATTAATCGAGGTGGTGAAAAAATTCGTCTTTAGTGTCTAGAAAACTAAGCGTCAGTGACCACAAAATAAGCGCTTAATTTTCTAATTATTAACACGCAGTATAGTGACAGGTACAAAATATTTTTTACAGTAAGTACAAAAAATATTGCCAGTGCAAATTTACGAAGTATGTTGTAGCTATCAATATATTAGGTATATATCGAAATGTTAAGATTTTCTTTTGTTTTTCGGTTAAAAACAACGCAACTGAAAGAGCATTTGAGAAATAACATTCAAGGTATCTAGGAAATTCCAGCCTGTTAAATATTCCTCTAGTGCAGACAGCGTGCTCAGATCAATGCGATGTATTTCATCAGCAGACCAAAAAGGCTGCATCCATTATAGGGCAACATGCAAAGAAATAATTCTGCTGTTATTTCCGTTATAGCCACAGTGTTGCAGAAAACTATGTTTAAACACTAGCAATAATAAAACCCGTAACACGAGCACTATGTAGCGAACTATCGATTACTTAGACACGCTACTCCAAAACCACATCTAATCGTGAGTCATTAATACGCCCTCTGGTTGAACAAAAACTTATCAAGCACATATTTAAGTCGTTGCATGATATATCTCATTCATGTAGGGAAACTACATGTATAAATATACTTTTCAGTACCTTATCTCAAACCCCTTTGGGATAACCTACCTAGAGTGCTTTCTAAAGCATGCGCAACTCTCAGTTTTTTCCGAAGGGGAAAACATAATACGTTTCCTGTGACATTTTAAATTTATTACATAACGTCTTTCACCATCGTTTTTTTTAACAATGTTACCGAATTCCCATTTTAATGTACTGACATGTAATTCTTGCGATTGGATGTTTGCCTCCCATTCATAAGGTTGTAGGTTCGATCCCGGCAGGTTGCACTGGGATAATCACTCCCAAGTAGTTTCTTTGTTCACCGTTATAGAAGAACACTATTGCAATTATTTAAGATTAAAAAAATTCCCAATACCCTGCTCATTAGAGTGAGGTCCTGAACAGCTTGCATGCATTAAAAAATAATATCATTTTATATATCGAATGAAGCCATAATAGACATACATTTCGTAATTATAGTGTTAATACAGTTCATACATTCTGGACTAAGTCAGATACGGCAAGCCTTCATGAACACTATGTGTTTCAAGATCAGCTAATTTATTATTACTTCTGGCTTCATAAACAAACTGCTCCAGAAGTGGGACGAAGAAACTGCTCTAAACTTGGAAAGGGGGCCGAATGCCAAAGAATGTATCCGAATATTCATCGCTACCAAATAATAATAATGGCTACGCTATCTTGTCTTTTTGTACATTCGAGCTTGCATGTGAAGTATTTTAATCAATACTCCCGAAATTAATTCGTTGCACACTACACTCTACGCAGACCAACCTTCATACACTCTTTGAATTGAGGCTTTCGTATCTTTCAACTAACACTGATACCTCCCAAGCATCCAGATGAACGTGGTGCCCTCTGATATGTAAACAGAGCATGTTATTTGCCATCCCACTATGCATTTGTACAACGCAGTTTGGAACATAGAAAAAAATTTACCAAATTTATTTTTTGAGCAGTGTTTGTTAATCTTATAGAATAAAAAAAGAAACCAGTTTTATCTAGACAAAAAGTTTTATATAAATGTAGAAATTTTACATTTCTCAAAGTTTACAAATTTTATACTTCGTTAACTGTGCAAGTTATATAAAATAATTTGATATAAAAACATTTTATACAATGATAGTCTTGATACGGCAAACTCTAATCTATAGTGGTATAAAAATATATCCCTGTAAAAACGATATATTACTGATCTCTGCTCTTAATATGCTTAAAATTTATACAGATAATAAAACAATAAAATTCTTATTGCATCTGTGCCCACATTAAGTTTCACTTCAACCAAATGTTTATTTAAAGGTCCATAACAGTTTCGCTCTACAATGAGCACATGTCATACATCTCATAAGTCTTTCGCTCATTTTTACGTTACTAATAAAAATTAAACCAGCAAAGAGATGTTTAAACGTTGTTCCTTCTGAGCTGAAGGCTCACTATTATCCATTTGTAGGTTTTAGTAACCTGATAGTTCTTTGCCATGTACTTAATTTTCATGTCCAGTCAATACCACTGACGGAAGCTGATTCACACTGGTCTTGGCTCTTGGTCAGGGTTTATAAACCATAATTCTCCTCCCCCTTCCACACACGTGGAACACTTCCCTAGGGGTTTAGATTTCTTCAGAAATAATCTTTACATTACAAGACATTAATGGTCATCGAAAAATTCGATTAGTTCTTCAGGCACTTAGCCATCGAAGTATTGTTGACCAGGCACGGGAACCAACGAGGGCGGAATGACGTGGTCGGAGCTGGAGTCAGTCGTCATTCTGAGTGTGGCGGGACCAAATTGAAACTAACCCAGTAAGCGCACTGGTTATGATGCTATGTCCGCAGTCGAAGTAAGGGAAGGTCCTCCCCCCCCCCCCCCAACTATAATCAGAGGACCACTGTGTCAGTGGCGATGGACAACAGCTACGCCGGTCGATATTCTTCGTTATCTCCCCTGCCAACCAGCACAGCAGAACAGCATGCAGTCTGACATCCAATAGTAGACACAACCATTACGAAGACAATCCGATATACGTCATTTTTATACTGCAGAAATACTTCGGTGTCGAAATGAGGAGAACGAAAGTCTAAATAATTAACCAGCAATAACTTAAAAACGTGTTCAAGTGCAAGGTAGCCGAGTTAAACTGGTAGTTCAGTTTATGAGAATAGCTACTGTTTTTCTATCAAGGAAATAACAACACTGTTAAGCCAGAGGATGCGTATTTCACACGTGTAATTCACAATGTTCAATAATATTACTTTTCTAATAAAAGTATTTTGAATTTTCCATAAAAACTGTACGCATTACGAAATAGTAGTCGTGTGTAGTTATTTTTAACGTGAAACCATTAATGCCAAAATGCACCAGGATTTTATAAAAAGAAATATCGGTGAAAAATTATGATTATGAAAGTCACCTAATAGTAAAAATATAAATATAGCGATACCTAAGTACAATATTGGTACATTTCAAAATATGTGATTTTTCAGGATGAGCAGTGTTGTATTTACAAAATATCTTACCCTAGCACATTGTCATTCTACATTTTTCCACACAAACGTAGAAGCGCCACTACTTAAGTTGTAATACTTTTCACGTAACAGAGATTTCTCTACTGCATATAGTAAGGTAAATAACTATAAAAATTATATTTTTTAGTTGCAACACTGTTGTGCTGTCAACGATATATTGATTTCCACGTTTTAATAGTAAACGGTTCGCAAGCGTTTCGACAAGTAAAAGTATTTTATGTTTCGTAAATAAATTTGTTTACTGCATACTACAATAAATTGCTTTGCAAAGTTTACAAGATAATCAAAGCTACATGTGGAACAACTTGTACGTCGCTTGGCTTATTTCCTGCTCGTTTTACGAGGCTACCCCCGCTCACGATTCTCCACCATGGTACAACTTTACGAAACTGTTTCACACCATTGCTTACTGCGAACTTGTGATAGTTTTATTCCTGTACTTAAACAAGTACCCGACGACATTGAAATGTGGTTTGGAAATGGTGTTCCCAGGAAGAGACTACGCAGCAACATAAAAATGTAGTCTCAATACATAAAATAATAAGGTGGTCTTATGACGACAATTTTGTTAGCAGTAGATAGAGACCAGAACGAGCAGCATGTTTGGACATGAAAACACATATTTGACACAGCTTATAAGAAACAACAAAATAAGAGAACAAGTGCTCAAGATCTGATTATTAATTGACACCACCTCATTTTTCTCCGACTTGGTTTACAAATTTTGAAATTTTTCAAGTTTAGAATGTTGAGCAGGAATCAAGGGCTTCTCTGAAGTTCTTCAGAACTCTCAGTTTCTAACAAGAACCTTAAATTTTCACCACGTAAATTTTTAAAATTGTTTTTCAAGCATGTGCAACACATAATGTTTAACATGTTATGATAAAATGGAGCTCAAAATAAAAAGTAGGATTTTTGGATTTTTGCTCATTGTTGGCTAAATCCAGGCCGATGTGCAATGCAAGCTAAGAGTCTGTCAGAATACCTGTCATAAATATAAATAATAATCTTTAGCTCCATTAAGTACAACAAAGCTGATCAGGATCTTATTCTAGCGCGCTAGAACTCGGACAGTTCCTGTCTAGGAACTCACTTCACAAACGTTTGTCCTTACACCACTAGCGAAAAATTAATACTATTGTAGCCAACCAGGGTTGAATCCACGACTCGCTTGTCAAAAACTGTAGTACATGGCACCGAAATCGTACATCTGATGTCGCTGATATTTGTCGTGTGGCTATCGCCATAGTACAATGTAAAATTATTTGTGTACTTTAACAAAAAGTATATATTTGGAAACTAGTTGCCAAAAAAAATTCTAGGTAATAATCCACTAAAATCTTTGTAAACTTTGTAAGAAATGGCTTGAAAAGTATACGGGATAGATAAAGTATTTAAAAAAAATTAATTAATTAATATATTTTAACTTACCAATGGATATCCAGTATAATTACAACAAAGGTAAGGCTAATTCCCAAATAATTTTCCTGCAAAATCACAACTTAATATTTCGACTTCTAGAAAGTAATTTGTCTCCTCGATGATACTCGGTAGTATTTTATGGTATAAAAAACCACAGGTTAGCCAGGACTGCACAGAACGCATTTAATGCGACTCCGTTACGCATGTCCCAACGCAACTGCGACTTTGAAGATCCCCATTGGAGTACCGAGAACTGAGCCCGTGCCATCCAGTTTAGAAGTAGGTACACTAACCTCTACGCCACGGAGGCATCTATGCGTCGGGCTTTATTTTAATACATTATAACTCGTTTCAGTAACTTACCCACGTGGCAAGGGCAGTCGGCCGACTGTGGTTTTACTGATGTCATTGCCGTATTACTGCTGGCTCAGAAAACTTATGGGTCTACACAATTGGCCCTGCTATGCTTAACTGCTGGCACCAGGACATTTGGCATGCCATTTATGGCACACTGATGGAATGTTGATGGAAATGAAACTGATGGTAGAGAGTGAGTGAACTACTAATAGCCCATAAATGGCGTACCAACTGTATTTCAGCAATGGCCCCACGTAATGCTGCTGAACGTATTGAACCAGCACAGCTGTTGCTCTTGTATGTGTACAAATACGATAAGTTAACAAGATTTGTTTTTATAAATTTACAAAAATTGGTTATTATACAAAAATATTCTAGCTCCGCTTGTAAAAAAAAGAAGTACTGTTTTTACACACACACACACACACACACATATAAGACATTCATTATCACGACTATATATTTTAATATGTTGTAATATGTTTATTTTTTCCCTCCTCTGCAATTATGATAGCCGAGATAAAATAATGTAATCGGAAATCAATTATTTGGTTTTAATTTAAAGTAATCCATTTTCTAAAATTAAAACCGTGAATCTGCTGTTAATACTCTTTTAACAACGAATTTTAAAATTCTTAATGTCTATAGAGCATTTTATATTAGTAATAATAACATTTGCCTTTTTAATATGCTGCAATAATATTTTTCAAAATGTTATACAGTTTAAAAGTGCAATTCTCCTCGAGCCAGGTAGGCTATTCTCGGAACGTGTGGAATTCCCAGAAGTGATGAGTGAAACGCGGCTGTTTACAATATCATTGTAACAACAATAACTTATTTCGTTATTCACACAAATGTTATTCTTCCAAATGAAAAAGCACTGTACATATACAAAATATAACTTTGCAAATCAACAAATTTTTTTATTTGTATAAGATTTTGTCAGTTCCGGTTACAAAATATTTTTACAGTTTAGGAAGTCGATTCTTTACCGGGCTGCTACGTTAACTGAAGTGTAGTTTCGAAGAGAACTGCATAGGTTACTTTCACTTGCTGACATAGCAATAATGTTAATACAGAATTTTTTAAAGGTATTTATATGACGTAAAATCTTATTCAGTGTAACATCGTGACCTTTTTTCAATTGGTGGCACCCGAAATCTGTTTATTTTTGTTTTACAAGCATTACAGTGAGGACGATCGTAGTATAAAAATTGTTATAATTCTAAAAATTTCGTAAACTTTATAGACACTGGATACTAGCCATTATGTCAAAGGAAATGTTCAGTAGGCCGTGAATAAAATAAACAACTAACCTATTTGCACAGACTGTCTTCTTTGCTACGTAAATCTTACTGCTTGATAGATCTCAATGTCGTGCCAGATTAAAACACAAAAACAAACTTGTTTTATTATAACTTGAGACTAAAAGGGTATTTCTAAATTTCTCAGATTGTGAACTCAACATAATTTTTAGCAGGAAATAAGTTTATGCAACTAATGTGTTGAATTTATTATTAATTATAAAAGCATGCTTTGGTTACCGGTAAGGAAAGCATAAATACACGATATATTTTTAGTCCCTCCTGTTATCTTTATTTTCTGCAAGTTGCATCTTGAACAAAACGTCTCTAAAATATCTCCGTCCAATAAATATAGTTTTAATTAAATAAAGAAATTTTATGTATGTAATAAACTCGGTTCGAGACAACCAAAATTTTTCCGTGTTAAAAGTTAATTTTAAATGAGGTTACATTAATTTAAAAGTAAAATATTTTGAAATATTTTTATTGGCTTCTATTTACATGTGTAAGGGTGGAATAAGTAGGCCTTTACGCGCCGTTTTTTAAAACTGGCGCCAGAGAAACCTTAACTCATCTAAAAGCTCTTAACACAAAAGGAATACTTCGAATTTTAATTTTCCTTGTTTAAAAGTCTATGTTTATAACTTCCTGTAGCCTGCGGTGCTCATATGCAAACTCGTTCCCACTCCACTTGCATTTTACTTTGAGAAATTTTTAAAATACCACCGGCGGTAGCAGGTAACATCGATTACGTAAGCAGCTTTGTAGATCGAGCAGAAGCAGTGGTGAGCTCAACTCACCGGGAATGTGCATTGATACATAAGGCGAAAAAAATTATTCTTTCGTAGTATAAAGTTTTCCTGCCATACGGTTGGAATAGGGACAGCATGCCTAGAACTTAACGATCAGCAACATGTTACAAGGATGGTATACAGAATGGGGCCGAATTAAACTGACAAATTTTATGCAAAATCAAGTGAACATATATAGAACACTTTCTTACCGAAACTGAATAATAAGAGATATAAGCACTTGAAAATGAAGTATTTTAACTGTATAAAAAAAACATCGGAAATGAAAATAATTTAAATAACAAGTCTCAGAACGTTGTTTTTTGTAATCGGGATCTTCAACCTAGGATCGAACTCTCATTAATACCTCCGACCGTAATGAAACTAAAAAGGGGTGACCACCCTCTCATTGCATAGAACTTTATATCGTCAGGATTTACGAATGCGTGATGATGGTTTATTGAGCAGTATGACCTATTTAACAAATCTGGCCCTTTTGTTGTAAAGGCCAGGACTCGTAATTTTCGTGTAAAATGCACAAAAAGCTTCGGCTGCAGCTATCCAGAGTCTAGCACGTAGGCAATAGAACCTACGTGCGTCTATGATGTGTTGCTGTGCCCACTGCGCAGACGATGGTGGACATTTTTAATACGTACTATAAACCACATATATAATACATTAATACGATTACAGTACTCAAGCTGCCTGTCTGTTTCTGGCGACATTCTATGCAGAAAGTATTGGCATTGCATACGTATCTTAGAACCCACGACTGTTGAGGTATCGGAGATTAAGATTTGGGGTAGAAGATAACAGACATTAAAAGCAGTCATTAAATCGTTCATAGGTGTATAGTGTCTCAATAACGGTGAGGTGACCCGAAGGCAGGCGTCTTTTCAAACATCCGATGTAGTCTCGATCGAGTTAAGTGCCGCAGCTCTCGAAATTGTACACGGTTGGCCACCAAGGAGGCGTGGCTCGGTTACGAGACCGTTCTCTATTGGTGGACTTTGACGGTCTATTGCTCCGAACCATTTGTTGCTAGACAAATGGACTGGGCGTGAATCCCAGATTGATGGCCGAACATGAACGTTCGTTATTCACAACAAACACTGTGTCGGAAATTTTACATTTTTTTACATTTGGTTGATTATGTGTTGTAGGGTTTCTCTTACGCATTTTTTTTTATGTACTGATTGTCATAGTAGTAGCACGATATTGGTTTACAGGTGAAATGGTTTCGCCCCAACCCATTCCTAGAAAATTCTTCTCGCTTGTAGAATTCCTTCAGTCGCTACCAGTTCAAATGTTATGGGGAGGGGGCGAGGAAGAGAGAATTATATATCGTTAATGACCCTCCGACCATGCTGAAAGTATTAATGCGGAGACAAAGAAACGCTTCGGGTGGCTGGAGGTAAAGGCTTTCCGAGGATCGATGTCAGAGCATCTTAGAACTCTGTTTTGTTGGAAAAAGTGGGAGGTGGGGTTAAAATGCGGAGAGAAAAAAATGTAGGTGCAGAGAGATTGCTCTGTACAGGCCTGCTTTTCTGTCAGACTAGCAGCGCTCTGTGCTTGCGCTGGCACCCCCACGAAAGCCCCTTTCCCTACCACTCAAATACCTACCTGCTACCCGAACCTTTTCTGAATTATCTCGTACATACGCTTGCGTAGCGCTTTTTATTCCGACGCCGCGCTGACACGTTTATTCAGAGCGGCCATGGCAAGCATTACCTTGGGACACCCCTCCGCCCTTACAGCCCTTCTCTTACCAACCGCCGCCACCAAACCTCCCCCCGTGGACAAGACCAGGTGGGATATGTACTTGTGTTTTTGGGGGGGGGGGGGGGGGAGGCAGGAAAATGGTTTGGAGGGGAAGAATAAAACAGTAGATTCGGCACGAAACATTGGGCCGCGGGAATTCGGCGCATGCAAGTGAAAGTGAAATGGACGCGAGATAAAACTGCGCGCAGACAAAAAGTTCCTCGCGTCCCCATTGTTCGAAAAATTTTCATCTCTCATGCTGGAAGAGTGGGGGGGGGGGGGATGTGGGAGGTTTGGGAAGGCTGAATTCCGAGCATTTTTCTGTCACCCGCGTGTTTAAATTAGGAACAAAAACCGAAGCAAAAGAAAAAACCTTCCTATTCAGTTTTACGTATATTTTTTGTGACAGTAATCCATACGCTTTAAACCATGAATTCCATGAACTCCGAGTCAAACAGTTGCGTGTTATGCAATAAAGAATTATTTATTTATTTATCAATGTAATAACAATTCTTCAAAATGATATAACACATCATGTAATAACTCAGGGTGTATTACAAATATTTTACTAATAAGATATGAATATATGTCCAAGATATGAACATATGTCCAACCCAGAAAAAAAATTATGTATGTCGGTATTGAACTACAACTATTGCAATGATACTACATTTTTCTGTTTGTTGCGGCCGTGGACGAAGAAAATCTGGTGACTTCAAAATGTATCTGAACTGGTGTTGCTTCTGTTCACAGAAAAAGAAAAATCTAATACGGAAATATTTACGCTCGAAACCAGAAATAGTGAAGTGCGTCAAGTAAGTGAACGTAATGAAAGTGCATCCACTTGAAGTCAGTGGTATTCCTACTATTGTTTTACGGTGGAGGTACTGGACAGATTTCGTTACGAATTCCCCTGAATACTTATAAATGCAAGAACTCCGAGACTTGGCTGTTTTCTAAGCATGCTCTACCAAAACCATTAAAGATGAATTGAAACAATTTTAGAAGATATGGTGTATCATTATATAAAAAATTCGTAAGTAGTCGTAGGTAATCGCAAGTAGTCGCAGGTAGTCGAAAGTAATCTCAGGTTGTCACGGGTAGTCGCAGGTTGTCGTAAGTTGTCGCAGTCGTAGGTAATCAAGGTAGTCGCAGATTGTCGCAAGTTGTCGCAGTCGCAGATAGTCACGGGTAGTTGCAGGTAGTCGCAAGTTGTCGCAGGTAGTCACGAGTAGTCGCAGGTTGTCGCACGTTGTCGCAAGTTGTCGTAGGTAGTAGCAGGTAGTCACGGGTAGTCGCGGGTAGTCGCAGATATAGGTATGTATTTCAAGAACTCCATAAAACCTAAGCGAAGTCGACCGGCTATACCAGCAGACGTCTGAGCACGCGAGTCCCCTCCTACTCCATAGACTGCGGCTCGGCACGGACTGGACTGTAGCTGCGCGGCAAAACAGCCGCCCGGCAGTATGCGCGCAAACATAGAAACATTCGGCTAAGCCGGGCACGGAGACTTTTTACTGGTGAGAACAGAGAGCAGTGCTCTTGTGACAGTGTGTGAGGGATTTTGTTCCATTCTGAGTGTGCTGTTCGACAGAAGTCAATTAATCTTCTGTTATTGAGTGCAAATTTTCTGTTAGCATATTCAAGAGTACCGAATTACAATCACGTTAGATAAAAGCAACAACGATGGAAGTTGAAATCGCGGGTGGTTGGACCTTTAAATTGAGTAGAGGTTGCGAGGAGGAAAAGGGGGGGGGGGGGATATAAATATTTTATGTAAAGATTTAAGGCTCGGCGTAAGAAATATCTCGACGGGAATGCATTACTCAGACCATATTTTTTCACAAAGTTTGCAAACATTGAGAGGTTTGAGACAGCATATTGCTAAACCAAGTTGGAACACATTATACAGCATAGAAGTTTTACTTCTAGAAAAATAAAAAAATCATGCAATTAATAACACACAAAGTCGTACAGAGCTGTCATCTATCTAGCCAATGCTGAATGTAATTTCGTAGCATATTCATAGTAGTTGGAACGATCTTTGTGATGGTACAGAATTATTGAATTGTGTCGCTTGTCGAAATCAATCGCAATACAACCTTTAGTTTTGGGACTGCGAATAAAATTGAAAAAAATAATAATAAATTTAAAACATCTCTAATTATATTGTTACATTAAATTATACCAGAATGTTTTGAGTAATCAGTGCTATACAACAACACACAATAGAACTGAAAAAAGGATAGAAACATTCTTTATTTTAGATATTTTTTATTCCGAAGAAAAGAGTGAGGTATGAAGTTGAAGCTAAACTATAAAATATTTTTAATCAATATTCAAAATTTTTCCCGCAATAACCGCATTTAATTCAGCGCAAACATAGGCAAGCGAATACCAACCAACGTGACAGTGAATTATAGGTACAATGTGGAACAATTAATTTATATATTACTTAAATTGTAGCTTAGAAACTATCTCCAATGAAATAAGTTGCTTTTAGTTCACTTGAGATAAGTTCTTATAACCACTGAGTGTTCCGGTTGACCTATTGTCTCCCCCCTGTGGCGCAGTCGGTTGAGTGTTGAGCGTGAGTGGTTCCGGTTCCGAATCCCGGGTAGAGCAAGGAGATGATTTATACTTGTCCGTGTATGTCACCCTTTAATGGGAAATGTCACTTCCAATAGGGGAACTACGAGAAAAAAGTTGTCACGGAATTAAAAAAAATGTGTGCTGTAAATCTGGAAAAATATTTGAATATTTCATTTTACTTTTACAAGTAAAACTCTGGATACTAGTAGCCAAATAAATACTTGCTTTCTTGTAATAAGTATATTAACTTACTAAGTGGACTTGCAAGATATAGATTTCTAATATTACATTTACGTTTGAATTTCAATCACATTGGTAAATAGCAAATGTAAAATTATATATAATATTCTTTCGAAAAAAAGTTTATTTATACCACGACTGTAATACAAAGATTACCTTTTATATTATATCTAGTGTATATACATATATAAGCTACGACTTGAAATTGAACCAGCAACTTCTTGAGCAAATATGTGTGAACTTCAACACCAACAAACAAATTTATTAAACGATAGCGTTAGTATAGACTCTGTGTAGTAATTCGGCAGACCTATAATTTTAAACTTTTAATGTTTTAGTTTTAAACAAATTTCAAATAGGATTACATGATTGTACATTATTTTTTCATATCCTAGAAATTATTTTCTCTTAATGAACATTACATTTGGAAAAACATTCACTGGCATAAATAATATACAAAAGTTTAATACGGACAGTTAAAATAGTTTACATAATAATTTTATTATAAAGACTACAGAAACATTTTTGCAGCAATTACAGTGTGCTGCCGAAGCCAGCAATATTTCGAATAACTTCTTTACAGGTGGCATTAATTTTGCATGTGATTCGGAATTCTATAAATAATACATAAACTGACATGATAGTTAAAACCGTGTTATTTAAACTTTCTAAGATTCCGTATGATTTTCGCGGGCCTTACAATTTGAACACCCAGGCGTACGCGGACCACAATTTCACATAAACTACTGTTAAACACGGCAGCAAGGCTTACACGCCGATTAACTGAGTGGAATTTGTGAAGTAGATGGACATTATGTTGTATAGTGTAATATGTCGTAGCGAAGGCATTATTTAATTTTTATTATTTTATTCCTATTTTACAAAAACTGTGCGTAGGCTTTGCTTTATACCGCGGGAGAGCCCACTATGAGTAAAAACATTCATTTTTATAGTTTCAAAAGAAATGCATAGGCCTAGAATTCCTGTTTAGATATACTTTGTTAAAATGTACGCACAGATTAATGTACGCGAAAGTGCACCGAATGTTACAAACTAAGTAGCAATTCAGTTGTATAATTTTTGGGATACGTGGTCGTATACGAATATCGTCGGCGAGTGCAATTTGGCAACACTGAGGATAACTTTTCCGTGCCTCTGAGAACGTACTTCGTCCTCCATTCCCTTACATATAAGTAAGTGAGCCCGCCGTAACTGATGGTTGTGGAATAGCCGATAGCACGGCCAGACCTGCTTGTGCATCTGTTCCCCTCTTGTACGCTTACCACAGTACCCGCGCTCAGATATGCACAGACGTCTGCCAGCTGGAGTACCGTAACAGAGCTAGGGTACCGCTGCACAGACGTCTGCCAGCTGGAGTACCATAACAGAGCTAGGGTACCGCTGCACAGACGTCTGCCAGCTGGAATACCATAACAGAGCTAGGGTACCGCTGCACAGACGTCTGCCAGCTGGAGTACCATAACAGAGCTAGGGTACCGCTGCTGCGCTGCTATTAGGAACCGTTCCCACCAGGATGAGCCACGGCTCATGTTGCTTGCTTACAGCAGTGAGTACAGGTCCACTGCCCCATGCTACCGGGGCCCACCTAACTTGATCATATTTGCACATTAATTTATTGGCGTTCCTGTGTTACATTCCATTTCATATGTTATATCACTCAATTCCTCTTTGCAAGTACTTTCAGATGTCGTTGAAATAAATGTATATTTCTAGGGGAAAAATCACATGTGGTTTAATTACTTCTGCCCATACACGTGCTACGAATTGTCACTTTGCGGCAAGTTACTTGCCCCCGTACGTAATTTCATTTAGCGAAAACCGCATTTCACGATCAGCAACCATTCCGGAAATTTTGAGGGTGTCCACGTTGGTCGGACTATCCTGTATATTGGTATATAATGTATATCAGAGATTTTATGTCATACAGAAGTGGCAAGAATTTTGAAAAGAAAAGGGCCGGTGGGCAGGAGTGACAAGTGTGAAATGTTTCGCAGTAGCAGTCCACGATATTTGAAAAGGATGAAAAAAAATAATAAAGATGTCAGAATATAAGTGAATTTCATACTTTTCAGGATAAGCCTTGTCGTTAATTACAGAAGTAAAGTTATTACTGCAAAGAAAGTGGGGATTTCATAGGAAAATTGGTCATTCTGAATATCAACTAAAATGAGAATAAAATTACAGATGTATGTAGTTTCGAAAGTGATTTCATAGCAGCTTCGTATCTTTGGCATTACACGGAGGTAATGGAGAAATATTTAGGAATATCTGCGTTCTAATTTTACATGTTGTTGTTAAACTTATAAATTTAGAGTTTTGAAATAAAATCAATAATATTCGATACCTCAAGTCAGAGACAACGAACAATTATCTCTACAATTAACAATTAAAAATAGGAAAGCGTTAGCCTATTACGTAATAACATACTTTGCAGTGCTACATTTGTAATAACACAGCTAAAGGCAAACTTAACAACACAAAATTACACTGATGCTTCTATTTTGAAGTTCAGCGATTGTAATAAAATATATTTTATTTCTGAGTAATGTATATAGTTTTATTTAATTGCTTGTCCTGTGATAGGCAGTGTAGGGGTCAGCATGCCTGCCAACCAACCCAAGGAACATGGTCCATGTTCTACCTTGTGCAAGGGCGTATGCCTTAGATTTAATTACCGTTAAGTTATTATGTAATCCTCCCCATTTTGATATCCAACTTAAAGGCTAGAATGCTTCTATAAGTCATAATGTATTATTTTTAGTTTATATTTTTCGTTGCAGTAAAGGAAACAAATTTACGAAGGGACAAGAAAGAGACAATATAATAGTGTATAAATAAATCGTTAATACTGCTAATATGCACATACTTTGACTGGGGGCCACGGTGGCTGAGCGATTATCACGCTCGCCTCCCACCAAGGCGAACCGGGCTCAATCCCCGGCCGGGTCACTGGATGGGTCACTGGATTTTCGCAAGTGGGAATCGTGCCGGACGATGCCGTTGATCGGTGGGTCTTCTCCCGGATCTCCCGTCTTCCCCCCCCCCCCCCCAAATTCCGGTGCTGCTCCATATCCATTTTAATCACTCTCATCGGCTCTCAAAGACCTCGCTGTTAAGAGCCACCCAAATTTCTTCACTCACAACCTTTGACTATTTAAAGCAAGGCTTTGGCTGAAGTACATACAGTGGTTGAAAAAAGGATTTCGTATTTCCATGTAGACTTCATGTCATTAAAAGAAAAAATATTAGGGTAGGCACATTAACACTACATAAGTGACATAACTACATTTTTCTCCTGTAGGAACAGTAATACATGAGCAGAAAGAAAGTACCCACGTAATTTCATCCCAAACAAGTATTCGTCTGCAATACACAAATGTATTTCTATGGGTCGTATATTTAAACCTTAAAAGCTGGTGGGCCCTCCTTTCGTCTTTATTATTTCCTGTAACTTTCGTAAAAGTCTTGGGATTGATTTTTCTTAGTTTTCAGTTATTTCTGCTTGTATTTTATTCCATTCTTTTACTAATACCTTTTTGAGATCATTTTTCTTCGATATGATACACATTCTTATTGCTCCTTCTAGAATATGCCGGAAATTCTCAATGGACTTTACGTCCGGCGATCGTGGAGACTTTGCCTTCCAGTGTGACGTGTTGTATAGCAACCACAGTTTTGTCTTTAGAGCTTTATGTTTAGGATCGTTATCTGGGCGGAGACATAGTTCCTAGTAAGGCACATATCGTTGACACTCTTGGGGACGGTGAGACTTCACATTGTTAATTTAGAGTTTGTGGTCCATAGGTATCATCGATGAAACATAGCTCGTCTACACCACTAGCACTCATACACCTCAGAACAAATATGGAACCGAACCATATTTGTTTCTAAACTTTTGTGTCGTGTTCACAATTTCTTCTCCACAAAATGTTTACTCGCCATCTGACTTGAAAAGATCGAATTTAATTTCATCTGTAAGTATGACTTTCCTCCAGTATTCATAGCTATCGTTTTCCTGTTCACTAGCAGGGGAAAGTCACTTTTGCCGGTTCGTCTGGGTGATATAAGTTTTTTTTTTTTTTTTGTTATTCGGCTATTTTATCCCACTTCATGAAGCACATTTCGTATTGTTTGTGCTGTGACATACTTCCTTAATTCCCGTTCAACATCAGCTGTAATCTTCGAAGCGCTCGGTTTCGGGTGTACTTCAAATTACCTCACTATGTTGCGTTGTTATATTTGCGTGTTACTAGACAGGCGACCACTTCTTGTTTTGTTGTGATACATTCTAGTTTCACGAAACCTGTAGATTATGTTCTTAATTGTACTGATAGCTGTGTTTATAATTATTGCTATATCTTTGAATAATTTTCGCTTCTGGATTTTCCTTATTGGAATTTACTTTTCTTTTTGTCCCATTTCACGTCAAGAATGCCACAAAATGTTTCACTGATGAAAACAAGTTGGATTCTTACCTCGCACGTCACATAAAAGGCATCTGTTGAGAGTCATGGCCTTATAAAGTTCATGCTCTGATTGTGAACAACAAAACAAAAGTTAATATAATATTATTTTAGAACAAAAACTTGTAAAACAGCGTTTGAACAACCCATATTTGCAGTAGGTTCTTTGTTTTGCAGATAGCATGTACAATAACGTAATGTGACTAGCCAGACGAATACTTTTTTGAGTCACTATATAAGAACACAGCAAGGCGGCATTTCCTAATCCAGATATAGCAGCGAAAGCAACCAAATAAGATATAATCTTGCTAAAAAGGTTGTCAGTAATTGTTTTTATTATTTCCAGTGGATGTGTTGCCAATGCAGATAGATTTTATTAATATGAAGAAAAAAACAATTTGGCGTTCTACTATATAATACATTGTATAGATGGTAAGAGCTAACGCTTACTATTAGCAAAATTTTACAGTATAGCGTATCAATAATCTGCAACGCATCTTACCCATGGGGCAATTATCAGAGGAGGCGTAGGAGTCTTAAGCCTGATACAGACGGACATCTTTTGTGAACAAAAAGTGATCACCAAAAGGTGAGCAAGAAGGTGAACAGCCGCTTGTATTCAAGTCCCATGTACATACTGTACACACAATGTAGTAGTACTTGAATGATGCCGCATGCCAGTCAGTTATTCCACCACAACACAAAAAGACTTTACAAACCAAACAAATCACTAATACTGAATTAAATTATGTTTTCTACTCTGAAATGAGCAATATCAGTATAAATAAGTTAACGTGAATTACAAAAACGTATAAGACGCAAATGTAAACAAACGACTTGCAGAAAAACGGTGAACGAAAGATAGAACCGTCTCTAAACGGTTTTAGCTAGCATGCAAGCCATCGCATGCAAGCAACTTCCAAACAAGTTAGCCAGCCACACAATGCAAGTTGAATTAAGCAAGAAGGTATACAACTTTTTGTACGAGAAAGTGAACCGCGTGTTACAGGCATAAGAGTCAGTATACTATAAGTCATGTCCGTTTTTAGCAGAAGAAGGAGCAAATTGTTAGATATACAAACTTTTTTTCATAGCCTCCTACTACCATCGCGAAAGAAGCTTGTCAAACAAAAAAAAAAAGTGACAAAATATTTAAGAGGAGACGACTAGACTATTCATTCAAAGATTAAAAGAAAACGTTGAAAGTAGCGTGGTAATGATAAAGATGAAGAGGGTAGTAATATTTCAGTAGACTCCTATTTTTAGACAATAAAGTATAAAAAGATAAGTACAGATCGGTTGCATTTTATCATTATTTATAACAGTGTATATTATGTAGATATTATATATTTTAAAGTAATGTAAATGTATCTTATTGACTTTGGATAGGGCTGTCTACATATGCATTTATTTGTTTTATGAAAGAGTGTTAAAATGATTATATTATCTGTAAAAGAATTAGTTTAAAGGTTTCTTACAATTTTGTGTGTGTGTGTGTATATATATATATATATAAATTTCAAATAACTTATAACTTATAGCCAAAATTTTAAAGAAATATGTTTTACCCAATAAGGGATGAACTCTATTTCCTCCCCCCTCCCCACCCCCCAAATTCAAGCGAAGTTTTCCAAATTTAGGTAGACTCACAAGCTATTATTTGAAGGCAATTTAAAAATGTAAACGTGCTACATTAAAAGAAAATATTTAGTTACTTCATCTAAATGAGTTACGCTACATAAATAGAAAATATAACATGGTGGATGAGACTAAGCCTTAAGCCTTGGTCTTAGCGTCGTCTTAGTATCTCTCTACCTCAGGAAGTAGTCCTGGATGCTGGACAGTCACCTAAGGTGTTTGTTTTACTTAACGGAGAACGTGTTACCTGAATGGCACCCTTGGGAGATCTTCGTGTCCTACTCCTCCCATATACGTCCCTCCCTTACCAGTCCCGCACAGTTTCTCCATGATCAACCACGCTCCTATTGTTTACCTATCCGCCGGACCGGGACGCAACACGCCCCGAGGTAGTCTGGAGAAGCGTCAACAAACAAGTAGGGTCGTCGATGATCGCGCGCGCTAAAGGCGTCGCGTTCAAGTGGACAAGGAGGCTGAACCAGTGTCGTGCCGTGCCGTGCTTGTGACCGTTACGTAGTTCGCCTGAGAAAACAGTTGCATAGTCCACTCATGGTCACTTCCAACTTTTCTGAAGCCTGGCCCGCTGAAGATCTTCTTTCAAGCTATTCCTAAGTCCCATGCAAACAAAGCTTACCTCAGTCTAGAAAACCACACCCAAGGGACAATGCACCGCATTCGCACGCTTGCAGTTTAATAATATTTCCCACGATAATTACTTCTTACGAGGCATTACCGACAAACCTATTTTCTCTCTGTTTTTGTTCGTATTAATCATTTATTATAAATGAAATATTATAATTTATAGATAAAATATATGTAAATGTTCAACTTAAAAAATACACTGACGGAAAATGAAATATGATTGATATAGGACACCATCCATCTCGGATGGAATCGCGAACAGCGCAACTGGAGGGATGAATGGCGCGGAGTTGTGTTCAGTGATGTGATCAGATTCTTCCTTGGCGCTAGTGACGGTCTTTTACGAGTGCGGCATCGACCAGGAGAGCGGTAACAACCAGAGCGTATACAGCAGCGATATACAGGACCAACTCCTGGCATCATGGTCTGGAGAACAATAGCCTACAATGACGTCATACGGCTCCGGTGTTAGTTGAGGGAACACTGAACGCTACATCCAGAACGTCATTCAGCCTATTTTGTTGCCGTTACTACAACTCCAAGGAGATGTCCTCTTCCAGCAGGACTATGCCCGTGCACACAAGTCTCGTGTTATCAAACGCGCTCTCGAAGGTGTTCGTCAACTCTCCTGGTCAGCATGATCACCTCACCTCTCCCCATTGAACATGTGTGGGACATGATGGGACGGCGTTTGGTGCGGTCTGAAATACCGACAACAAACCTCCACCAATTAGCATGGAACACTATTACCCAAGAAGACACCTTTATGGTAGTCTCTATGTACAATTGTAGGACTGCATCATTGCTAAAGGAGGCTACACAAGATACTGACGTTCTTCAAGACACCCTGTAGCCTCTGTCCATAGGTGTGTGACCCTGTGATGATTATCATATACAGTGTACAACCTGTATAATTATTCAATAAAGCCTTCATTCATTTGAGACCATTGTGTCCGGATATTCATTTTTCATATTCATGCTTTTATGTTCACAAACGTATATGACGTTCGAGATTCGTGACATATTTAGAAAACAACCAAACACATCATACGTGAGGTAATTTTTCAAAGGTTTGATTTAAAACTTGTGAAGATACTGCGAATTGACTGCAGTCACTATTCGCTTAAAGTGTTATGAGGTGTTGGCGCATCAATTGCTAGAAATCACAAATTCATGTCTACTACATTAGTTGGTAACGAAGCGGGTACGGCTAGTGTCAAATTGTTTAACAACTTGCTTATATTTATTATATGTTGGATGTTCTCCGTTTATGTATGTTACACTTGCTTAGAATCTTAATAATAATGAATAATGAGGAATTACCCAACCATCTAGCGGACTTCCTACTTGCAAACGACTTCGTAAAATAGCGGTATTTCCTGCTGTTCACAGTGCAGCTCAAAAGCTTGCTTTCCCTACAAGTCTGCTGCTCTATGTGCTGTGAAATAAATTACACGCTTGGTTCCAAATTCCTGTTCATATAAGCACCGATTGGTCCGTTCAAGTTTTCCCAAAACAGAAATCGGCCAGTTGAGGTTTTAAATATTTCCCATTGGTTCGGTCTCCTACGGAGTGTGTCTCATTTAAGACGGTCCAGTCCTGAAAAGCCGAAAAATATATTTTGCACACAGCTGTTCTTAGATGGTGTTATACCTGCGACATTTGAAACCACGCAGACAAAAGTGGAGGGTAGTGAAGTGGTACAAGGTTCTAAGTGGTTTGCTTTTTACTCTACCCAGTTATTTTACAGCTTACTCATTATTCGCAAAATGGCATTCCTGCGTTGACATCACAGCACGGGTGTAGTGGATTTCTCGCAACTTGCTCGTGAATGGTCGCGAAACGTTCAGTTTCCTACCTACTCCACGGCTGTTGGTTTCTGCTGCGACCACCGACAGCGTACAGCATTCAGCAAGTCACAGTCCTCTAGACACTCGAGCAAAAGTTTTCTTCATTGGCTGCCTCCACAGAGATAACTCGTTATCCTCTTTATCTCGGCCACTTGAAACGAAACCGCACGAGTGCTGGATGTTTACTATTGGTTCTGAGTCTAACAAGGCATGACGGATGTGCCTTTGACGCACATGAAAATAACATATAATTGTATGCTGTCCTCACGGGTATTGTATTGTTACGCAAATTGGTAGGGTCTCCAAGCACAAATAACATTCTGCAATAGTTCACCACGCGATACTGATAGTAAAAGAAAGGGGGAAGTTTTTGGCATTCTTCACCCCACCTCCCTTCTCGTCGAAATTACCCTCGAGTTGTGGCAACTGCGGATGCCCGCTAATCAGGACTGATTCGCCTTCGCAGAAAGTGAAGGTAGTAAGGCGTCAAGTTAAGTTTGGAGTAAGGCAACTGCCTATGGAGCACTGCACCCGACTATACAACGTGAAAGACTCATAAAAAGTAGTACAGACACCATAAAAATTGTCAGAAAAGTGCGATTTAAGCTGTATTTGAAAGAAGAATGTATAGATTCTGCAACATTATAAAATATTTTACTAAAATGTACTTTTTAAATGTAAAAAATTAATCGATCGATAAAGTCTGCATTTTTAACAAAATTTAAGAGCATTTCCATTCTGGATAGGTACTCGGAAAGCAGATTTTACAATAAAATCTTCAAGAAATATCGTCCTTATATTTACTATGATTTCATGTAAGGAAATTGTTATAATAATGTAACATATGAATTTATAATTAACATTATTTGCGTCATTTTCAGCCATAAATGTTTGCGGCAAATGGACGCACATAAATTCAATTACAAAAATTAATCCCTACATTATTATTACAATTTTCTTACATGCAATCATATTAAATATTATGAAGATCATTCTTGAAGAACATTTTGTTGTAAATTCTGCTTTCTGAAGTATCCATATTAGAAATGTGCTTAAATTTTGTTAGAAATGCAGTGTCTACCGATCGATTAACTTTTTACACATAACAATTATTTTTTAGTAATACATTTTATAACGTTGCAAAATATGTACATTCTTCTTTCATATATAGAATACATCGCACTTCTCTGACAATTTTCATGGTGTCTGTACTACTGTTTTTGTAAGTTCTTCACATTGTGTAGTCGGGTGCAGTGCTCCCTCCATAGGCAGAGTTGCTTTACTTCAAACTTAACGAATAGTGTAAGGTCAAATTAAAGCCATCCGTAGAAATTCGACCTACCTCTACTACGTCCACCTGAAGCGTTTACAAAATACTTGATGGTACACTCTAAAAAATGTTTTGTACTTTTACAAGAAAAATTCTTGCAAACCCAGTTGCCAAAAAAATTAATTTGTAAAACTAGAAACAGCTTTCTTCTAAAATATGCAAAACGTATATTTGTAATATTACAAATGATAGACTTGTATTACAACTTCTTAGAAGTATACACAAAATTATTATTTTTTCCTTATAGAAAACAAATGTGATGAAAAAAAAAAAAAAAAAAACACATTATTTTCGAAAAGAAAAAAAAAACTGCACTCTGCCAGCACGGGAGCTAGAACCCAGACCCCTTTTATCACTAGACCGCACTTTTAACCCCAAGACCAGCTTAATCTATGTACGTAGTGCTTATTTTTGTAGTAAATATAGCTGCAAGTACGTACAAAATGTTAGCCAGAACATTATCGTTTCTATTTCAGCTAAGCAACTCTGTATATACCTACTCCTTCAAATAAGGAAGTTAATAATTAATACGGTCAAGTTTAGTTGAAATAGTATTTTTACTTCAACACGCCTAATTAAAAATAAAGAAAAACCGACAAATGTCAATTTTGTAATGCTCCGGCTATCTTAATTAGAATATGCGTTGTTACATAACATAAATTTTCTCTTTGTAAAAACTGATCCAGGAATCTTTGACTTGATCCAATTATCTTTAGTTATGCTACTGAATTTACATAAGCCTCCATTAACATATCAATCAGTATGGGTCCAAAAGAATTACTTCAAAAAGCATGCAATTTTCTAATTAATTAAACATTTTAACATACCAAGGTGCAGATATCAAGTAAAAAAAAAGATTCAATTGTAGCCGAAGATTCTTCCTAGAGTGTAGTCCTTCCCTTTGCTGAGTTCACAACTTCTGAAGCTCCAGAAGTTTTGCCACGTTCTAGAAGTTGTTGAAGTTGTGCCTCAGCCACACGCTGGCTCCTCGGTTGTTACATTTCATATACATCTAATTACACTAAACAAGTTGGGCGCCGTTTGTAACATTGCAAATTAAATTTCAGGGGAATATTTCAAATCAATTAATACGTCATCATGCACATCATCTGAAATATTTGTTTATTAGGTTAGTTCGTTTTCCAACAAAATTAACAAAGTTATCAATTCAATTCTTCTCAAATACAATAAAATTACTAATTCTCATTATTATTTAATTATTACTTCTTAATTCTTCAAAACTTAATGTAGCAATTATTTTAGATATTAAATCATTAAAACATTATTCCTATATTATTTACGTCCATCATTGTAGGTGGTAAGAATTATTCTGCCAGAAAAAAATATAGTTCTATTTTACTTCTCTCTTACTTATGTTGTATACTGTCCTCCGATTGGCTGTTGTCTGACCATGGCACATCTCTCCGCCAATCAGTAATGGCGAGATGAGAGACAACCAGGATCATTTTATTTAGTATCTTTGTTTACATATAATGCTGACCACCCTCTAGGAACGAAATGAAAAATAACAAACAAGATATTAATGCTGAATACTGTCTAGAAACAAATGAAAAATACTTACATATGATCTCTATCTAAATTATAGAATCAAAATAACCAAATATTATACTGTTAACACATATAATAAAACGTCATTTAGAAATGATATTAAAGAAAGTGACATCTTACGTGAATACTTTGTAATCATATATAATTAAAACATTTATGATCAACATTAAACATAACCTCTCAAAACTACAATGTTACAAAGTACCTTGTAAAGTCCTTCTGGTTTTCATATTGTGAATTACTATCATTTTTAAAAAAGAATTGTTTTGAAAATGTCGTCTTTAGCAAAATGAAGTAGTATAAAATTAAATCCTATACTGGTGAGGACACAGGATTTTATTTAACATGTGACGTGCTGTGTGCAGCGTATATCACGCGAGTAAAACTATTTCAGACAAAAGCAGCCCGTGGATGGGTATACTAACGTCTTCTAGCCAAATTAATACAAAACATGGCGGTTTTTGCCGTCTAGACCAATAAAAACGCCGGAAAGTCAGGTCCCTGCTCACAGACCGTCTGCCAGTGACATCTTCATTAGAACGGAAGTACGTCAACCTCTTCAGTTCAAGATTCCGCAGGTCTGACTTTACAGTCAATCCTGTGTACAATCTTATCTTCTGTCTTTTTGTTCAGTGGATGGTGTGGTATTCAGAAGCGTTACTCTTGACTGAGTCGCGGAATAACTAAGTACACATAAATGCAACGTAAAAGCTGTGAGGCAGGTTGTCATTTTAAAGCACTTACAACGTTACGCTTTGGTCCTCGCCGGCGACGGATGAAGATCTGTCTAGTCAACGCTATGTCCCTTCATATACCATGACAGTTGACAACAAATCTCTCATACGGCAACGTTTGACGCCATTGGAGCCCATCCACTCAGAGCCCCAATGAGCCCATCATTGTCTGTCCAGAACAGCACCGCAGCTCTTTTGTAGGGCACAACGCTGACCTTTCATTGGGAAAGCTTCAAGCTTTCTCAAACATGCGCAGTTTTAGTCTCTACCACCAAAAATCCAGTCTAATGACCAGACACTGGAAATTTCCTCCAGTAGAGTCAACCGATCGTGCCATACACTGTACAGGGAAGCGAAAAAGTTAAAGAGTGGGATGGACCGACGCGGTATTTAGGAAATAGTTGTTTGCGCGAATACGCGTAACTCGGCAAATAAATGTTCTGCAAATACTTCTTTCTGTCAGAAAAGATTAAAAAAAGCTATTATATATGGCCTATTTGACAAGCTTTTATTTAACTTGCCTTGTTTGTATGTACCGTAGGTGTCTGTCGGGCGCTCACTGCCTGCCTTGTCTAACACTGTACGCGAAAATGGCGAGGAGGGAGGGAACGGGCGTAGGTGGTAAAAATAGTGTCTCATGGGGAAAGGGACGAGTTAGGGTAGCCGACTCCCCTCCTCCCAATTCCGGGGAGGAAGGGGTTTTTGCGGCCGAAATTAAGATGTTGTGTTTACACGAAAATGGCGATAAGGGTGTCATAGAGATAAGAAGTTTAGTTTAAGGAAAATGTGAATAAATTATTAAAATAAGAAATGTAATATAATTACGTTTAGATCTTATAATAATAAAGAAGAATGATCTTTTATAAAAGTTGTTAAAATATTATGAATGTAATTAAAAGGATCCATAGAGGAGTGTCTTGTGAAAGATATAACATGTAAATAAATTAAAAAATTTACAATCAGTACGACATAGAGATAGTATTAGTAATAAAAAATTCAAGTAATGAATGTACCAGAATGTATATTCTGATACTTTTTTTGTCTTTTTAGTCTCATTTTTTTTGCATCGCTGTTCGTCAGGTTGCAGCCCGAAGTGTGGAAAGAGCCACCAGTGTTAATCTGCATATTTTTAGTCTTTTTAGTCTCACTAAAGGTTTTTATTATTATTATATAGACGGACGAGTCTGTCAATATATAAATAGTCTACCTAAATAATAATTTAAAAAATCTGGCGAGACTAAAAGTGAAAAATAAATTAACTGTAAAAAACGTTTTAAAACCAAACTTGTATTTATAAATGCACTAAAAAGAGAAAAATAATCATAGTAGTAATAACAGAACTTGTAGAACTTGTAAGACGTGGTCGAAAATCTATAATAAATTTTACTGCAAATTAATATGATTGTATCAATTTATAGTATATTAAAGCTTGGCGCGAATAGTCAAGAACTTTACACAATATATGTGCGTACTACGCTTGCGCAAATGAGGTATAACTTCATGGACTGAAGGTATCTAATGCAATGGGGATTTGTTTTACGTAGATAAGCACCGGTCGGTTAGGCCATTATTTATACCAATGGCTCCCATAGGCGTGATATCGAAATAAGCCGTATTCCGATCCGATGGCATCTGGGAGGAACCCTGGATGAGGAATGGGACTAAAATGGAAAAGAAGCGGAGATACTCTGCTTACCACTTCCCGTGGCAGGGCATCCGCTGATGTCACATGAGTCGCCCCCGTCGACATATCCAAACAGGGCTGGGATTACAGCGATTCGCACAAAACCCCGGCCGCCTCGTTTGCCACGCTAATTACATTTCAGGCCTGACGAGTGCTGAGACATCTGGATAGGGGAAGATGCCCAACACCCCAGCCTAGAGATGTTGATATAGGAAAAAATATCGATATTATTTATATTGGTTATTTATAAAAGTACCGTTTTACGAAACGTTATATCGCAAGAAAAATATCGGTTATTGGTACACCGGAATTCGATATTTTATGCATTAAATAACTTGGCAAATGTAAAATTGTATGGAATATTACATATTGAAGAGACGAGGCATTGTAAGAAAGATGTGCATGTTTTTAATGCACGTTACTAACGCAAACATAATAATTTTTAGTTAAATTTTTGTTTTCAAAACATAACTTATTAAAAATGCATTTTTTAATTATTTGTTTCCGATACCTGGGAAAAAATAATTATTTCGATAAATTTCGTTGAAGTATAGCGACTGTTTGTATCGATATATCGTTGATATAATATCGTCATTTCGATATATCGATATTTTTCCAACATCTCTACCATAGCTTCGTCACCCAAAAGTATCCCAGTTACCCCCGCAGTTAATTACCTGTTTGCAAAGGGGGCACTGCGAGACACCAGGGGCTGGGACGAGCAGGGCCAGACACCCGCATAAATACCGGCTGCTCCACGTTTCGGAAACTACTACCCTTCACGTCTTTCCATTTGCCACCTACTCCCACCCTCTGCTCTTCAGTGCTACGATCGAGTGAAGCAAGAGTTTCGGAACTAGCAGCAATCCTACAGTGTTCGCTTCTACCACCTACCCGCTCCACTGCAACAAAGACAGGAATCCCCGTTAAGCCCCACGCGAGAACTCTCACCAACAAGTTTCTCATTCTATTTTGGCATTTCAATTCGGTTTTTGTTTGCCCTTTAGAGGTTTGCACACATCTCACGCCACGCCTCTTGGCAATTAAAAACCATCTCGTTTCAAAGTTAGTTTTCGTTTCATTGAAATGTCTTTGAATAATATATATATATATATATATATATATATATATATATATATATATATATATATATTATATATATGTGTGTGTGTGTGTGTGTGTGTGTGTGTGTGTGTGTGCGTGCGAATTTGTGTATCCGTTCCGTCGCAACGTTATGCATACAGGTAGAACGGGAGCGCTTGTTTATTGTGGGCTCCGAACTATTTTTTTTTTACCGACTCGCTGCTTAGATATTTTTGAGTCATACGGGATGATGTTGGAAACCAACAGTACAACTGCTGAAAATTTTTAACAAATACTAACTTACCAATCAACAAAATCTGGACAAGTTTTGTGAAGTTGTTAATCAATAAAACCTCTTCGTAATTTTAAATCCCAGACCCATACGCCGGAACTACTTCGAACGTGACTATTCGTGTTGGAGAATAAATTATTTTCTGGGTGGCCTGATTTACTCCCCATATTGCTTCTGTAGCTGCTTCACCTCACCCAGTCACACCTCAAGCACACATCCAGCTGGCAGAGGACAAGAGCCCTGTGTTGCTTTAGTAGAGCAACCAGCTCCAGTTAGTGCGAGTCCTGTTTCCATCCATGTTGACCTTGCCTTAGGCGGGAAGTTGCACATTCGTTTCAAACCTCATTTCAGAAAAAAAAAAAAGTTTATTGTAGCATCCGATTTGTCTCTTAGGAAAATAGAAATGTCCTCCCCCTCCCAAACTCCATAAAATCGATGTTAGATTTCGCACTAGACTATGACTCCAGTTACTCTCTATTCAGCGGTATTCAGGGTGTAAATGGCACATTAGTCAGATTTGAAACAGGATCAGTGGTAAAAAGTGATCATATTTATTAATTTACTTACGGTCGGAATTGTTTCCTATAAGTAGTACACAACATCAAAGTTTATTTTAACGCAGTTCCAGTATCACCATAAAACTTTACAAATACACTTTTGTTACGAATACTGGGTTCCTTTACTTCCGAAAACTATAAACCCAAATCAGAAATTAACAGTTGGTGAAATACTATACTGTGAAAGTCAGTTAAGAGGCTGTTTCAAACTTGCCGTTCAGTTGAATGAACGGGGATTCAGTATATCATGTTATTTCATTATCACATCTGGAGATACATTTTCTCCTAGTTCACTTGCGCTTGAGATGGAGAATTTGGAAGTTTTGTGTTTATGCAGTAAGTTAGATGAAAAATATTTTTGTGTCATATTATATATATATATATATATATATATAATTTGCACTTACATAGGTGATTTGGAGGCAGGTAAGGTTGTACTGCCGCGTTAAACATATTGTTAGGCGCGTGATTTGTCGCCTCGCGCACGTAGTTCTGTTACGCGCAGGCCGGTGCTGTGGAAGGGCTGAACCCTCTCGTCATTCATCTCTCACCCAGGCGGTCAGTCTATTGCGCCGCCCGCCTCCTGGCTGGCGTTTCACTCTAGGTTTGAATCAGTGGGAAACCACTGATTCGCAGTGAACTTCAACTATACTAATAAGTGAAAATGGCTCCACTTAGAATCAGTGGAAAACCACTCGTTGTTTCAGTGAGAAAAAAATGCATGGATTGAATTAATGACGTAAAACTATTTCACTGGTTGAACAAATGATGCCCGACTGCAGTGGCGAATTAAATCATGATTTAATTGAATGTGGGCAAATAAATACGCGAAGTAAACATTTTTATGATAGTTTACTATTTATATTGTGCAATTTACCGTAATTTAAGAGAGTGATACAATTTCGCAGGTGGCCGGGATCGAACGCGCGCACCCTTCGACGATAGATCGTTGCCTTACCAGCTGAGCTACCACGCTAAATTAAATTTAGGGGAGGAAAATATTTGTCTTATGTTTACGCTGCGAAATGATTTAGTTAGAAGTTGTATGCTCATACTTTTCGTGTTTGTTTTAATTGGTACCGGCAGGATTTTTAAAACGGTATATATGAGTGCACTCTCTTCACCACATTAAATGCAGTAAACATTCTAACAGAACGCTGTGACGACTACATGTAATCGAAATGAAAGACGTAAAAACGGATTGAAAGGCTGTGTGTTCATATTATTTCGTAAAATGGCGTTTTGAAAGACGAAACACATTTTAGAAAGTATTTTGTATTAGTTTTATTCGTTTGTTTGTCGTTACTTCAATTGATGCACGTTGTTTAACGGCAATTTTTAAACGATGTTCTACGGCCTTTTTAAACGCAGTTTCACTGATAAATCAGTCCAAAATAATTAGAGACGGAGCAAGTTGCTCAGATTTTTCACTGGACCATCAGTTAAAAAATAAACCACTGAGAAAACAGTGGGAGAAATGACTGACAAATCAGTGGGAAATGTCACTTAATCAATCAGTGAAGGAAATATGGCACTTGGTCACTAGTTCATCAGTTAAATCCACTGAAGTAACTGTTGTATCATTCAGATACGTTTGACTGATTGAAACATTGAAATTCTCAATGATTCCGATGTAGAGTGTACAGCCCCTCCCCCCTACCCCTCGCTTCTTAGGAAGCCCGGGAATGATTGACAGCGGCGAGACCTGGCTCACGTCACAGCCCTCCTCCTCCTCCTCATCCCTGCTGAGGATCAGTCAAACTTAGAGGAGGCGCAAGAACATGCTGGGAATTAGGACACTCGGCTCAACCAGGGAATTAGCGAAATTTCTGGATGACGGCCTATGACCCTATAAATACTGCAGCGGTCCAGTGGCCAGCAGTTTTGGTAGAAGCCATAGGGATGAGTGCGGTAACATGGATATCGGTGAAGAGGATGGTCGATAATGGGAGACTACGAGACGGCGGCGGACGAGGTGTTTGTGAATGGACGAGAAGGCGTGAAACCATACGAGTGAAGGCTACTGTGCGTGAGGTGCTCAGAGAACTCTAACATTGCTGACTGGTGTTATGTGGACTGAACTGAGGTAGGACTGAGTAGACATGTAATATTTATTTTATTGTAAATATTGGAACTGTAAAATATAGACACATTATTTATAAATTAATTAAACGGGTTTTGACACACTGTCTATTGGGACTGATTTTTAATTCTCTAATTTCATTGATTTCTTTAAGGTAATTAAAAATGTATTAACTGAAGTCATTAATTGTAAACAGTATGTGATATCAATTTGTTATGAGATGTTGAGTTGAGAAACTTTTTGTAGTGATTATAAATAAAAATAGGAAATTATAATTAACTCCTTAATTTTATTAAGACCTCCATCCCTTAACGAACTTGGTTTAGCGCACTGAATTTAGAGAGAGAAATTGTAACAATATAGTTGATCACGCGTTCGCAAAGTGACCACTCTACTCATTACCTGTTTGCCCACTTAAAGTAAAGAATGTGTGCATAGGCAAATTAAATGAAATGGTATCGACACGTTAAAATGTTTAATGCTTCGGTTATAAATGTGTATCGTGCATATATCGGCCACATATCGCCACATATCGGCTTTCACCTCAGTGGAATTTTGCCACAGTAGCAATTGGTAAGCTTTCACATTTTTTAAGTGGAGCCATTTCCGTTGGTTGTCACTAATTTGGTTCCATTGTCAATATTTAAGGTTTGAGCGAATACTTATTAAATGCTCTGATGCTGCGATATTCTGCAGATTGTCATATAAATGTTTTGAAGCAATAACAGGCGACTTTGTTACATAACGTGCACACAACTCTTGGGAAGGTTCCCGGGAGCTCTGTGATATATGCAGCTGCTGAGACAACTATTTGTGAACGCACAGGAGTTTCGCATATTTCGTTAACCTTCAGGTGCTTAGAACTGTCTTCCACCCATCACAGAAAACGTTTTCGACAGTGAGTGTACGAAGCAAATATTAATGTAAACCCCTGAATGAGCTCCTGGTCTGCGTTGAATGACCTCGTTTGCATTTTGTATAATATTCCAGTCACTGTCTTTTTATGGCGGGTTCTTGTTTTTTTATGGAACTACACATAATTTGCGGACCCTTCCGTTAACTACATTCTGCTGCCTCTCAATCCTTCAGAGAGGGACAAAACTGTGTTCCATTCTGTACTGCTGACGCTAATCTATGTTCACCGCCTTTCACAGACAAGTTGTTGAGATGTTCTTGTTTCTACTCGCTGCACAACTGACGCGACGTCAGGTTCAGAGCTGTGTTTCGGTGGCCGGTGCGTCAATATGGAATCTATATGACAGACGGAGCTAAAAAAAAAAAACTAAATCACACTGTAGACCTCCCTTGTCACCAACAAAAGTATTACATTAACAACCTTGGCGTCATTTTGTTAAATTCAATATTTTTTCGTGCGCGATTTTTATGCCGGTAGGTTAACCATACATGAAAATAGAGGGTGGAGGCATACGCACTAAACAAGCTTAAGGCTCAAATTCACAACTTATGTAATAATTCTTCGCCGTAGTATCATAGTTCAATTTCAAATAAATGACTGATTATTATTTAGCCCTACGTTTATGTAAAATTTATATTTTACGAGTTGTTTGCTGTTTATTTATACTAAATTTTACTAAGCGTTATTCGATAGTTTTAAAAAGGCATGGGTGCTTTGATTTTTTAAAGTTCGTGTTATGGTATTTGTAACAAAATTGGAAGTTGATAGCTGGGATTTTACGTACGTACTGCAGTATAAATCAAATAGCCAAACTTCTGTAGAAGTCGTTTGTTTATAATTTTACTTCACAATTAACTAAATTAGTAGGGAATAAAATAATCCGATATAGTGAGTCACGCCGGACCTTAACTGACATTTGAAAACGATGCAATCTTCCAGCCGTACTTTGTTCTCCGATGGCAGCACACTGACGTCTTATTACGTACTTCGAATATTTAATTTGCTATTTGCAAATTAAAATTGGGTTTTCCATTTAAAACGCAGTGAATATAAAAAAAAATTATTCTGCGTCTATACGAGAGCGTTTAGTTTAAATAAAAAGCTGTGGAAATCAACACTCTAAGCCCGAATCAGTGATATCAAATCAATTACTTATTTTACACTGATTATCAGTCGCTCAAATTTCTCTGGTTTTCACTTGTTTGGCTCAATTCTCACCGTTTCAGCTTTAGAGTAAAGCGAGACTTATCAATAAAAATAAACTGCTCTAAAATTCTCTGACTAGTCTTTTTCAATCATCTAAGAGTAGACTACAATCGCCGTGAACGACTTTGAACGAAAGTTTTGTTTTATTTTTCGTAAGTTCTCAGCTAGCACGAAACAGTACTGCATTAGTTGAACTTGCAGGCGGCTTGTATAGAAGCCCAATAGTCGGTAGGGGTGGGTGAAGACAAGCTAGCATCGTCTCACATGCGTATTAAATGTAGCTATCTAATTTCAGTTACCTTCTAGGATTTTTGGGTGGGGCACAGTTTGGCATAAGTCTGTGATTATTTGGGTGCAGATGTACAGCATATTATGGTAAAAGCTGAAATCTTATATTCTTCAGGTACGCAAAATTATACTATTTGCAAATATTTGTTTTCCCTATCGATGCACGGAATATGAGATTCTTGTTGTAATTGTTCTGAAGTCTGATTATTAATTAATTTATTTGTTTTATTAAACATTTTGAACATTATTTCCGATTGCAAAGAACTACCACGTTTATATACATTTGAATTCAAAAATCTTACAGCAGTAATATTTTTTATTTTTGAGAATATATGGCGGCAATGGTGGCCAACAGTTAGCTGATAAGACTACAGCGAGGGTACACGTTCGCGTGAGAAAAAAAAAAGGGGGCGGGGAATGGGCGAAAATGACACGCACACCGAATGTCTTACCTCATTTACGTATAGTGCAATAAGTTGTAGGCTTCTGCTCGACTGTAGTCATTATGAATCAGTCATAACCTAGATTATTAGCACCGTTTTCGATTCAATTACCCTCACGGTAGATCATTGGGTATTGATACTCGCAATGTACAGCATCGGACAAAAATTGCCTTCCTGTGCGTTGTGTACACAATTATGTAACTTGTGTGAATGTATGGGTTATTAGAGACGATAATGGTGATAATAATACACTATGCCGATTTGTTGGCTAATTATCATGCTAGAATCGTGCGTTTTAGTAATTATCACTGCATAGAAATTTCAGAGGTAAAATAAGTCTAAAGTTCAGAAATGACGGGGACATCATTCTTAAATGATGCACTTGTACAGCCGTTACGACGGTTTAAAACTTCAAATACACATAGCACAAAATAAGCCCTGAGCTTCAGTTAACAGCCTGGCACGCGGGAATTTTTGAAGTCTCGGGAACCGGATCTGGCCAAATGAAAGGGGTGAAAGTGATCGAGACGGGCCAGTTCTCGAGCCGAGCAGCAGAAGTGGGAGGCAGCATGCACGGGACGGAGAAAGGGGAACGAGGGCCATAGCAAAGGTCAGACCACTTGGCGGGCATAACAAATGACGGTCACGGAGAGGGGGGTTGGTGACTAAGAGTGAGGGGGGGCGTCGTTTATTTGTCCGCATCAGCAGTCTGGCTGCGTCCGTTCGCACGACGCCCGGGCGTCGCTAGCCATTATTCCCGTCACGGCGCGACATCCACGGCCGGCTCGTGGGGGCTGGCGGGCGGGGTCGACGCCACAAAATCCGATCGCAGCGCGCCGCGCGGCGAAAAAAGAACACATCCCATACCACAAACACGGAATATAATTCCCCCCTCCCCCGCCCCAAAAAAAAATAATACAAAAAAATGTGATACACGTATCTGTCGCGTTTTCTCCTGCCGCGAATGTTCCACGTCTCTCCATCCCACGCCCCTTTTACAACCCCCCTCCACCCCCTCCAACACATGGCATCCGGCGTTTCTCTCGCGGTCCCTGCCACTTGCCGCCCCGCGCTTTCCATCCATCCACGAGTAAAATGCCAGGCGGGGTTTCACCCTTCTCCCCGCCCGCTCGACGTAACCTGAGAGTAGCAAAGTAACGTCGTATGCGAGCACGAGGTGGGGGTGGTTTCAACCCACCGTGCCGGCGGCTGCTCGCGTCGCCGTTGTAACACACCGCGACTTTATTTATTTCCCGGAACAAAAAAAAATCTTAAATTATGAGGCAGCTTTAAAAAAAAAAAAAAAAAAAAAAAAAAGCACAATCTCGTAATTCGATATTATTTCCTCATTCTCAGTACCTCGTACAAAAGTCGTATTTAGATGAGAACGGTGGTGTCGCCCTATTCCTGGGGGGGGGGGGGGAACTTTTCGCCCTAATTTCCAATGGCAAACAAAGAGACAAAAAATTCCAGGACTGACTACATAACACGTGTTAATACCATAGTCACAAGCTGGTTCGCATTTTATGTGCATTTGTAAAACAAACCTCTTGACTATATACATGCACGTTATAGTATATACAGGATGGGGCTTAATTCGACCGAATAACATCCTGAGGTGATTCCTTATGCAAAATCAAGGGGTAAATATACAGGACACTTTGTACCTAAAGTAATATAAAGGGCGAAATAGGTCCCGTAAATGGAGATTTTGGAATGTATTTCGCGAAATATCGGAAACCAGGTGTGATGAAAGTACAATTCGCGAAACATTGTGTATGCATGTACTCACAATTTGAAACTGTTAGCTATCGCAAGAGATCACAACTAGCTTCTATAAGTTTGTCGACGCACCTAAAATTGTTCTGTAAAAGTGCATTTAATACGAGCGATCTTTGGTTGCAGACAATCGAGAAGCGTGGTAGTTGTTCACCAAACCTCGTTGGCTCACGTGTCTACTCCTGATGGTTAGCTAGCTCGAGTGGAAGTTGTGCCTCACCGGTTGCCTGCATAGCAGGGCGACAGTTTGGCGCCGGAATAAAGTGCGCCATCAAGTTGGAGCCAAAATTTTCACGAACGGCGGGGAAGCTGGAGAATTAGGTTCGCACGTCAAACACAAAAGGTATATGTAAGGTAAATAGCAGTGAAATACTTTAACGCGTCTCTTCCAATTCTGCTTCCATTTGGTACTGACTGTTCGGTAAAATGAGCACTTTCGAAAGCCCTGCTTAAGATATACTTGTATGCACGTGTGTGTTCTTCCAACATATGTAATATTAACATCGCCGTGGACCTTATCACTTGATTTGTACATTGGTCAAGTGAAAATAAACAATTAATAGAAAAATTCATATTTTAAAAATTGCTCAATATTGTAGGTACTAAGGTGCATCAGAAAACAGAAAGGGAAATAAATCAAAAACGATATCACAAATGTTTACCTAGCAATTTTAATTTGAATTTAAGACATGGATTTTTTTTCGTCCATCGTTACCAACTTCACTGGACGCATGCCACCCAGTGCATAGGTCAAACTATAAGCAGGTAGGAGCAGTGACATTTTTGTAAGGTGGATTTCAAAAGTGCTCACTTTATCGTAAATAGTCTTTAAGTAGGTAGCATATGTAGGTATAGGCTGTTCACGGTAAAGTGAACACTTTTGAAGCCCTAGTAACGTTTTTCTTTCAGCGATTTTTTATCCTTTAACCACCTTTACAAATAAATATTGTCATATAAGTAATAACCACAGTGTGTATATTCCACTGCACTCGAAAGTTTACGTCTACGGCTAAAACATAATATATTTACTCACTATTATTCAAAATGAGAGGGCTTTCAAAAGTGCTCACTTTACCGTGAATAGCGTATAGTAAGATAAAGCTCGTATACAGCAAGAGGATTAGAAAAGAAGCAAGTTGTTCAGACACGTAAAAACGTGACTGGATTCAGCCAAGGCAAGTAGTGAGGGACAGTTCCAGCAATTACCTGGAGTGATTTCAGAAGACTCTATAAACTGGTGGTCGGAACGGGAATCGAGACAAGTTACTCGACCGCGAGTTGAGTGTATTACCACTGCGCTACCTCACTCGGTCACATATTTAGTTAACATAGTGGTTATCCTTGGTGCGTAATAGCAAGTAAACGTTATTATAATATTTATATAATTTTATACAACGAAACCCATGGAGAGTTTCGTATTGAGGAACAGCACTAGCAGTTCGACAAAGTTTGCGAAAAGTTATAATATTACCTTCTCGTTGCACCTGTTTTCCGGCTGTAGCCGGGCCTATCCTCCCCTTCTTCGCCTCCAAGAACCAACCCCTAATTGGGTATACTGGAAGCAATACTTTACTTATTTTAACCATATTTATTGGATCCTGCAGTTTTACTGCCTCTTGGCATCATTCTTTCTCATAAGAAGACCGTTTTATAATCATTCCAGTCCAGCTCGGAAAGTTTATATAAAGCTGGGTTCTCATATCAACCCCCAATAACGCCACTCGGCCGTGACTACTGCCACATGCATCATCCATGTCACACTCCTGTTTCCGTCCTCTTTGTTATATTTAGTGTGATTATGTCACCTTCAGTTTTAGTGATTAGTAATATTGGGGAATTATTTGTCACCGCATGCAAGCCACCCGGCCGGACGGCAAAACGAAATCGACTTATCTATTGTAAACGAATATGAACCATAACACCCCTGTACTCACCAGCCTTAACCAAACAACGGTTCACAGAGGGGATTCCTCCACATATTGTGCGTATGACTCCGGTCATCTATATTCAGCTCCTGCTTTACGTCTGTTACAGCGTCATCTTCGTCACAGTAGACCTAGCTGGGCCTGAGTACCATGCACGAGTAACTCGCGCCATAGTATCCCGCAACTGTGTTTTGCCGGTGACAGACCCGGCGTCTGCAGCAGCGGGCAGGAGGCCCCGACAGCTAGGATGCCTGACAAAAGGCCGGGACGGAGTTGCCATCGCCTGTAATCCCTCCCCGCGCGTTATCGCCACTTGGCAGCCCGCGACGACGTAATGCCGGGGAACGTCTCCCGTGTTCCAGTCGTGCCTCCGTCGTCGGGGGGAGTTCTAGCTTTTTTTTTTTTTTTTTTTTGCTTCTTATCGTCCCTGGGGCTGAGTTACGATTACTACCTGCCCTAGGCGCCGCCCGGTGGCTGAGAGGGGGAGTGGGGCGGAACGCATGCCTGGTGGTGTAACGCATTTGAAATTCAGTGCGCGCACCTTTAGGTTTACCCTCGCACCCCCTCCCCCTTCGCAAGCCTTGTGCCCTCTCCCTCAGCCATAGTCTCCTTTTTTTCCACGCGTTGTTCCCGTCGGTGCGGCGCCACCATCGCTAGCTCTCTGGAGTTTTGTTTTTCAAATGGAGCAGGCTTGCCCTCACCTCACACTTCCCCATTCCACCCAAACCTCCCTGCGCCCACTGACCGCGAGTCCGCGAGTTATACTGCCAGTCCGCACACAAAAATAGAACCTTTTTTTCCGCCGCCTATGTTTTCCACCTTTATTTTGTTGTATTATTTTCGAACCTTTTTTAATATTATTATTTAACTTTTCTTCGGGTGGACGCTTGGTACGGAGAGTAGATACGAGGGTAGTTCTCCGATGCAAAAATTCCGTATATATAATGATCAGTAAAACATGTTAACTACCACACTCTCTAAATACTTATAAGCAATTTCAGTGAGCGAAATGCTAAGCGCGAGAAATTTGTTCAATAGCTGTTACTGACTGTAGAGACCGAAAAAAAAGGAGAATAAATCATGCCTTCGGCGGTGTAAAATCCTCAAAGAGGTATATACAATTGAAGAAAGCTGTCATATTTCACAAAAAAATACAATTAAAAATAAAGGCCAAAATGTGCAACTTATGTAATAAAAGGTGGCTAGTTATATATAAACTGAAAAATAATAAAAACTGTTCGTTTACTAAAAAGTCACGTAACCTGAATTAGTCAGCTATAGTAACGACGTAATTGGTATTTTAGCATTTGGAGTTTAGTATGTAACGATACTTACTAAAATACTAAATTACCAAATCGCAACTATTAATGAATAAGTAACTATCGATGGCATTCGAATTAAACGCTACTAAATACTTAAAAACTAACAAATTAAATGGTCAATTCTAACGTTACTTATACACTTACCTACTCTTCCGCTCCTATGCAATGGAGAATGGATCAACCAAACATGGACCATGCATGCGGAAATTGTGGCCAGTCATTTTTGTTGAGCTTATATCGTGCGTATATCGACTATCGATATATTCGAGGTATCAATTCCTTCCGTTTTTTTTCTCGTTTGCGATCGCGATACGTGATAGTGTAAGCAGAATTTTCGGATAGACGTACTTTCATGCTATATAGTGAATTTCACGAATGTGTCGAAACGAAGGCAATACCATAGCATTCGCCTAAATTATTTGGCCCGTTTTCTTTTCGTTTATGATTGCGATAATGTAAACAAATAGAATTCGCGGCTTAAAGATGAATTCCAAGCGAAATTTCGTGAATTTCGCATTGTGTCGAAACGAAGGTAAAATTACGGAATTCGTTAAAATTATTCGCGTTTCGCGTTATTCCGTGAATTCCGCATCTCTCCATTTTTTGGGCCCTTTTGCATTAGGAATTGGTAGGGATTGTCAATATTATTTTAATTGGTCATTGTTTATCACTGTTACTCGCTTTATGCTTGGAGGCTTAATCAAAGGACAACTCAAATACTGTACTCGCCTATATTTACAATTACCAACACACACACACACACACATGTCTTAGCCAGGATTCGAGCCCAGAACATGGCTATCCGAAGGTTAAGCATTCGCCAGACTATTAATAGGCTGTGGCACAGAACACTTGGATGAGGATTGAGATGAATATTGAGTCCGTCCGGTGTTCGTGCTCTTTCATTGCTTGGACTTCAGCCATATTACGTACAGCGATGGCAATTCTAGATGTTCTTAACAAATTCGTGGCCGTGATTCTGTAAAGTGAAAAAAAATACAAAAATATTAATAACATATTTGAATTAAAAATGAAATAAAATTAATTACAGCAGTCATCTTGAATTAGTAACTTTTTTTTCTGCAGAAAGTAGTTTTTTTTTTTTTTTTTTTTTTTCCAACAAAGTAGCGGAAACCAATTCGGATCTCAGAGCTTTGTTCAGTAGATTTGTGTACCATGTACCAATGTCGCAGGAAAATAAACAAATCCGTTATTACATCCGGCACAGTGTTGAGACCAGCTGCGTTTCCACACAGAACTTTTGGAAATATGGTGAAATAGGCAGTATGTGGCTCACAGGTGCGCCCATGGTTCAAGTCCGTGCCAGTAGTTACCTAAGAACAGCCCGCGTCGAACAACGGCAGAAATCATATCACAGTCCGTTTCGGTAGCGTATCCTATCAGAACTTCTAATGTTGTTCTGAAAAACGTGCTCTGCTTTTGTTCATTTTTATTGCGCATATACGACGAATCACTGTCCGAAAAGAAGCGTTATGTACTACATGGCGCATTTAGGCCTGCGGATTTTCAATAAACTTTCTTTTTTCGTTCGTTTTACATTTTTAGAGCTTGAATTTTTTTAAGTAATGATATGAAAATCTGGCAACACTTCTGCGTGACACAGAGTATTCATTCGCTTAAAAAATAATGGTCACTACAAACAATTTTGTCATAACCATCTCGCCAAATGTTTTGTGTTAGTTACGAATTTATTTCACAGTGACCACAAAATTTAATAACTACAAAATAAGCGATAGTTTTTTTTTTTTTTAAAGTGAATTCAAAATGATTTTGTGATCAGTGCAGAACAGTTTAGTTTTCACCACGAAATATTTGGCAGGATTTTTTAGCCGAACACTTTACAATGAACTCAAATTTTTTTCACGCCTGTTTAGCGAACCTTAACAGAAGATGAATTGTGCTGAAAGTAGTTAGTGAGTGTCCATTTGCTGCAGCTGGGGCGAGAAAACGCGTCGCACGTCATGTAGTTTTGATATAGGAGGGAAAATATCTGCCAGCGCAAGATCGCTAAATCGCCATTAAAACTTCTACAATATCGCTTGTGATCTGTTACACCATCCCGTGATACACTTCTTCACTAACGCTGGAGTTTAAAAAAGCACCGGTTATAAACTGTCGAAAGTTTTTAAGGAATTATTTCTTCAGCACGACCTTCCGTTAGCGCTATCTATTCAGCAGTCCAAGCAACTTGACAAATAAAGTTTATAATGGCAAGTTTGAAGCTTGAGAACTTGCTACATCTTTTTACACACATATGTATG
The DNA here is from genome assembly GCA_029891345.1 of Dryococelus australis. Classification (NCBI taxonomy): domain Eukaryota; kingdom Metazoa; phylum Arthropoda; class Insecta; order Phasmatodea; family Phasmatidae; genus Dryococelus; species Dryococelus australis. Next base: position 157,983,959 of record CM056998.1, read on the forward strand.
TAATTTACTGAAAACTTGTCTGAATATTTTGCACATTTTATTTTTACCTTGATATGTAAAACGCACACAACAGTTATTCTTATTAAACATTCACAGCAATAATATTAGAAACAGAACAGGATCGGCTTACATGTTTCATACAGAGCATGAAATATCTTCTTTCTAAACATTCCTCAGAAAATACAGCCCCTGGCAAATAAGGTAAATAAATAATTATGAAACGGTTAAAAGTAATTTTCGACAGCATGTCACTCCAAAATATCTTTCTACGGGGTTAAATATTCGTTTCCTCTGGAGAATGGACTGTGTTAAATATGTTTTTTTTTTTTGCAGTTGTTATGTACTGCATTGAGTTCGGCTATTAAAAAGTAAAAAGATTCAGTTGCAATTTCAAGTTACTCAAGATATTATATATTTTTATTTGATTTCTCATTCATCATGAAGAAAAGAAACTACATAAAAAGTAATTATAAATGTTATCCAATCGTTTCAAAATATTTAGTTTTAAGAACCCAAGTTGTTAATGAAATAGAGTCTGAGCTATATTTGATTTAAGAGGCATCCCGTATAAATTAATAAGGGATTATATACTAAAATACCAGTCAAACATTTATTTCCATTTATAAAATTACTATTAAAATAATTTAATTGAATAGAAAAGTACATTTTACTGCTTATCAGGGTGATGATAGTTTGTGGTTTCCTATTCGTATCATCACAACGCACACAACACATATTCTTGTTAAACATTTACAGCAATAATATTAGACACAGAATAATTATCAGATTATATTTTTCATACAGAGCATGAAACATCTTCTTTCTAAAAATTCCTAGAAAAAACCAGGCTCTGGTTTCCTCTGCCTGTGGCTGAAGGTGAATAAATATTATTATGAAATGCTTGAAAGTAATTTTCGATAACACATCATTCGAAATTATATTTCAACGGAGTTAGATATTCGTTTACTGAAAATAAGGTTACTAGAGACTGCCGGTTTACTGTTCTCAGATCAATTCCGCAGAATTTTACGCCATTCTTCTTTTAGACGCTTTCTTATCTACAGTTCTGTGTGAAGATTGCACGGAGATGATGAAACACTAAGGGCAAAGTTAGCCGGTGAATCAAACGCGGTATCGCCTCTACTCATACGGCACTGGACTGACGTCGACGTGTAGTCTTTTCATAATGCAGTATGCATTCACAGGCCTTAAAACGACGAACTAGTAACTTACCTCTTGAAAATGTGTAGAAATTTCGATGAAGTATTGTATTCTATTGTTTTTCACAGCATGTTTTCAGTTATAGCATTATTAAAACGCTAAGATGGATTACATTTAACCTTGGATTATTGGAATCTTAGATTATTTAAAGAAGGCAGAAAAAATACTGCGAAGATCTTTAGTATTTACGTACACATAATATGTTTCAAATACGCTGCGATGTGTTGGTACGTTCTCAATGGCACTGAACTGAAAATTCAGCCAAGAGAAAAGAAGGGACCGTATCAAGAGTCTTTAAGAGCGAGATTAGCATATTTCAAAGACAACGAGCAGCCAATGGTCAATAACCGCGTTTGAAGTATACACAGACTACCCCATGGTCAGCCTCACGTCATGTAACAAAAGAGAAACTAGCAGACTTCGTTAATGAGCGTTGCACCAACACGCGGAGTGTTGTGACGTCTTCACTGCTTTCTGATTATAACGTGAAATTGTGACGTATTCGCCGAGAGGCAGTTCATAGTTTAAAATGGAATGTTAGGCTTTCTTGCTGGCGTGTGATAGGTAGGCCCTAGTAAAATCTTACCTTGCACCGTCAGAGTTGACAGGCAAATATTTTGCGAACTGATGTATTTCAAAATATTGTATATAGCCTCAAATTGTTTTTAAATTAAGATTACGTTCCTTTTGCAAGTTTCAGCTGCTTGCTAGCGAATCATAGATTTCTGAACTGTAGTGTGCAAGTTCCGAGTAAATTCTCATTTCGGTAGCAGCCAGTTTAAAAACTTCAGGTTTTTCCATGTGATGCTGGAGACTATCTTCCACTCGAATATATTTCACCCATAACCATTGTCTTCGATCCACGTATAAATAGCATTTTGCCCGTCTTAAAAACGAATTAAACAACGAGAAGTCGTTTTCCCTGCCTTGTGAAGAATTACCTAGTAGCTGCTCTTGTTGCTGGCTGCCGTGGTTGTCAGCAGGGGTGTCGTCCAGCGGTGCACAACATGCACGAACAGCATGACATGACGTGATAATAATCTGCTTTCCCTGACACTAGCTGCGTAGCTGAAGACGGGTCCTAGGCGGCAAGGTGCCGCCTGCGTTCGTGCATTCCCTCATTGGCCCTCACCCTGGCCAATCGACGAACGAAGATCGTAAACGAAGACTCAAGATAACTTCTTTTGACGATTTAAACATGCACCTTGTGCACAAAAAACTGTTCCGAGAACAATCTATAACGCCGTGGTGTTGCTCCACTCACGGTGGAAGGGCTTGTGAGAATTTGCTTTATAAACCCTCGTCGGGAATAAGTTTGATGTGATTCGTCTCCTGTCCGGCGTACAGAAAACATAGTTTGAAAGCTAAGTATCTTTGGACTCTTCAGGTCGGTATATATAGTAAGCCTGAAGCTCAGGTTGAGAATTTGTAACGGTTTTCATATTTAAAAAATATATATAATAGGCCTGACTGGTAAAATTTAAGCTCATTAGGAGAGCGAGAATGTTAGGTTTTTCTTATAATTGTTTAGCCGTGGAGCTAAAGCTCCATTGAGACCTACGCAGACTTTTATGCTCAGATTTGGGTGGAACTTTTTTTTGCGTAAGACAGTTTTATGCTCCGATGGAACGGAAATAAAAGATTAATTGTTTTTGTGCTCAATGAGCAGAGTTGGCTTCTACCTGTTATGTTTTCTGTACGATATTCTCAGAATAATTTCTTAAGGTTGTTTGAAATTGATTTTTTTTATAGAAATAATATTACTGTGGTAACTTTTTATTCTTTTGTGTAAATCTAATTTTTGTTGAATGTAAATGTAATGAAAACAGGGAAAGTAAAACTGTATGACCTTTCCTTCAACATTTTGCTCTCTATGTTGCTAATTTGTTTCTGCTATGATGGTTCTCCAGAAGGGTGAGATCAGGGATAAACCGCTGAAAAAAAGTATAAAAGTTGTAAAAAATTGCCAGTATGCTCAGTTTGTTTGGTGATGTTATTGCCTGTGGCTGTCAGAAGCCTTGCCTTTGGCGTTAATGTGACGGAAGTACGGGATTCCTATGGTCTCATCTTAAATGACAACAATGTGCGAATGCTCTAGCTACATTTTACGTGAACACACAGTTCCGTACCCCACACTGTTCGAAAAAATCTCCCGAGATCTCATGGAAAAGTGTTGGTCATAATATACTCAGAAATCCTCCTATTTACGGGCACTTAGTATTTTCAATAACGGACTTCCGTAAAGTTTACAGAACCTATCATTGAACTTGCTCGTTACCTTTAATTTTCCGTAATCCAGTGTAAATATATATTTCAAGGGAAATATTTCATTTTCGTTAAGTGGTTGTTTCACTGGGCATAAAAAAGAAACTTTGATATGTTAAAATTAAAAAAAAAAAAAAATTAGGGACAGTATTTGAACACGAATCATAAAAATTTTAAGCCCACAAGTCTTACAACACACCCACTACGTTTTGATAATAATCTGTTCAAACACGTTACTTAAGAATGTGTGGGACATAAATAAATGATACGCCAAATAAGTTAATTGAAGTCTACAGGATTTTGGAGCCAACATAGAAAATCTTAAAAACGACAATTCTACTTCAGGTTTTTGCCATTATGTTGTACAAATATTTTGCCAAACTGATATATTAATGTTTGTCAAATATCTTCCAAAATGACATGTAAAACATTACAGCTTAATAATTGACTCAGAAAGTTAGCGAAAATAGTTATGTATGATTGCACTTTCTTGGTTTGTCTGTGCTGGCTTCCATAAACTTGTAGAATTCAGTAAAGTTTATAGCAGCGGTGAATTCATAAACTCTTAAAGAACGTGCTTTTTTTTTTTGTATATAGTGACGTTTACGTGTCCGAAGCGATGCTAAATCTTGGAGGCGACTTGTGTCACTTTGTATGGTTACAGAACATAGGCGTGCGCAGCCGTCGTCATAGCAGTAGGCACTAAGATAAAGAATCGCCGATGGCCACACAAAAGCGGTGGTCCGTAAGTTTTCCCCCCGGGAAATGTCCTGATCGTAAGCTTTATACTAGCGATAACTTCGCAAAAGTAGAGCCAATATAGTATATTATAATACGAAGAACATATTCCGCATTATTTCTTAAAATATGTATGGGAAACTCGATTGTGAAATACTAATTTGTATAAATTTGAAAAATTAAATAAATCATTTAATTAACACAGTAACTCAAATTAATATTTACCTCTATTATTTAAAATGCCTCATATAGACCAGCGGTCATACAAACATTTCAAAATAATAAAGAAACTTCATAGATCACAATTTTAAATTAATAAATATGCTAGTTATTAGTGTGTGCTTTTGCACACCCAAAACCCCCCCCCCCCCCGCACTCCTGTGTTACAGCAGTAGATTTAAATTGTTGATAAAATATCTTTAGTCGTTTTGCACAGGCACCATCCTACATTTTGGAAGTTGCGGTAACTCATGCAGCTTTTCTTCCTTCACCCACCTCGCCGTTAGAGCTGGACAGTGTAAACTCGGAGCTAATCGTGTTGAAGATCCTGTTTACTCGATCAAGTTAACGGGAGCGGGTAAAAATCCAGCGGATCAGATTTCCCAACGTGCAAATCGGATTTTATCTGACCGATTTAACCCAATCAGATTTTCGTAAGCGTCCTTTGCAGCAGTTTGTTCACTCGGTCCTGCTCCATTCGTGCTGCATTCCTCAGATTGGTTGTGAATACTGGCTTATCCACAATCATATCATATTCTTTTTGTATTCCAGATCGTCATGGGCTCAACAACCAGATACATATGTCTATCATGTGCATCCGGTATATATTGCCAATAATTTGAACATTTCCGTTTTGATACGGCATTATTATTTGTAAATGTGTAGAATGATTCAGTCAAAACTTAGCTGGGGGAAAGCCAAAGTGCGTATATTAAATCGTGCAGATACGAGCAGAAAAGGTTTAATTTAAGGCTAAAGTGTTTAATTAACCATGAAACAACTAAACTCAGACGGTACAAATCAGACTAGAACTTAACTCAAATGTTACGCTTAGCACCGTCTGCAGTTTCTTATTCTGAAATAACACCACTCTTCCTTTGTGGTAAACGAACCAGCTATGGCACATTTATGCTACCTAGACAACTAGGATTCTTCTCCTCATTTAAGTAATAATCTCTAACTAGATAAACTACCCTAGTTTGTCATTTAATTATTCAAGCACATAAATATTCCCCGTTAAACTCTTCCAAGACTTTTCAATGTGCGTTTAAAATAAATATGAAATTTTCTCTCTCTTATTCACGTGCCGAAGCTTTTTTTTTTTTTTTTTTTTAATATGGGCAATAAATTTATTTCTGTATTTTTATAAGGTGAAACAGAGCAAATGCCATTGCTCTGTAGGGTTCATTAATATTACAAAGAATTGTTTCAGAAACTGAGCTCGACTGAATTAACTGAGATGCCTAACAATTAATAAAGAATCGAAAGCATTCGGAATCAATTGTTGGAAGTAATACAACAGTATCATAAGTCAGAAGCTGTCATTGAGTGAAATTTCAGTGTGTAACATCTAACTGGTCGGAATTCTTGATCAGTTTTAGAGTAAGTTACTGCCGTCTGGGTGTATAGGGCGCAAGTAGTTACCCCATGTGGATTTCGCTCTCTTTTAATAAGGTCAATGGTGGATTCAACAAAGAAAATTATGTCAAATAATGAAGCTCTCAGTCTTTACGAGGTACAGTTCTATGGCTGTAAAATTTAAACACGACTTAAATAGCCTTATCTTTAAAACACTGGCATTACACATCAATTATGTGTTGTACCTAAAAACTACATTAAACCCCTCTTTATTATTTATTTATAATCTCCTTTAAAAATCAATTACTTGAAATACTCCGTTTTCCTCGAATTATGAAATTCCTTATACCTATATCCCAATGGCGTTCACCTCTGTACGTAGTATCCACACTGCGTTGTAACACAATTTTAGATCTGGTGATTTCGATTTTAAGTGATCATATTTTATGACATAATTGACCTTCAGTATAATATTAATGGTTACATACTCAGTAGACAACCGTGTACTATCCCCGGTTTTTGTCGTTTCTCTCCTTAGTCGTGACCACAAGGCATTTATGCTCTCGGCTGCTACGTGACATCGTATAATAAGACATGAGAAAGAAATATTCAGTCTTTCGCAAGTCTCGGCTGTTAACCAAACCTTTACAAGATATCGTTCGATCTTTATCGATGTCACGTACGTTCAACTATTAGAAAAGTCATTGACCATTGACTACTGACTGAGAATGAATACAATTTTCTTGTCGTTTAGTATAAACGATATGTGTTATTTCCAATGTTAAAATTTTGTTTTTGTGCTAATCTAATTCTGCTAAGAAGAGAAAATTTTAACTACAGTGTTCAGAACTTAACTAGTTGTGTGTTTCGTTAACATAATATTTTGATTTGAGTATTTTTCCACACGCATTGTAAATAGATATATGTGTCATTAACTGAATTTTATGTAGCTAGAATAAATTTTTTTTAAAAATAATCACAAATCAAAATTAATTGTAGGAAATTGAACAATTCTAAAAAACACTGGATAACGACATACCTTAAATTTGTTACACTATAGTTCCTAAGAATTAAAATGCTCACCAATGAGAGTTTCTTAGGTTAATTACGCGTCCACTTTAATACCATAAAACTAATACTGAGGACTTTTATTTGTGTATAAAAACGGCACGTGTATATTTTCTATAGCTTACCCGGTATTTGTTACCGGAAAGATTCAAAAGTAACGCTTTGCCAACATCAGCAGTAGGGCCTATGATATTCTACATGTGTAAGTTAATGCCTAGTCCGCAGGAACATCGGAAACTGCTGAGAGACGATGGTATTGTAAGCGCCAGGCGAAATCTACACCGTGGCAGGTCCACCAGCACGACGTGGGTGGACAGCGGGTTAGTTTCGACGGGCAGGTAAGGGGGTGGCCGGCGCTACCGCACCGCGCGCTGCCACGAGGAAGTAGGGGTGTAGGGGTGGCAGGCGTCAGAGCGTGCAGGCCAGCCTCGCCTCGTCAGTAATGGGGTGAGAATACCCGGGCCGGATGGCGGGATGCTGCTCGGTGTTGGTTTACGTCAGCGAGCACTCCCCGGGAGGAACGGAGACAGGGAGGTAATAATTACCAGCCGGTCGTGCTCCGTGAAGTTTTCCATTAGACACGGTCCGGGACCATCTGCGCTCCAGTTTCGGCCCGCTCCAGCGCGACGCCTCACCCCTCCTGGCTGGAACACACCTGACTCGGGTACCAATCTCGCCTGCCAATCTCAAGGTCGCCGATTCCAGTCCCGCTTCGGGTGACGTCACGGTGACGTCCTACAAAAAAACACTTTTCGCCATCGATGGCATCGCGGTGGTGTAGCGGTTAGACTACTCGCCTCCCTTCCAGGCAAACCGGGTTCGATTTCCAACAAGGTCGCTGCCCGGATCTTCGTACATGGAATCGTGCGGGACCATTCCGCTGGGTGGCGGGTTTTCTCAGGTATCTCCAGTGTCCCCCACCCTTACTCTCCTCGTTTCACCCTCATTGGTTCTCAAGAACAAATCTTTTGACTCCACTTTGCCATCGAGCAAAGACAAAGTTATCGTTCAGCTTCCATTCAGCACAAGCCCTATGCTACTACAAGCCTAGTCCATTAATATCGGCAAAATCGAAAATAAAATAATAAATTTTCAGTTCGAGTTGATAGCTCGTATTACTAAATTTAAAATATTTTCTTTGCTGGAAAAATTTAAGGATCAGATTAAAGAATAAATATATCATTTGATCAAATTCGGCGTGCTAAACTACTTGGGAAAAATTACCCCTAGTGCTGTTGACGGGGATCTAACCTACATCATATAGACCTGAGACTAGGTGAGCGTGAGCGTCCTGCGTTAAATTGCATTTTTTTACACCCATAACGTTAAATAGTGACTTTTTTGAACATGTGCAACCTTGAACGGCATTTTTGCACATGTGTGGCCTTGAAAGTGCATTTTTGCACATTTGGTGGAAGAGTAACAAGTGCATTTTTACATGCACTTCTTGTTAAATGGTTGGGAAAGTGTATATTGCAATTTGTTATGATGTTTATGTTATTATAGTGTCTATTTTGGTTTTGATTTGGACTGGGGGTAAATGTGTTGGATTTGATTCCCGGACAGGATAATACAGTTGCGCAGTCACGACTGCTCTCTTTTCGATGTGCACTCGGCGACAGCCGGAGTGAGACTGACGTGTTGGTCCGTAGAAATTATATGTGTGGCGAGGAGGGGGGAATGCATTTGCACTGTAGCACCATCATAGGTGTTGTGTGGAGGGGTTATTTTTGGAGGAAAATGGGAAATGAAGTTGTATCAAATTTCTCGTAGGTGTTGCTTGGCCAGTGATGCCTTGGTGACTGACAGATGCACTCGGCCAGTGTCGCCTTGGCGACTACTGTACTCCATGCGATGAGGGGAGGAAAAGGGTGAATGCACTTGCATTATGCAAGTAGAATTTTACATAACTGTGCAAATATGGCAGTATAAAATATTCATTTGCAATAACCATGCAATGAGTACTTACCAATTACCCATTATGCAACGACTCATTGAACAACCACCAACCCCACATGCATTGGCATACTTTGATTTCTGTACATGACACTCAATATATATTTTATTAAATTTACATAGTACCGGGTTCGGTTACCAGATAAGACGATTTTGGGAATTCGGTTATTGCACAATCGCACGTGTCGGTTGTTGTGACGTGTGTAGGTGTGAAGAGGAAAATGCAATTGCATTTACTTACACAATCACAGATGTTACCTTGTAGGGTTTGACCCATTGACTGATGAACAAAGACTGACATGTTGATCCAGCGACAGCTTCATCACAACTGAACTAGCTAGCTCTGTCAATTGGGAGGAGGATTGGTTCTGAGTTCAAGTCCTGGACAGACTACTTAAACTTCTTTGTGTTTTTTCCCTAACCTTCGAGCTCTGACGACTGGTGGGCGAATCGATATTGAGATCGATTCCCGGACACGACATGTAAAAAAACATTTTTATTATTGTTTTTTCTCAACCCTATGATTCTGAATTCCGGTGGGTATATTGATACTAGATTCGTTTCCCGTGCTGGATACTCATAATTTATGTGTACACTTGTACAATGTGATTAATTACACATCATGAGCCTATGAAAACCAACTTTTAAATAAGCCCATTGACATATACAAAGGGTATTTGTCCCTGGCAATGTTATCCCATTGGCTGTTTAGGTGGCAAACCTTCAACCCCTGTGCTAGACTAATTAATCGCATGTACTCCAGTACTGTAATTTGTTTCTCTCTTGACTTCATTCTACCAATTACTCGTATGCGACCCAATTACATTCTTTCATTCGAACCAATGTTTTCCCATTTACTAATTACTCCATTGATGCATCTCATTGGCTGTTTAGTTGGTAACCCTCCAACACCTGCATTCGACCAATTAGTAGTGTGCACTCCACCATATTGGATTCCAAGAATATTACAAAATTAAAAAAATATATTTTAATTAGATGTATTAATAGCACACTTTCACAAACCGAGCACTTGCTTAATCATGAATAACAAATTAGTTAATGAAAGGACTAACATATTGTCGCGATGGGCGGATTACGACTGATGCACTCGTCCACTGCAGTGATAAGGTGTGATCGTTTTGGGGAGCGAAATACAGGTGGAATGTGTAAATATTTTACGTAACCTTGAAAGTACGCAAAGTGCCCAACATCGCTTTGCAGGCAACCTGTGATACAAGCATCACCTGGGTCTGCCTATATTTGTATGGTCCTTTATTATATATAATACTCCTGTCTTATAGATAATTACATATATTTTCCTATCCTATAGATAAATATATATTCCTATCTTTAAATAATTATATTTATATATTCCTATCTTATAGTTATTTATTTATTCCTAAGTGTTTTCTTCTGGGTGAGATTGCCTTTGGATTTTTTTATAGTGCTCCCACAGCGCGCAGGTCTCGCCTTTGACTTAGATTTTTTATTTTAAAATTTTCTAAAAATATTATGTTTCTTTTTTTATACAGTAGATTTTGAACATAAGGTTAAGATCCTATGACATTATCCCAGGATAAGGTTAAGACTTTACATTATACAAACGTTTTTTGAAATGTTTATACCTACTAATTGCCAGGCTGGTCAAGCGGTCTAAGATGCTAAATATAATTTCTAGTTTCTTGCAAGGGAGCGTGGGTTCTAATCCCACACCCACCAAATTATTTTCAGACATAAATTGTGACAGTCGAGATGGTCTCATTCGCAGTTCATATGTCGTTCGAGTAAGAGCTTTCTTTCTCTGCGTGAGTTCGAGTGACTTGAGACTTAGCTACGTCATTTTTAAACATAAAAAAGCAGTGTGTGTGTCGCCACTCCAAATAATCTAAAATGTCTTTCTCTCATCGTGAGAGTTTAGTGAAAAATGATGGTGTTTTGTTCTAGCAGTCAGATAATTTTATCTGCTATTGTGTCATATGGAAAGCTTAAATAACTTACAGCACTCGACAAAGATACTGAAATTGTATACCTCCCTAAATAATTCCTTCTTATGTATGCACGACATGAAATAAAATGGGTTTACAAAAGTTTACCTACCTATCTGCAACAGTACGAAGAGATTCTCAGTTGTCTCCCTTGTATAGGATGTTTTCAAGGATGTGTTGCTGTTATGGAGACATCCCATATAAGGAGTTGGTGTAATGCATGACGGAAGAGTGCTGATGTAACAAGAGAAAAAGAAAAGGTATATCCAACACTGGAAGATGTATAAGTGTAAAGACAAATAGTTGTTTAATGGACGATTTCGCAGGTTAGCTAATGAACGTACTGATTATCCTTTGTAAAACACTGCATTAAGCATATTGCTTTTACATGTTCATACTCAGCAGACGTATAGTGAGATAGTTGGAATGGATACCATAAACTGATTGTTCTGTTGTGAAAACATTATACAAGTATGCATCCTGTAAGAATGTTTTCACTTCTTCGGCGAGCATGATGAAAGGCAGATCGCCACGAGTGGAATCATCTAGTGATAGTGTAAGCTTTTGTAATCTCAAGACAGAATCATCAGTCGAAGACTTGCCATAATAAATACCAAGGGATGCTGGGGATTCGCTACAAGCATTAGGGTATCATTGTAGTTATTGTTAAAATACTTTTAGTACAAGATATAGTGCACATCGACATGAAACTAGCAATTGCATGTTCAGACTAGCATACATGGCATTCCACTGCGATAACTGCGATGTGTGTTTACCCGCAGCAATTTTCTGTATAGGCATATGAAGATGTGTAAAGACAATATCTGTCGTTCATCGGGAATCGAGTGCATATATTGCAGCAAGGAATTCACGACTAGCTCTAGCATCAGACAACATGAATCTAGTAGCTGTAAGTTCAGCATCTCGTACATGTGTTAATTGTTGTGTTGTGTATGCGAATAGTGCTACCTTGGGTGCTCACAACAGGATTTGTTCTATAAAATAAGAGTAAAGCACAAATATTTTTGTTGAATGGGGAATATGTTTGAATTTATGCAAGTAATAAAATGTATTTTTGATAAGTGTGTGAAATAAAGATAAAGTGTTTTGAAGACTGTTGTTTTTATTAATTTTATCATCAAATACGCATTTTTCCTTATGATTGTACAGTGTTTTTATACATACAAAATAGCTGTAAGCAATGAGAATATAAGAATAATAAATATATGTATATATATGTTTGGTTTAGCTATTGGCTTGGAAATCCATTCTCCAGTAGCAATCCCGTTAACACTAGTTCGGGTGTATAAGATCGTATATGTTTGAAATTGAAGAATGGCTATCTGATGTTGTGAAATCGACTACTGAGCATATTTCTATAGGCACAACTTAATAGAATATCCTATCGTTAGATGAAAAAAATTATAATTGTGTTTTTATTATAATTCTTTTAGTAATAACAAATGGTGAATATATGAGTATAAAACGAATGTTTGAAAGTAGTACTGACTTCCGAACTTCTACGATGTGATGGAGTTGGTATGCGATTTTCTAGAAGCAAGAGACTTGTATGATATGTTGATAGTTCTATGGGATTTAATTTTAATATTTTTCACAGGGGTGTTTAATAGGAATGTTCTGACAGTATGAGTGTTGGGTAGCATCAGATTGAGTAATCTGTTCATATTGTGTGTTCGTAATGCTAGCTGTAATGAATGGTTTGATGGTTAATATGTCTTGTCTGCACAATATGTTAGTTTTGCTGATAATGTTTAATCGCTAGGGATTTGCGAATAGATGGTATGGTTTGTGCAAATAGATGGTATGGTTTGTGCAAATAGATGGTATGGTTTGTGCAAATAGATGGTATGGTTTGTGCAAATCAGTTGTGTGTTGCGGCATGGGTTGCGAGTATTGATGGTTTCAATTTTTTCTGATGGAATATTTAAAATGCTGGTTTGTTGAAATGGTATATTGGTGTGCGATTTTGTTAAGGTTAGACCATTGGCTATTTTATACGGTTTGGATGATGGTATTATTGGAATGTGTGTTTTACTATTACATGATGAAACGGTTTATCCGAGTACTTCCCTTGAATATTACATGAGAATACTTATATGGTTGCTTTATTTTCTTGGAAGGTATGAAGTATGGTGATTAGTATAATCGATATGGTTTAGGTAATAATTGATGTTATGATTTGTTTATGTAACTGGCATAACATAGTTTGTCTGGCTGTATGGTTTGCTAGTAGGGTATATGTTTGGTGAATTTCTGCAACCATGTATGTAATTAATTTGAAATATAGTATAATTGTGTGTGTGTTTGTTTGAGTGTAAATATATTCTACAGATGACTAAACGTATGTGCTTTTATTCCTAATAAAATGTTACTATTTATTTAAGCGAAAAATATATATAAATACTTATATTTCGAAATAAAATTTTATAGGCTTCCATGGTGAATAATAAATATTCTTGTTATGTTAATATAGTAAAATTAAGGAAATCATGCGAATGGTAGAATAAAAATTTTTCTGATTGTGTTGTAAAACTCTCAACTATATACGAGTAAAAAATAAATGAATGCATTCACCAACTACAATATATAGTGGAATTTAAAGTGTAATTTATAAGTGAATCTTGTGTAGGGGTGAAAAGGTTCTAACATAATTATTTATTATGGCAAATGTTCTCTACTAAATAGAATATCCTTATATGACAGTAACATATTTGCGAGGATAGGTCGAAATGTTTTTCTATAGAAGAGATGAAATGGAATACTTATAGCAAATGTTCTCTAGTAAATAGCACATCTTGGGTGTGTATAGGTAACGGATGGTGGAATGTTCGAACCCATTTCCTTCCAAATATGGGTATAAATATAATATTTGCCTTCGCATGATAGACGACTAAAATATAAACATAGTTTATTTGAATGGGCCAGGTCAAAAAGTGCCTATGTAACGTTTAGACAATTTTCGGGGAAACAAAAAAAATGTGTGGATTTGTTAATATTACTTTAAAAAACTCGACATATTTCTTGGTTGTTTGTGCTACAAACATATTAGTGCATTAGTTTTAACCCCTAAATTCTAGGATATGTGAAAAACAATATATTGATTAATTGTACTTGGTCAGTTCTTGACTTGGGGCTGCGACATGGGTACTATTTCCTATGAGCTTAGGTTTCCTTCAAACCAGACAGTGTATAAAAATTCATTCAATTTGTTTGTGTGTGTTATATAATACAACTAGTCATACTGAAAGAAATATTATTGGTAAAAACATTTCAAAATTACTTACATTTAATCACAAAATGTACTGTGTGATTGTATTTTAGGCCTATACCAAGAACAAAGTGAAAAGTTTCTAAATAGAGTACAAAATAAAATAAGATACTTTTGTTTAGTAACTAACTCAACAAGTTGAAAAAAGAAAACCCATAGAATTACATAGCCTACTCTAGCGCATCTTCTTCATTTGCTGGCCCCTGACCAGGCTCAAGTACCTTTTCTTTAATTTTGTTGTAGTTATCAACTTCATTGGAGTTAGGTAACTGTACAGTTATTTTATGTCATTCAATGTATTGATCTTAATAGGAACTGAAAAAATGCCACTGTACAACCTGCTTGTAGACATATCAGGTTTTGGCATATCTGGATGTGTAAAAGAATACCCCCCCTTAAGTAAATTAAATGAAGTCTATACATTACTGCCAGACGTTTGAGAAACTTGAACACTGTTACTTCCCTTGGTGTACATAATGGTTTTATATTTAGTTACAACAAAACTTTCACCTTTGGATTAGTTTTTTCTCATAAAAGGCACAAAATGTTGTGCTAAGTCAAAAAACTGAATATCTGGGAACACAGTAATATTGTTGTTTCCCCCTAAATATGATACCCACTCTCCAGGAACACCTACTAATTATTTCAGTTTTTTAAGCCTACCAAGCTTTGCGAAATCCCTATCGCATGGAAGGAATGAGTGGCCTTGAGTAGGGAAACAAAGTTGAAAAGTTTTAAATCTTGACGTGTTAACTAGTGTCGTTAGATATCGCACCATTGCATAGTTACTGTTTTGTCCTGTACTTGCATCACTAAACAGCCGAAGGTCTGTACACTGAGTCCCTACTTTATTCTGTATAAAATGGTTTAAACTAGATATGACCTCGTTCGCATCATGTCCTGCGTCACATTCGGACAACATGTAAAAATAGGCTTGAGCTCCCCCTTGGTAGTAATGGTGGAGTCCAAAGGTGTACAGCCATAGCTGTCTAAGGTAAAATACCTCATTCTCAGGCAATGGCACTGGTACATGCTGCATGAAATAAACTACGCACTCAACTGTTCGGTCTTTGTTAAGAGTTTCCTGTGCTATTTTTAAGTTACTGTAAAAGGCAATTGGCCATTACTTTATGAAGCCTTAGACGATGCTCAGTAGTGTTCGTTTCCTGTTAGTTCATTTTGGTGTTGAGCTTACATTTCAGTTCTTCGCAAATATTACAAACATCGGTCTTAGGCCTACCGAATTTTAAATTGAAATGTTCAATATAGTAGTTTCTTTGAACATGTATGGGCACACAACAAACTTTATCTTGGTCGATACCATGTTTTACTTGTTAAAAACAGCATGGAAAATGTTTTTCTAAAAAGAGTTGGTGCATTTTATCAACAACTCGCTGGAGAAATAGTATGTTACAGTAGAGCTGTAATGTTTCTAGAGTGTGGGAAAACTTTTAATATAACTTTTAATTAAATCGAGTTTTTCTTCACTATATGCATTAGGCCTATTGTGATGCTTGTCCCGACCATCCATAAGCACAGCATCCTTCGATTTTAAATTTGCCAATCGTTTGATTCTTCCTTCCTTTACACCGTGGAGCCTACAGTATGTTTTGCATCAAACACTTACCTCTTCTACTACTTTACTTATAAAATAGTAATAAGATGCTGACTTATGGGTGACAGAGTTTGGTAGCTTCTTTTTTACAGGTAACGTACGTATGCCACCTTGAAGATAAACGCCTTGAGCCAACTTTGAACCCAAACCACTGAACTTTTAAAGAACTGTTTGCCTATCTCTCTCAGTCAGTTTGTCGAAGAATTTTTTTGCATCTGAAACAATCGAATACAGGCTTTATAAGTTTCCAAATAAACCAAGTAGGATCGTTAACCGCCACCCCAAACACGACAAAATTCATAATGTTTATTTTAACATTGTTTAGTTCATAGTAATGCAGTTTCCTCAAGTCGAATTTCATTGAGAGTAGAAACAGAGTTTATGTGTGGTACATGGTTTTAAAATGTTTAGGTTAGTTCACAGTAATAGGGAAGCTCAAGTGGACGTTTATTGAGCATAGGCCTATAGCCTAAAGTATTTCGCCCAGACATACCTAGCCAAACTTAGTATAGAAATAGTAAACTTACCTACAATCTGGTCCTGTTGATCTTTTAGGAACCAGTTGCCCTTTCCATCCAACATGCTCTTCTTTAGCCTTTTTAGTAGGCATTTCATTCCTTTTCCATTTTTCTGGGTTTCTTTTTCTTCTTTTATTGAATGGCTCATTACTGGAAGACTTAACAAAACTTTCACTTGATTCACTTCCACTCATATTAAACTACTTTTAAGCACACGAAATTAAACTATCGTAATATTTTACCACATGGTGCACATTCACCGAGAAGAGGTTAGACGAACAGAAACAGCAGTCCGCTGGTTCTCGGCTGACACGAACAGAGCTTCCAACCTCATGGGAAGAAATGCCTATGTACATTGTACGTGGGCAGTTCTTGACTTGATGTTGACTTTATTTCTCATTTACAACCTTTTTGTACTTGGGTTGCTTTTGCCTTCACAACATCAACCGTTGGTTGTAGAACGAAATGGTGGTCTTAACACAATTATCGACGAAATGTCACTTAGGCAGTTCTTGACCTGACCCATTCATTTGTTGGCTGTAGGATATATATGAAAAAAAAACTTTTGAAAACAATTTTGTATAAATATTTTTTATGTTTGCATTATAACACTTGTGACTTGGTTAATTATCCACGGATGGTTTTGAATTATAATAGTTTATACCCTCGTATGTTACTAAGTACACGATAAGTATAAATGGTTGGTGCGTTTAGGTAAACTGGAGTGGTAGCAAGCAATGAAGGTGTAGGTATTTACTTCATTCTGTTCGTGTGTGTTTACATCTAATGAATGGCAAAAGCGAATTTTTAGTTAATTGTACATGAATAGCATAGACACTTACGCCAAACAATAGCATTTGAGATAGTATATACACCATGTCAGACAGGTATGTTTATATGTTAATATGTGTTCCTTAGAAGAAAGTTTACAGTAAACAATGAGTTCGGCATATCAATGACGTTATTGTGAGAAGGCATATCTCTATATGACAATGTCTCAATAAGCCTATTCGCTCTCTACATCATTGTTTGAAATATTTTGGTTCTGTGGTTTATATGATTTGCCTATAAGGTTTGTTTGTTTTGCTGGTAATGTTTGATTCTAAGGAACTTGCAAATGGATGATTTGTTTTGCGCAAATTATCTGTGTGTTGCGATATGGTTTAAGAGTATTGATGGATATAATGTGTTCTGCTGCGATATTTCATTTGCTGGTTTGATGTTATGACCTACTGACATTAGGTTTCGTTAAGGTTGGATCGCTGACGAAGGTATACTGTGCAGAGGATGGTATTATTTGGATGTGTGTTTGCTATTGCAATATGAAATGGTTTGTCCCAGTAATTCGCCGGAATATTCCATAGGATTGCTTATATGAATGGTTTGTTGTCATGGACGGTAAGAAGGGAAGTATTTAGTATGTCTGATAAGGTTTAATGGAACGGATTGTAGGTTTTGATTGATGTTATTGCCTGATCATGTATTTGGGTTCCACATGATAAAAAATTTTGACTCGAAGAATACATCGAAATAGCTGTTTGGCATATTTTTGAGAATGAGTATGATATGGTATCAAATATTATGATTTAGTTTAAACATTTTTCGATGGGTAGTTGGGGCATCGGGGAAATGATGGTCGACATATTTAATTAATAATATGTTGATAGGGGTGAGATCTCTCTTTCTAGCAAATGAACCATTGACATATCAGTATGTGGAAAAATATATTACTATAAATTGTAGATAAATTTCATAATATGATATGATTATGATAGTATTGCAACTTTATAAACTGGTGAATAACCTTGTTGTAGTTCCCCTGGTCGTATGGTTTGCTAGCAGGATATATGTTTGGTCAATTTCTGCAGGTGTTTAAATAATTTCTGTGAAAAATAATTTATTTACATGTGAGTGTGTGCACGTGTGTATGTGTGTGTCATGGATGAGTGTTTCAGAAGAGCTTTATAATTATAAGGTTGCACTGTGGAATGTTGGGTGTGCAGGCAGGTTGCTAATACTCTCCTTTGCACTGTGAATGGTTATCTTCATGTCTACCTTTCGAGAGATCATCTTTATACACATGTATAAATTCTATCTTCTCGGGAAGATTTCAAGAGATGTGTGCACAGTCTCACTTGTTTTTTAATATATTCTATATGATGTTGGCTTGGATGTTATCTACACAATATTAAATTAACATTGACATGCAATAAGTAAAACGGTATACACATATTCATCCTCATTGTGATTTGAAGCACACAATGCGATAGTGTAAATGCTGATATTATCGTTAGAGTTGAAGTAGAAATATCTCTGTATATATTTTTTAACTTTGTCGAAGCAATACCTCATTCATTACAACATTTAGTGTTGATGGGAGATGATGCAAGATTTAAATCGTAGTTATCATAAAGGGACTTTTCTGGAGTTCTTGTCTGATTGGTAAATGTATGGGACATTAGGTTAACATTAAAAATTATTTTCTTTCAACATAAACCAGTAATGTAAATTTAGGTTTTAGAGGCATAATGAATGTTTTTGAGGCATAAAGAGTGGTTTTTTGCATAAAGAATGTTTTTTTGAAGTATAAGAATTGTTTTTTGAGGTAGAGTAGTAATTGCATACAGGGTTGTGTTGAAATTTTCATTGCTAGAGTGTATGGATTTTTGGGGGAAAAAAAAAAAAAAAAAAAAAAAAAAAAAACAGGTTTTTATAACAGGATACTTTAATTGCATATATGTGTAATCTAATTTGTGATATCGTAAATACGAAGACAATGTTTATGTAGTCTTCCCAGTCAAAGCACTCACCTGTGTCTTTTTGGGATCGTGGAGAACTTTGTTCTTACCATTAGAGATGAAGACAGAGTGTCATAGGGAGGTTGGGTAGGGATAGGTATTTCTTTGTTGGTTAGCAACCTTTGATAGTTTGGTAGAGAGACGATGACTGCGACACTGGAGTTGTAGACATACGAGATGTATAAAGGAAAGCATAATGTTTAAATGTTTATTGTGTAGTGTATTACATCATGGTAGGCATGTAAGTTATAAATAATATCAAACATGTGTTAGTCGAAAGTGAACTTTGGTATAGTACAGTGTGTCTTTTGGGTGACATTAATCATGCTAGTTATTCAATATGGAAAAACTTGTTATAAGTATCTTTAACGGTATTACTCCCTTATCCAAGGGAGTAGCAAAGGGGCTCTAGCAAACAGCCCGAAATTCACTTCAAAATTCAGCAAAGTCAAAAACCATTTTAGCAGAGAACTGTACACTAAGATATTTAGACCAAATTACATAGCACACAAGACTTATTCTATAAACTTGTTTTTTTATATAAATTCTTTATATTTTTCATAACAGAAAAATGCCACACAAGTTTTATAATTAAAACACTCATGACTTTATACATTCTTGAAAAACATTTAATAATGCGCATACCACATACCACTAGCACCATAAAAGTTCTCTTTTTCTTGGAATTCTCTAAATTAGGATTTACAAATATCCTGGATACCTCGTTTATTTTCAATGACATACATTAAAAATGCTTATTTCTTTGGTTACAAACCTAACTGTATTTTCACATTAACATTAGATTTAAAATTCTTAACACTTCCATAAGACTCGATTTCGTAGTGTCTTAAAATTCTTTAAACTTGTTATTTCTCTCATAACTAGGAATCTAAAAATGGCAATGACCTGCATTTGAAAGAATTATCTAAAAATGGCCAAACTAAAACAAATGTTAAAATTTAACATCACTCTAAATGGTAGCTCGTAAAAGTTGTACATTTTATTTTCTGGTATGACTTCGTAAATACCTTGATTTTATTTAAAAACATAATTTCCACGCATTCATTTTTGCAGTGGCATAAAATATTAAAACGGTATTGACCTTTGTAAATTTTCAAACAAGTCTCTCATTAATTTCTTTTCACATTTTCCTGCAGATGGACTCAAAATACAGTTGTACAATAGCAAAGTATAAATTTACTCAGTTGCTGCAATGCATGCTGCCAATTTCTATCGTTTTGTCAAAAATGAAAACAAACTGCTATCTGGCTAGAAGGGCGGCAATTATGACCTTTTACCGCTTGACCAGAAAGATTCATTATTAATCATAGTTTAATTCACGTTGTTACTTATCTTTGTCCCAAAGGTCCAATAATTAACCAATCTCCTAGAAGATGGCCAACTCTTTGGTATCAGTTAATCCCCCTCCCTAATGGGGGTTATTCAAAATGTCCAACCAATGGAAAAACAGAGAAGCTTCGATAACCTTGTATAAGGTTCATTATAGTTATTGAACACCAATTTCCGCAGTGCTGTGATCACATTATTCTGGCAGCACCTGTTCAACTTGGCGCAGTGAGCTTCTTGTGACATGAGCTTCCCAGTGCTCCCAAGCAGCGGGTTGGCCCACCACCTGAGCAGGAAGCTGGCCAGAAGTATGGCGGTATATCATGTAGTGGGCGGAAGCCATGCCGGATTCCAGCTTCACATGTCGGGCTACAACTTTTACAAGGCGTCTATGTTGTCTTCGAGTACGTGTTTGGCAGAAGGTAAGAAATTATCATCCATAAACACGTAGCATGTAGAATTCACACATAGTTTTATGTAGACGGTGTTAATTTTTGTCATGTGTGATACGCTGTTAGTGCAGCGAGCGAGCGAGGTGGAACAGTCGTAACGGCCGTCAACTCGGTGTGCAGAAACTTGCAATTTGTGGATGTCGTCACAACGGGATATGAGGCAGAGAGTAAGTTCTCAATCCTACAGATGTCTTCCAACCTCGTTCGTTGTTTCATCAGGCGATGGGTAGTTGGGTATGCACATACAACTGGTATGTGTATATTCATTATGCCAATACTTTCGACAATTTTCTTGATATGCGATGAAAAATCTAATTACCCTGTATGGTTCTGGAATCGACATGCACATACTACTCGAGTGTAGTTATTTCATTACGTCTAAATAGTCTCGGTAAATAATTATTAATTGTTATAAGATGGCATAGATATTTATTCTCGATGGATGCTCAAGCAAGTACTCAAATCTCCCGATGTGAATCTATACCGCATCCCTTAGCCTGAAATATTCGATAAAAAATTTTTTAAGGTTTCTCACAACAATGTTTAGGTGATGTCTTCATCAAAAGGTTAGCCTATAAATATAACAATTAATCACGTCATTCTTCGGAAGCATGGGAGAGCGTGTCAGTCATTCACAACACAGTCTTCCTGGAATAAATATATAATAAATGGGTCTGTGAACATGTTAGTACTTGTTAGGACTTGTATCGACTTGCTCGGTGTGATTTTAATGTCCTTCAGATAGGATTCCATTAAAACGCCTCGGGGTAAAAAGCACTGATATATGCAAAATCAGGAAATTCGTGAGTTCGTTGCCTTAGGAATAGGATATGTACGGAGTTGGTGATTGCATAATGGGCCATTCTGCCAGTTTGCGGATATTTATTGCTAATTATGCAAGTGTATAATTTCGCTATTACATAAGCTAATTACATAATATATTTATATCATCTAATTATACATAAATTATTCCCTTCCTATGAACCTGCATTTGTATATGTAATTGCTTTTTCCAAAAACGACTATCATCGCTTGTTAGCCAGCTTAGGTTCGGTCGCAGGCTACCGTGGCGGTAGGCGGCTGCGAAGGTCAATGGCAGGTGAAAGTTGTCTTCAAGGCATACTCGCTGCAGTGTTTGTCTGGCCGACGGCTGGACCTCTGCACTAGCTGGCTGATGGCTGGACTGATGTCTCGGTTGGATACACAGGATCAAATTTCGTCAGACCCAGGTGATGCTTGTGTGACAGGATGGCTGCGAAGTGATTTTGCACGCGTTGCGTACTTGCACAGTTACATAATCTATTTATACATTGAAACTGTATCCCCCTCTCTTTTTTTCCGAAAATGATCACACCTTGTCACTGCAATCGATGAGTGCATCAGTCTGTCGGCGACAGTATAATATGTAAGTGCATAGATAGTCAAGATTCACTAACTAAATCGTTACACATGATTAGGCATGTGTGCAGTTTGTGCATGTGCATGTAATTAAATATATTTTTTAATTTTTAATACTCTTGGGATCCAATATGGCGGTGGAGTGCACATGACTAATAGGTCAAATGCAGGTGTTGGAGGGTTGCTGACTAATCAGCCAATGAGAAGTATTGATGGAGTAATTAGTCAATGGGAAAACACTGGATCGAACGAAACTGAGTAATTATATCACATGCGAGTAATTGGTCGAATGAAGGCAAGAGAGAAACAAATGATAGTAGTGGATAACATGCGCGTAATTAGTTGAATGCAGGTGTTGGTTTCCTGACTAAACACCCAATGGGAAAACAATGGCGAGGATAACTACCCTTTGGTATATATCAACGATCTTATTCGAGAGTTAGTTTTCATAAAGTGATGATGTGTAATTAATCACATTGCACAAGTGTACACATATAATGTGAGTATCCATCACGGGAAACGAACCTAGTATCAATCCACCCACCGGTCTTCGGGGAAAAAATAATAAAAAAGTTTTTTTAAGTTTCTTGTATGGGAAATGAAGTCAGTATCGACTCGCCCACCAGACGCCTGAGTTCGAAGGTTAGGGAAAAAATATAAATAATTTTTAAGACGTCTATCTGGGAATCGAACTCATAGGCTATCCGCTCACTGGTATTTGAGACCGGGGGTTAGGGAAAAAAATAATAACATTTTATATGCCTTGTCCAGGACTTGAACTCAGTTTCACTCCACCTACCGGTTGACAGAGCTAGCCAGTCTGGTGGGTCTTCAGCCAATGCTATCTGTCAAAACAACACCGACAGCCACACGGGGGAGAGAGGGGGATAGTTGAGAGTGCATGTTTAAGTGCATTTCCCATTCCTCCCGAAAACGATCACACCAGCTCAGTTGTGATGTAGCTGTCGAAGGATCAATACATCATCATCTCTCCATCAGTCAGTGAGTCAAACTCTACGAGGTAATATCTGTGATTGTGTAAGTAAATGCAACTGCATTTTTCCCTTCACACTTGCACACGGCACAACACCCGACACGTGTGATTTTGCAATAACAGAAATTCCCAAAATCGCCTTGTCCGGGAATCGAACTCGGCACTTTCCAAATTTAAAAAAATAAATAATGAGTGCTCTGTCCAGGAATCAATGTATGAAAACGCATTTGGGGGTGGTGGTTAAGTAATGAGTCATTGCATAATGGGAAATTTGTAAATACTCATTGAATGTTTACGATTGTGTGTACGTGCATACTGAGCTGGTGATTGCGAAATGAGTCGTTGCATAATGTGTAATTGGTAAATACTAATTTCACAGTTATGCAAATGCGTACTTGCATACTGGCATACTTGCAGAGTTACACAAAAGTCTACTTGCATAATGCATATGCATTTACCCCACTCCTCCCCACATCGCTTGGAGTGCAGCAGTCAACATGGCGACATCGGCCGAATGCATCTGTCAATCGCCAAGGCATGACTGGCCAAGCAACACCTACGAGGAATTTGACACAACTGCATTTCCGTTTTTCTTCGAAAATAACCCCTCCATACAACAGCTATGATTGTGCAATAGTGCAAATGCATTCCCCCCCCCCCTCCTCACCTATACTTTCTATGGACCAACACGTCAGTCTCACTCCGGCTGTCGCCGAGTGCACACCAAAGAGTGAGCAATCGTGATTGCACGACTGCATTGCCCTGTCCGAGAATCGACATTTGTCCCCCAGTCCAAATCAAAACCAAAATTTCCAATATAATAACATGAATATCATAACAATTTGCAACATACATTTTCCAATCATTTAACAAGTAGTGCATATTCAAAAATGCACTTTTGCCATTCTTCCACCGGAAGTACAAACATGCACTTTCAGGGCCACGTATGTGAAAAAATTCCATTCAAGGTTACACACGTGCAAAAAGGGGCCTTTTCAAGATCATACATGTGCGAAAAATGCACTTTTCAAAGTTACGGATGAGCAAAAAATGCAATTTATCGCAGGACGCTCACGCTCGTTCTACTCCATGTTATGCTACGGCATGACCAACACCATTCGTTACATTAACATGCAGTACTAAATTAAATAATACTCAGGTATAAAGAGGTAATAAAAATAATACTGACACTCTAATGAACTTATCTATTCAGTTTTGCTTTTCAGTCTGAGAATGATAAAACGAACACAGAGTATCTTTCACTAATTCTGCTGCAAAAAGAATACCACACAACTATTAAAATACATGAATGATCTGAGAATTAATAAACTTGGTCCATTATGCTCGTGTGATAAGTTTTTTTTCCTTGGATCCCAGTAGGACAACAATGAGAATGTACAGTACAAGTTGGGTTGGTGTGTTCGTTAGGTCGAATAAAGCTACGGCGAGGTCAAAAAGAAACAACAGCCAGTCAAACGATTGACACTCGAGCGATAAAATTGCCTCATCATCTCCTACGGTGAGGAAGATTTTAATGTCGGTAGTGGGTAACACTTTAATGGACACGCTCCGCACGACGCTCGAGCTAATAACAAACATTAAACACCAGAGTGCCTACATTTGGCGCAGTAAACCCAACCCCGCGGAGTTACTTCAAACGAAAGCGACAACCCTTAATTATATGATACCTTGCCGAGAACACCGTCACCCCTACATCGTGGTGTCGTAGGTGACTGTATCTCGAGTTGCTAACTTGTGATGAAAATAAACCGATGTCTCTGTGCACATTTACAGCTCATTTGATGTCGTCTTTCTAAAATCATATCTCTATCTGACTGACTGAACAAAATAATAATTCAGTTCTTAAAATACTAGACGACAATATTTGTCTTCCTAATGTCTATAACATGTTAAAAAAATATATCCACTCAAAAAACCGTGAAAGAATGACATTCTCTTTTAGATACTTGAAGAAGTATGGTATTTCTACGACCAAAAATCGCTTTTTACTCGGTCGTAGTAGGTTAGGGAATGGCATAAGATGTGTTTTTTTTCGGTGTATTACCTTCTTTTTAATTTTTTCCTCCCATGATAATTGTCTACAGATGTGTCCTTACTTACCAATATGCAACGAATCTAATGAACATAAGTCATAATGGGCGAGGACTGGAAATAATTCATTTCAGGTAATTCACCGGCATTTACTTGAAATTTCGGCAGAACTCCTCTTGTGAGAACAACAACCCCAGTGCTGCCAACAGGAATCGAGTCCACGACTTCTCAAATGCGAGGTAGGCATATGCATGATAACGCATGACCTGACTCCCTCTGTGCTTAAGCCTGAGTTTTAGATTTGCGTCTTAAGGACTCAGGCCAACTTAAATGTTGACAAGGTCTTCGTTCGTTACGGGGCGCGCGAAAATAAAGCCATCGGACACCCAGAAATTTCTGTTGTTAAACTGTGCACGTAGTGTTTCCCATGGCTACAATGGGAAACAACAATAACAGCGAGTTTAGTATCGAGTAGTTCTGACGTCGCAGTCCTCCCAGCACCCGAGCTATCATCTTTTCACTGTAACAAGACTATTGAATAGTTTAATTCTTCACTGTGTTGCGCAAGGCACGATGTATTTTGCGTTGTCGGTCAGTTGTTGACTCAGAGTCCTCGACGTAAACACACGAAGTAGGCCTGGCTGCAAAACTGTCACACGTGTATGCGAATGTTCTGAGTTACGTATTGCAGCATTTTTCATCTGTACATTCTAAATCCGAATCACCTGTGAATTAATACCTCGGATAAAATAATTCGTCGCAATTCAGAACAAATAGGTAACTATTAAATCAGTGATATTCAGCAAAAAAAAAAAAAAAAAAAAAAAAAAAAAAAATAGAGACAATCTATAACTGCTCCATTGTTTTCCAGTGAAATTTTCAATCACGAATTTAACTAAATTAGAAGATTTTTAACTATTTCATATTCAAACGAGTGTACTCTTCAAATATGAGTAAGTGCAAATGAAACCCTATCGTTGAAAACTGTGGCACCAAAATAAGTAAAAATATAAAACAGAAGAATAGCCTGCAGATTACTACAATGATACATTGTGAAAAATGGTATTTATTTACATAGAATTGGTGTGATTCACATCACTGATATCGCTCTTATTTTAATCGCCATATTTACGGCGACTATAGCTCTATGAAAATTCTGACTTTGCATATGGCAGAAGGGTGAGATGAGAAGTAACAGTAACAGTTAAAAGTGAACAATTGTGTCAACCAGATGGCAATCATACAATCTGGGACTGAGAACCTCCAACGAAAAAGGCGAAATGGCGTTACTGTCCATTTGAGGTGGGCATATACCCATCCGCTGATTGACTGCAGTCAAACCTCGTATCTGGCTGTCTACGCCCTGGCGAGGGTTCCTCCACTGGCAAGCGAGACAGTTTTCTTGTCTCGTGTGGATGGATTTGAGGGTACACGATGCAGTTTCGCTCCTACATACTTGGCTATTATGTGGCGGAAGATTGTTAGGAAAGTTATGTGGGGAGTTGGAAAACACTCCTGTTTTCCGAACGCGCTGTGGAAGATATCTCTACCGACCTTCTCACGAACGACTACCGCGCCGGGTAGACAACTGTCCAGTAAGCGCTGCCGCCAAGCAGGCAATACAAATACGCCGTGCGAACGAAACAAAGCCACTGTTCAAAAACGTACGAAGAAAAATAAAAATTCCTCATCAGTTTTATGGCTGATTTCCCGAGAGGATTCTCTAGGAGGTTTGTGCTTAGTATTCCCTTGTCGCAACTGCGAAAGAAGGATGAACAAACATTTGTAATCTTTTTTGCGAAGCTGGCTGAAACAAAGAAGACGAGGAGGCAACATCAACGCTTGGACGTGTTGCTATGAATTATATTTTTCAAAAACTTTCTGGAATCTGGTCAATTGCCTTTCGTTTGCGAAAAAAAAAAAAAAAATGTATTTGTGAGATATGTGTGACCAAAATACGGTATTGAGAAAAAATAAACGATACGAAAATCACTTTATACTGTAATACCTAACACTCATCTCCAACGTCTTGTGTTTATTAGTTTTAACAACCTACTTCTCTATGGAGACAGAAATTTTGAAACCTCTCGCTCCTCAGTTCTGTTATTTTCTACGACATGAAAATCTAATTTGAATAAACAAGGAAACAACTTTATTTGCACTTAATTGGAGTACTGAAGTGTTCATGTTTTATTTCTTATTCGGGGTTTTCTGACAGTCCCAGAAGCCGTATTACTACCGCGAGATTTTGCCGGACCTTCGCAAGAGTACTAAATAAAATTGAATACGATTCATTGAGAGTTGCGAAAATAATATACGTGTAATCTACAGACTGTCAAGTTACAATAATACTTTTTACATATTAAATAACTTTAAGGAGAGAAATCTGGCCCACAATCTATTAAGCTGTGTTACATAGTAACACTTGCAGAAAATTCTAAAAAACTCAGCTACTTGAAAACTGTTAACAATTTTGTTACTGGTGCATATTATAGTGCTCACCGATTCAAGTCAAGAGAATTAATGTGTGCAAAGATCACGAACTTAGAGTTCATATCTGAGTAGAAGTCAAAATCTTCCAACTAGAAACCTCCAATTTAAGAAAAGCAATCAGTTGGTATTTTTACCAGAATGTGCTAATTAACGAACAAAAAAAAAATTAAAATATGGCCATTACAAACACATGTGAAAAAAATTGGACAGAAAACCACAATGAGAATTAATCAGGAAATATTAACGTATAATGAATAACCAAAACTTTAAATTGTTTAAATATTTAATAACAGCCAAACAATGACATACATAGACAAAAAAGTTCGATTACAAAAGACAACGATAATTGGAGAAGAAAACATGGGCAATTATCCGAGAAATATAAATATAACAAATAACAGCAAAAAGAAAAACAATGAAATACTAATAAAACAATATAAACTCGGAGAACAGAATAAACATAAAACTCAACGTGAACAACGAAAGCGGACTTTGTGACATTTCAAGGCCTCGAATCAGTCCCCTTTCTCAAACGAGGCGCTCGATGAAAAATACAATCCATTTGAACTATCATAGTAATCATACAGCAGCATTGAAACCAAGCATTATACATAACATCTGCTTTATTGCATTTCTAGAGCTGTAAGGACACAGCCGATAGTACAGTAAAGTGTTCCCGGCAGCATGACATACGTAGTAGTCATCAATCAGTTTGTCTGGTGCTAGAGCTTATAAGAGGAACGACTCAACAGCGTGAAATGCTACAATGATCGGAATCAACGCGATATATGTTCAATCGTGATTTAAGTCTTGCCCCTTCATCACCAGCTCATCTCATTACATACCAAGTAAACATATGTAACTCATTCACTCTCTCATTATTCTTACATAATATTATATAATCTAATAATATAAATCCAAAAAATATATATATACATCTCGCATAAGTTTATTAAATCGTGAATTTAAGAGCGCTCCGAATTAGTTATATAAACCTAGGATAGTGCAAAAAAACAGTGTGTGTGTGTGTGTGTGTGTGTGTGTGTGTGTGTGTGTGTGTGTGTGTGTGTGTGTAGTTATTATCACAAGACAAGGAAAAATAATTGTAATACAGGTTTCTGTAAACTTTTCTCACTTGCCCCCGCCCACACCCACGGGTATCCCATTACCGTGAAGCAGCTGCTGCTGCCTAGGAGATTAAAACGCAGTTTCACTGTCATTTGTGATCATGTTATTAGAGTTGCACACTACAGTGGAAGCAAACTAGACGAGTTCCAAATACGTTACAAATGCCAAACAAAGCCGAAATGGTGTCACAACCACTGGCGGCATGCAGGAACCATATGTGTCGTATTTTGAAATTAATGCATTGTAATTCAACACAGTGAGAGGCCTACATAAGTTGCACATCTTTATTCTGGTTTGGTTTATAGAAGAAACTTGTCTTGTCCTTAGGAATTGAGCAACTCAGGGAGTTCAAGATCTTCTCGCACGACGAAAAAGCTGCAAACTGACTGTGCGGCAGATTCTATTGTGGTTGTATAAGCGTGGAATAAGCTAATGACTTTTGAATTTAAAGTGCAAGAGTGGCACAAGTGCTATTTGATTAACCTTGGAGGGGTCTCGGAGGTGGGGATACTAATTGCAGGCACCTCCCAAGGTGTGCTGTGATTGGCCAGTTGGTCGTGGGAGCAAGAACGACAAAAAGGACATTTGGGAGAATAGGTGTTGACTCTTCGGTGTCTTGCGAGCGATGAGAGCTCTGACGATGGAATGCTGGTGGAGATGGCAAGGGGGGGGGGGGGTCGACTGCTGCAGAGGTATTGTCTCTTCGGAGGTCGATCAATGACTGAGGCGGTTGAAAGGGGTGTGTAAGGTATAGTCAGGGTGATGGGTAAGGGGGTATTGTAGGAATGAGGTTTCGATACTGGGTTCGAGACCTGTTCCAGGTATTAAATTTTTTTTTAAGGGAGAGGTTAGAAAAAGTATAGGGTTGATGAGTCATCTTCAGCTCTTGGTTCGAAGCACATTGGAGGTAGTTAGATTTTTATCGCCTAATGAATAATTGCATCAGGAGTATTTACTAACTACTCACAATGAGTAATGAGGGATCTTGCATTGAATAATAAGTGGCGAGTCGTTAAATACCAGTTAAACAAGTATGAGTACTGAGAGAGTACCGAGTATGAGTACAGTACCAAGATTTTATTTTGGGTTGGTTGCGGGGGGGGGGGGGGGTTCTTGATTAATACAACTGAGTAGTGTATTTTTTATTTTATCTCGCAACGTTACATATTCAACTAATAACAATGACTACCATTAGATATGTTATGCGAATCTGACTGTTTGCAAACTTACTGTAGGACTTTCATTAAATAAATATCAATTTTATTTATATGTTGGTTAGCCTTTCGGGTTTGCAGTAAGTTTTTGTAATTTCTCTCGTGTGCCATTATTTTTGACTAAGAATTATACGATTTTTGAGAAAATATAATAATAAAAAAGTATTAACAACACAAATCATAACTTGTAAGAGATATCTGTGTACAAGTTTGCTTAAAATGAATATATGTGAAATGTTTTCAACGCTTGCCAATATATGTGTATTTGGTTAGAAACGTTGACACGAATGGTATGCCTTGCTGGAGAGTTGACGAAAACTTCGCTTGTGCGGCGAACGATACAAAGCAGTAGGCCAGTCCCTAGGAAAACTATCTGGGGTGGCAGCGAAGGAGAGAGAGGATGGAAGAGAGATAGAGAGACAGGGAGAGTTCCCTCTAGTGGCTCCCTCAGCAAAGATTTTCGAACTACACACTTCTTCGCTGTTACGACGAAGGCAAGAGCTGTCGCGATCCTCTGTAGGGGAGGTCGGCATGTGCAAGCAAGGAGGGACTAAAGCCCGTCTCCCCAGTTGTGATCACGTACAGTCGGCGATGGTAGGTGCTGAATTCTCCTTATAATAGTCGATTCGCATACCCCGAGTAAAAGTCCTACAAACATACACCCAGAGCAATTGGGGAACATGGATTATGGTAAAACAATAACCTACTTTTATTATTAATATATATATTTGGTTTGGGTTAAATTGTGAACACAGAGACTCACAAGTCTAAGTGCAACTGAACACTAAGACAATTTGGAACATGTTTGGACATAAATTATTAATTTTCGTAGTAAATTTAATTTTTTAAATAATTTATAACTTAAAAAACTAGTGAGAAAACAGGAAATGCAGTTTGTAAAATTTGTGTGATAATAAGAGATATTGCTTGTACAATAAATGAAAGTAAATAATCTATAACAACTATACATGTTCCACTTAATTAAATAATTAGTTTAAACTTTTGTTTTGTGCTCATGTGTGTGTGTGTGCGTCAGGTGGAGCAGAAATGCGGAGCAAGCCATCGAGGTCTGCGTTGCCAGAGCTGCCATCTCGTGCTGTACGCTGGCTTGCGGCGGATGATAGCAGAAGCAGAACTAACAAAGTGCGGAGATACGGCCCCAGTTACAGACGGCAGCCTGTTGGCTTTTGTTGTGGCGATAGAACATGTATCTCGGTCGGCGCGATATACAATGCTACAGCATCACTACTATTTACTATAATATACATTAGTTTACACGTAATATTTAAATGTTAAGATGTGGGAATACATGAAGGAACAATCTTTTTTCAAATAATAAAAAAATATGAAAATGAAGAGTCTTTGCTTATAATTCAGAGTTTCTGAAAGTTACACAAGGTGGGAAATGCTCTTTTAATATTATAAGAGGAGATGTAAAATGAAGAGTCTTTGCTTATAATTCAGAGTTTCTGGCAGTTATACTATGTGAAAAATGTTCTTTTAATAATATTGTAAGAGGTGATGTAAAATTAACTTATAATAAACAACACTTTACTGAAATGGTGGAAAACACGAAGGAACATGTCAAACACATAATTTAATAAAATATTATTATTTATAATAGTAGTTACAGCAGGTGTTCGGACCATTGGCAGCTGGGTTGCCGATGATGGTTGAGGACTTAGCTTGGTCAGTGGCATTTTGGATGGCTGAGCAGGCTTCCGCTAGGGTGAGGTGGAGCGCATGGCCAGCAGGGTTTATAATTAATGACAAATACAATCTCAGTTCAGTCTGCAATAAAGAGTGGTGACGAGCAGACATTCAATACGGGTCTTGGTACTTGTGCAATTAGAGTCTTTGTACTTGTGCGATTGGTAATTAGTTTCAGTACTCATACTTGTTTAATTTATAATTAATGTTTCGGTAATTGTACTTGTTTAATTAATATTTGTTGTCTCAGTAATTGTACTTGTGTAACTGGTAATTAATGTATTGGTACTTATTATCCAATGCACAATTGCTCATTACTCATTGTGAGTAGTCAGTAATTACTCATCATGCAATTATTCATTAGGCAGTAAAAGATCTAATTACATCCAACGGGCTTCGAACCAAGAACTGAAGACGACTCCTCAACCCTCCTACTCAAACACTCCCTAAATTCTCCCTTAAAACAATTTTTTAAATAACTTGAACAGGTCTCGAACCCAGCACCAAAACCTCATTCCCATACTGCCCCCTTACTCCTCACCCTCACCTATACCCTACACACCTCTTTCAACATTCTCAGTCGATCGTCGACCTCTGAAGAGACAACACCTCTGCAGCAGCTGATCCTTTCCCTTCCCATCTCATCACCATTCTGTCATCAGTGCTCTCATCGCTCGCCAGATACCAAAGAGTCAACTTCTATTTTCCCAAATGTCCCTTGTGTCATTCTTGCTCCCTTAAACAACAGCCAATCACAGCACACCTCGTATGGGAAGCAGGGGAAACGAAGAAGAAGAGGGAGGGGAGAGGGAGGGTTTGGCTAATAACAGCACAGGAGAGTGAGGGAAGTGGAGGGCAGAGGGATGGGGGTGCCTTCACTTTGTGTCTTCTCCTCCGAAAGGGTGCCTGCAATTAGTATTCCCGCTTCCGAGAACCCCTCCCAGGCGAATGGAATGGAACTTGTGCCACTCTTGCACTTTTAATCCAAACGTCACTTGCTTATTCTACTTATAAGCACCATCTTGAGCTTCCTTGATTTTAACTTTGGTTGTATTACAATTTACATTTAATAAATAGTCTTTTCTTGTTTTCCAAACAATTGCTCACATTCGAGCAATGAATGTTAATTTACATTTCACTGTCTTCCTTTTTTTAACGAGATGCTGTATTATAATAACAAATCAATTTTCTTGCTTTCTAAACACCTAACATTGTAGCAAGCAAACATAACTTCACATTTCACAGACATATGATAAATAATGATTTTGTAGCATATTCACATAATAATTCTAAGAATTTCTGAGTGGTTTCATCAGACAACTAAACTAAATTACCGCAGTAACAACAGTCTGTTAAAGTTACCCAAACATGTCAACGGAATTACACGTTTTGACTTTTAAAATATTACATGCATGAAGGATACATTCTTATTTTTTCTTCCATAAATTGCTATTTCTCTTTTGCATGTAGGGCAATGCGTAGAAGAGAAATAGTAGTTTATTGAAGAGAAAATAAGAATGTACCCTTCGTGCACATAACATTTTAAAAACATGGAAACGTAAATTGTAATATAGCCTAAGTTAACATCAAGAAAGCTCTAGATGGTGCATATACAACCTCAATAGAATCCACCTTACAGTCTGCTTGCAGCTTTTTCGTCGTGCGAGAAGATGTTGAACTCCTTGTGTTACTCATCACACTAACTCCTAAGTGCACGACAAGTTTCTTCCATAAACCGTGCCAGAATAAAGATGAGCAACGTATGCACTACTCTCCCTCTGTTGAGTTACAATCCATTCATTTCAAAATACAACACATTCGGTTCCTGCATGCTGCCAGTGGTTGTGACACCACATCGGCTTTGTTTGGCATGGGTGAAACGAAATTAATTTAACTTATTAAAATGCATAAGGAACTGCAATATGTCGTGGACTATTCAACAAATACACCAAATCATGTTGCTGTAGCCAAAGCTGGAGAATGGTTTATGCTAGCACTTTATGGAGCACCAAAGCAATGAAGTCGATCAATGATTTATGATTCAATAACTTCAGCAAGCTAGTTCCACAAAGAAGAAAGGATGTGAAACCATAAAACCTTCCACCAATGTCTGCAGCTTCATATAAGTATTTCATGCAAGTGTATCGCCAGGTTCAACGGTGGTCTGGAAACATACTAGATCCGCAGTAATGAGAATGGAACATAAGTTCGACAGGACTTGTTCCAATTCAAATTTTTAAACCCCCTGCTCTCCAAAAATTACTACAACTAGTTTCGCGTAACTGCAAAAACTGATTGTCAGCTCAAATAATGCAGTGGAATTGGGCATGCTAAAGATGTTCATTTCTGACTCTACCAGTGAAAGTGAAGACGACGATACAAATAACTCTGCCGGAGAAGATTCTTTAATCAGCAACCTTGTTATTCAAACGCGTACAATATCCTGAAAGTTCCGAACTACTAGTTTCATTGTCAAATATCCTGAACCTCACAATTTAGATGATGAAGATATCGAAAGTTGCAACTAAGAAATACGTGATCTTCCTTATGAGTTAACAGATTCGAATGCTGATACCGTACGTTGTTCATTTGAAAGAACGAGTACATTTTCTAAGAGACTTCGTTTTTTTGTAAACTAATAGTAAATGTGTACTAGTCCTTTGTACTTACCCCTCAGGTGATGTGAAGTAATTAAGTATAGAAACATTTTCCAACTGTTACAATTTGGGCCAGGCCTGTCTTCAGGCAATTGGTATTATTGTAGCACAGGTGGCACTTGCATGTTCATCTGTGTGTAGCAATAAAAATTAGGCACGAGTGAC
Source organism: Dryococelus australis (assembly GCA_029891345.1). Taxonomy (NCBI): domain Eukaryota; kingdom Metazoa; phylum Arthropoda; class Insecta; order Phasmatodea; family Phasmatidae; genus Dryococelus; species Dryococelus australis. The sequence goes on from CM056998.1 coordinate 158,018,600, forward strand.
TGTGGCGAAGATGACACCATTCGGATGTCATTCATGGACTACCTGAAACTGATTGGGCGTCACAAGGAGATGCCATACTCTGGTAGTCAGCGAAGGCCGGTGGATGAAGGATGTCAAGTTTCACGATCGCTCAAGCTGAATCCTCCATGCTACCTGGTGTAGCAACTTACCTACTCTGACTACATCAATGATGGTTGACAGAGAGCATAACAAATATGACAAATAAGAGGATGCAAACAGAAATGTGATGCAGATGGAGGTGGCACTAGCCATGATATGGCATGTTTGGGGATTCATATGAGAAACCCAGCTACGAAAGAAACATTCAGTGTTGTTGTGGAATTATATTATTAAATGGAATTTCTTTTAGACTAGGAAGGATGATGTTGAGTTTTGAGATTAGGAATGGCTCGTTTCTAGAACAATGATTTCCTGGTGAAGCCGATAAGCCTAAAATGCCTGCATGATCCCAAATAGGATTATTTAAAAAATTAATAAATTACTGATCCCAGTAGGTATACCCCATTGGGGATTGTTTCTGAGAGTTGTTGGAGGGGAAGCAAGCCCGGCTTCCACCCGGAATCATTGTTAAGATTTTGGACGAGAGCAAAATCGAAACTGTTATATACCTGTCACCTAAAACTATGGCTATTAAATTATTGTTATGCCAGACTCTTTTTTATGCAAATCGTTTTCTGCGAAATGTTATTGTTTAAATTTAACACCAAAGAAAATAAATACATTTTTGGTGAGAAAAGAAGCGGTGAAACAGCAAAACCGATATCATTTTACGTATCATTTTGCGCTTTATAATATTGTTAATAATCATTTTTGAGGTAGAGTGAACGTGGACCATTAAAAACAGAGAAATATGCTGCAAAACACCTTTTGACAACTATTTTTCAAGATGGACGAAAGATCACTTCGAATCCATGGGAACGTTCGACACGCAAACTGGGAATGCATTTACAATAGAGTTCCTATTTTCAGCTTGACAGGAATTAGTTTGACATAAACATCTGACTTTAGTGAACTAGAAATGAAATAAAGATTTTTATAATCAATATGTTTAATTAAGCTGTCGGTAGAAATTTTGACAGCTAGATTTCAGAAAATTAATATAAATATCAGGCTACGCTTTTGTATATTATTTAATATGGTGTCTACGCTCGTAAAGTAAGAGACAAGAATGAGTGGATACTGACTTAGACACGTAAGCGAAAATATTTCTTGTCAGCTGTCCGCCCCCATAATTTGCATACCTGTATATACTACGGCAAGTGGACATGCGATATGTTCCCCACAGTGAGACACACGCGCGCGCGCACACACACACACACACATACCCCCAAGGCACAGAACAATTAAACACGCGGGAGTGTAGTGTCGTGTCGGTACCCTTGACGTCTATATACTCGGTTGGTGATCGACTCCTTCGTGCTGTGTATGGATTGCAAGGTCCGGGTGGGCGGGCAGGTTCGTCTGTGGGCGCTGATTGGTTGGTGAATTCGCTCCGTGTTTCCACGGCGTCATACTGCCTTTCCAGGGGGCCTATACCGGAGTTCTCATTCGTATACGAACTGGCCGCAGCACTGAGTGAACTGCAGTTTTGGTATGCTTGAACACCAACTTGGTGTTCGTATACGAGATTCGTATACGAACCTTGTCCGTGTGGTCGAGAGCGAGCGAACTCTGTAGTTTGACCAGTAAATATTGCAGACCCAGCGCTTTGGTAGATAGCACTTATAAAATATATGTCTGTAGTAGTGAACAATTAAAACATTTCAATTATGAGTAAATACAAACGTACCGCATATATCATTATATTGTAATTTTACAAACAGTTTCGTATCTCAAATGTAACGTGTAATTCGTATAACCGTAAAAGTTACGTTGTAGTAACTAGAGAGAGCAAAATTTAATATATTGTAAGTATTCATTATTATAGATTTTAGTTGTTGTCGTATGTAAGTATACATTATTTTAATGAATGCCCATCAATTTATAAAATATAGTAAGGTTTACAGAGTTACTATATTTTAAAACAAAGTATTATTATTCAATATTAAGCATATAACACAAGTACACTTACATTTTTCCAAAGTATGTTTCTTAAATCGTACTTTGTGAGCCAAATTTTAAAATGTTGTCGATTTGTTCGAAATGTACTGAAATAGGTGATTAAATTCTAGGCGAGTGTGTGCATACGACCCTAAAATCTGTAAGACATACGTACAAAATACGTTTATTAATTATCTTTAGTTACGTTTTCGGCTTCGGTGTAGGTATGAACTAATATCAAGTTGGTATATCGTTCATTAAAAACATATCTGTAATTTAATTAGAAGTATAAACCATAACTATAGTCGAGACCATTTGTAACTTGTGGTCTGTTTAGCAACAAAAAAGTTACCGCCTGTATCATGACAACATAGCCCACTTTTCTGATTGACTAGTCACCGCAATAACTAAGTCAGGCAGGAGACACAACTGACCGTCGAAATGAATTCGAATGCTAAACGATAGGCAGTGGAGCATACCATCTCTACTACACGTATGTTCGTATACGAAAATGACCACTCGAAAATTCCTCGTATATGAACGCTCGAGTGGTTTTTCGAGCATAGGCTCCCAGGGCGACAGGTCGGTTGTTCGGGACACAAGCTTTAGTTCAACTTCTAGTCACTGAGGTATTCTGTGGCCGCAGACAGCTGGCTTGCCCTCGCTAAAGAGATGAAGAGGTTCCGTCGACCTGAGAGCACCTTTCTCCCCACCGCGACGACGCTAATTAGGACTCACAGCAGATGTACACGTCGTTGCGTCGTTCTTTTATAATCCTCAACTTTTTAATTTCATGGCTGCCTCGCGTCGTCAGCATCACAAGACAATGTTTTACCAACGAAACGCAGTTCTTTTAATTTCCTTTCCTGGAGTCGGTTTTTTTTTTTTTTTTTTTTTACGAACCGAGAAATAACAGAAAATTTGTACCTGCGAAAGACAACGAAGACAACTAAAAAAAAAAAAAAAAGAAAATAAAGACACGTAAAAAGGTTCTCGTTAGATTTACCAACAAACTACCAAATTTAATTGACGGAACTTGAAAAGCAATATTGTTTTCCAGTTTCTAACTCGAAGTAGGGTGAAGACATAATTATTAATCTTTTATTACAGCCAAGTGGCAAAAAAAAAAACTGCAAGGTGGGAATGCAACGTTAAAATGAGCTGTCGGTCCTAGGCAACCTGTTTTCTATCTCTCTCCATCTCTCTCTTCTCTCTCCCTCTCACACCTGTCATTCTTAATCTAAGGTAAGAGAAGAAACTGTAATTTGTAGTACATATACATGGGCGTGTTTCTTCGCCAAAAAGTCGAATATCTTAATGTCACTCCAAATTGTTGAGAACTTCTGTCGTGCGTATGGCCACGAAGTATGGTATAGTCACTGACAAGTAATGACATACACCAAGAGTTGGTGGGCGTCACTTAGCCTCCATTTACCACCAAGGTTAATTTTTAGTAGCAAATTGCAAGAGAACTATAAGCTCTTTTGAAATGCAGTTTTCTGGACATACGAACGGAACATAAAAACTTTTGAATATTATTTCTAAAAAGTCTAAATTATCGTTTTAACTATTAATTTTTTACAATTACTACACGAAGTTTTTTCTGCACAGACATATCATACGAGAAAACGCGTGTTTCCCATCAAAAACTAGTAAATGTTTATATATAGCTGGGTAAATAATTTTAATTGTGATTGAATACCGCATCCGCCATTGACTTAATGTTATTAATTTTTAATCAAATTAACTTAAATATGTATTAATGTGTCACTGCAAAATACGTTTGGGACATAGGCGTGTTTTGAACTACTTAGAATCATACCGCATTACTTTAAAGATAGTCGTGGGAGGAAATCGTATATCACGTTACCAGTCTCGAACGTATCGTCTCACGCGACAGCTCGACACCTTGTGACGAGCGACCGCAGAATTTAGAATAATATCATTAAATATTAACAATGGAAAGGCAGTTTTTTGGTGGTGGAATTTTTGCACGCTGTAAAAGAAACTGAAAATTTGCCTGAGAATATAAATGTGATTTCGCATACCTGTAATAGGAAACTTTTTTTCTCCCGTAGAAAAGGCAAAATCTAAATACACTGCAGTAGAATTCACATAATGGACAACAAACTACCTCATACGTATGTGAAATAATTCCCGTGTGACTACTTTAAATTCCTTAGTGGTATTTTCTTACGAAAAGTATGACTTAGACAGAATAATTCTACAAATGAATATTGTTATTGTAGTTTTCCCTTCATCGTCCGAGGTTTAAATGCCAAGAAGATGTACAATGTTTGGTCCAGTTGTTCGAAACTCGTTTTGTATGTTAAATTATATATATATATATATATTCATTTTTGTTTATGGATTACCAAATAACTAAAATAAGTAAACAATAATAATTGCAAAATATTGATTAATTTTCCAAACATATTTCAGCCCTATGACACAGTACTGAGAACACGTATTCTGTTTAACTCAATAATTAACAGTTTTCCCGAAAATTTGTCGCGGTGAAAGATGAGATAAAGAGTAATCTCACTATATTAACGGAATTAAAGTTAATGGGTTTTTTTAACTGAAAAATGGTGCAGTAAACACTGAGCAGTAATTCAAAATTCGCTTTGTACTAGCTACATAGAATTTTTTCTTAAATAATATTTTAGTAATCTCAACTCGTAGTGATAGGCGTGCAAAGAACATGAAAGTAGCTTACCATCGTGGACTCGTTAAAACTGTGACATCTAGAAGCAGCGGTTCTGGACCAACCCCCCTTCACCCACCCCTTCCCAAAAACCTGTGATTTTAGCAAATTTAAACAACGTAACTTTTTAGTTATAAATATGCTGGTACTTATAACCTACTAGCAGATTAAATATTTCTCGTCTTTTTTTCCCCCTTTGTTACGAATAATTTTACCTTAAACTCGTGAGAGTATTTTCTGTTACATCATGGCATTCACTCGTAACTCTGTGAGGCGCATTTACTGTATAGTCAGGGAATGTTGTTTTACTAGTCAGTTACATTTATTGCAATCATTTGTGGTTATTTTCTCTTGCATGTATGCATAGTTTGCTTTTCTTACGTTTAAGTCAATTTTCAATTTTTCAGTTTACAAATTGATTGCTCAGGCTGTTTTTCAAGTACAAAAAATGACTGTTTTAAATCTTTTAGAGTAAAAAATTTGCGGATAAATAGGCCTTTATGTATTTCCAAATTATTCTGTAAGATAACAAGTGTAATATATAATTAAAATTACAGTTTTATTCAGTATCTTATAATTATATTGCATGCAGGCCTATTTTTGATTATAAAATCTTTATATAATGAGACTTAAAATAGCGTAAACGTGATATGAAGGACAAAATGTATAATGGAAATGTTCAAAAGTAAAAGTATGGATAATATTGTGCTATATAATATAGTCAGTAACATTTTGTTGCCATATGTAAAAACTGATTTTGCATTATTTTATATTAATTTTATTTAATTATTTTTTATTTAAGAGAGTCTTCATTTGGTTCGGGTAGTAATGATACATTTTTAATAGTTCGATAAATTCCGGTATCACTTATAAGTTACAAGTAACAGTTACTGTGACTATCGTTACAGGTTGCAATGGTGGGTTTTAGAACTGGAAAGATCCTGTTCTGCGGATCAAAGAACAAGTACTGCATAACGTGTGACAGTGCTCCAACGAAAGGCACAACTCCATCGTCACACACATGTTTCAAAAACTGGGGTGAAAATCAAAGCTCATCAAGTATGGAAGCAGCATTCATTGTCGAAGGATTTTGCCAGAGTGAAGAAATGTACGGAATAAAATATACTAAATCTATTGTTGATGGGGACAGTAATGTATATAAAAAAATTTTGGACGCACATTCATACAAAAAAAGTCACCGTAGAAAAAAACTGAATGTAAAAATCATCTTCTACGTAATTTCTGTAATAAATTGAAGGATGTTTCAACTACAAGTAACAAACTGAAGAACGATATTGTTATTAGAGAGAAGATGAGTGATAATGTTCTTAGATTCAGGATAGCGGTTTTTAAATCTGTACAACACAGGCAGAAAGAATAACGATCACTCCACGTAAAAGTTGAAGAGTTAAGGAAAGATATATTACATACCACAAACCACATATTTGGAGGTCATTCAGTTTATACTGAGATAGATTACTTCTGCAAATCGGATGGTAGCGATCACAATTATATACCAGGAACATATTGAAAGTGGTTTACAAGATAAAATCTCTGGTGCAGTAAAACCCAATGAGCAATCATAGCATTAGTCTGATACACAACTTGAACGACATCACTGTAGAACACTACAATTTAGCTTTTGCCAAATTTGTCGGTGGCAAAATAATTTACTTTTCCACTAAACGATCTTATGCTAGGAGGTGCGCAGAGGCAGTCGTAAGGCACACATGCGCATGCCATTGCATAAATTCCACAAAACTATATACAAGAAGAGCTTAGGAAAATTTTTGTAGAAGTATGGAGTACAGGTGAAGCCAGAAAGACTAAAAGGAGGAAAAAGACAAAAAAGTGTCGAAAGCCTTTATTTAGACGGACTCTTCCCGATAATTATGGCGTCAATGCTGAAAAGCCAGATACGGATCCAGAGACACTCAACAGAGAATACGTAAGAGTTCCCCGATTAATTACAAATGAGTGAAATGAAAAGTCGAAGAGTTGAAAGGGCAACAGTCATGCAAATAGAAAGAGGTGAATGAAGAGAAAGAAAACGAAAAATTGTTACAGCACCGCATTTTGGTAGAATTTGCAACATGAAACCATACACCAGTTGTGATTCGGCAGTTAAAAGTATATTGTACAGCACAACTGACACCAAAGGAATGAAATATGGAAGGAAAAACGAACCGTTTGCAAAAGAAGTGCTGGAGAAAGAACTTAAAATAAAAATTTATGTTTTTAGACTGTTTATTGATACTGACACTCCCTTCTTCGGCGCCACACCTGATAGACTTGTTGGCGTAGATGGAATTGTTGAAATTGAATGCTCGTCTTCTGCTTCATATATGACACCTACAGAGGCATGTATAAAAAATAGCTGCCTGGAGTATTGAAAAAGCAGAAAATATTTTTAAGATGAAAAATAATCATAGTCTTCATCTGCAAGTTCTGGGAGAGTTACACGTCACTCGTCATAAATATTACTTATTCTGCCCATGGACACCACTAGGTATCAGGATTGAAAGAATACAGAGAAATTACAACTTCTGGAACGTCGAAATGAAACCAAAATTGGAAAGGTTTTATCTAAACTGCCTTCTTCCCGAGTTAATTGATCCACCATACACTAGGTTAACGATAATAAGAAATCCTGTGTACATAACAGAGAAACAGATGAAGAAGAAAACAATGATCTAAATTGCGAGAAGTTTCATTTATGGCAGCAAAAGTTATTGTTAGTGCCTCCCTTCTGAAAACTTTTATGTGGAAAAATGTAATAATATTTGGTATTTGTTGTCGTTCGTTTCCAGTATAAAAACTTATATTTATTCCAGCAACTCACTGACAAACATAAATATGTGGTGGTTACTTGTAATAAGTTTCCTTATTGCCGACGAACACTGATTATAGTAGTTGTCAATGATGTTGCAGGACAGCATCAAGTTGAGTTCATCCCGTTGGAAGCCGCATATAGCTGGCCGTTCGGAACATAACTGCTTCCTCCGCGCGCTTCCCTAATCCTACAACTGCGATAAGGCGCCCAAGCCCCTCACAGCTAGTGAGCGGCGCAACAAGAACTTAACCACTACGTTACAACTACGCGCCTTTCTGGCTTCCGGCACGGCAAAAGAAGTGACTCCCACCGACTCTTTAACATCTGTATTATAGGTGTGGTTCTATTTTTAAACCCCTTTCTTGTACAAAACCATAGTAAACAAGAATTATTATTAAAATATGCTTGTTCATATATTTGTTTCAATATGAAAGATAATAAATCAAATTGTCACTGTATTTGATGCTATTAAAATTACATTTTAGTGTGTAATGTTATTTATCGTTTCCTTGGATAGTTTTTCCTTAATTCATTCCGAAAATGCCTTGTTTCATTAAGACAATTGTTGCAATTCAGTAAGTACTAAAGCAGACCTACCGCCGAAAATATTAACCACACAAACTTGTACCGCATGCTACCCACAATTTCTTATATGGCAGCTAGTACAGAAGTTAGCGCTCACTTTCTTGTCCAGATTATAAGTTCACCTCGGTGCTCATTGAATTTATACTAGACTTAAGGTTTGCACAGCAAAACTGTTGATGTGACAAGGAATAGGTCGCAGAATCGGAATCCGATTTTCGTGTGCACGCGGAATATATTTCACGTCTCAACAAAATACGAATTTTTGTTGAGTCGGTTCAGACTAGAGAGATTGTAATGGCCGGACGAAATGTTTTTCCATTTCTTGTTTTTAATCATATGTACAGTTTATGTACAAACTCACTCTTGTCGCACTTTAAATTTCGTTTCGTCAGCAAACTATTTTGTAACAGCAAAAAAATTTCTTCAGCGAGGCGAGTTTTCAGGCTGAGGTGGCTAAGACTCGTTCCGATTTTCGAACGGGAGCTACAGGGTTCGAATCCAGAGAAAGCCACATATGTGTAACTATTCAAAGGCGAGGTCGCAAAAAGCAGTAACATGTGTAAAATATCTTCTGTGAACGCAGTTGCCAACGTGTAACTCTATTCATGTGACTATGTTTCACCGTCCACAAACCTTTCAACTACGCTTGATAATTAGCCACCTACCAGTATAGTCTATTCGCGGTTTCTTTGCGCTTTTAGAATCTAACCTTTGAAAATCACCCCATGTGTGACAAGTGGTTTTTTTTTTTTTTTTTTTTTTTTTATCGCAAGCGTTTTAAATATCTATTAATTTAAAAGAAGCTTCTTTTTGAGTCAATTAAAAATTTACTTTTATTTTATCTATAAATTATAATATATTTTTCAAATTATCATGAATAAAAACAGTGAGAAAACGGGTGTTTCGGTAATGCCTGGTAAGAAATAGTTCTTATGCAAAATATTACTACATTTAGTGCTCACGAATGTGGTGCGCAGTCCCTATTCGTGAAATTTTATAGATTTAGTTAAGCTTTGCTTGCATGAGACGGAGGAATATCCTGGAAGTAGAACTTTATCAGGAACTTAGAAAAGTTGTTGGAAGTAACAGTGAATGGACTATACTATTAAAGGGCGCTGGCGTAATTTCAGGGCAATGTACTCGCATGAATTGGTCGAGATATAATGAAGACAAGATCATTACTCAAAATTCATCAAAAATTATACATGCCGCAATATTTTCTAGGAAATAAAAGTTAATGATAGCTTTTGGATTTACAAGTTGAACATTAATTAGATCGCTCCATTCCACTGTAAGTTCGGCCCGAACAGATACGTCGAAACAGTGTACACGTATTGTTTTAAGCAATTACGAAGGACAGATTTTACTTTTGAAACCGAGAATAAGATAATAATTTTATTATGTGACAGTGGCGCTGCCATTGTCGCTAGTTCTAATAACTTACGCTTTCGACAGTGCTAGAACTCTTCCTCGGTGGAGCTTGGTATCCCTTCGCTTTTCCTCGCCTTGGTCCCCTACCTCGATCCCCCACCTTTGTGCATCTTCATTGTTGTTTGAAGAGGGGCTTAGTTAATAAACAGTGTTTCTCAACCTCCCCTCCTCCTATTCTCCCGGCACGACTTCTACAAGACACGTCGAGGCCACGTCCATTATGGGTCCGAACAGCTGATCGAGTTCTACGAGATACAGCGCATCGTCAGTGGGTTATCAACGTTATTTTTTGTAATATGTTAAATTCACAGTGATTTAGTGGCCGGTGAGAACGGAGCTGTAATACGGTGAGTTGGGGAGCGTTTTTAATCATATTGGGCGTTGTAGGGTTTTTAATATGCTGTGCTGTAGTGTGTGTGTTAGTTTGCGCGAGCGCGCAGTAAGGTAGGGATTTTCAAAATTGTAGTTTCTTTGCACTTACCCAATTCCTTTTCGGCGTGAACTAATCTTTGCTAACTATGTGTGTTGCTTGTTGGTACCTTTTTAACGTGTTAGTCTTGTTGAATGCCGTCTCATTTGGTTTGCCCGACCTTGCTTGGTTCTAACGTGTTCGTCCACAACTCGCCTGCTATTACGGTTTAATTTTTGTGTCATTGAATTTTTTTACGGTCTGGGTGCTTGGGATTAGGGTTTTAACGAACTGTCCCCCATCTCATTAATGTTATCTAACGAAAATATTAAAGATTTTTAATATCTTCATTTTAGGTAAGGAACACTTTAATGGACCCTTCTCGATGCCGTTCCTTGTGATGTAGTCCTGTGGAAGAAGATCATTATTCTGTTTGAATTTAATTAGTACTTTCACGTCAGTACTAACCAAGAGCTTTAATTTAGTAATTTTCTTGTTATCCACTCGTTTTATATTAGTAGTAGTGTAGTTGCAGACGGTATCGGGATGAGGTACCAGGTTCGAGGAACTATTTTGAGTTTCCACTTTTCCCCTCAAAATTGCTTGTTTTACTCCAATAATCGTCCTTTTTACCTTGAAATCGGTCTTTTTTCACTCAAAATGTCCTTTTTTTCCCTAAAAATTTCCAGTTTTCCCAAAAATTTGTGAAAAAAAGTGCTTCTTCCTCAATCTGGCTGACTGCTTCCTCGTTGTGGCTGAGGTACCCTGGACTCAGTCACATAATGAAGAATCTGAGTAGTCGATGAAATAAAACTTAAAGGCGTAAGTACTGAGTATTATATATCACCAGACTCATCTTTTCAAGGCGCATACGATCGTGATGTCATATCCATTATATAACCCAATGCAAGGACAACCATACTGGATTTAAGAGGTATGCCCCTACCCTCCCCAAGATGCTCATTTCAAATCTCATTACAATCAACCCACCTTAGCAATACCTCTCACCCGCACCTCAAACACTATAAAATCTCGCCAGTGTCTATATTTATTTACGAATTAAAAAATGTAATTATCCATAACACTATAATGTATATACAATTATTGTAAAGCCCATTCAAGGCAGGAATTTGTCAAAGTTATTTAGAATTTTAATGTTTAAAACACAGTTCAATCGATATTTTTTAAAATATTTACTTTATTCAATTTATTTCTACAGTTGTAAGAAAATTAAGTCGTCTAGCTTTGTAACCACTCGCGTACACACGTACCGCGAGGCAGACGCACCTGTTATGACAGGCGGCCAGTGTAACTGCCCCCCGGTCAGGTGCGCGAATTAGGCGTGATCGTTCCCACCACTATGCAGCCTTGTCAGAGCGATCATACATCTAAGAATCAATGCATTTATAAATAAGTAGAATTATTATATAAAAATTAATTATATTTATTATTTTAAAAATGCTGAAATCTTGGAAAAATACAGTAAAATATATCGTAAATGTATTTTAAATGTAAAATCAGTTAAACAAATTTGAATGATGTAAATTTTACACTTTGCCATCATATCTGCTAGCACAAAAAAAATCCTCATGTAGTTAAAGGATTCGAACCTATGACCTCTCAGATAGAAGTCCAGTACGCTAACCAATATATATATTTTTTTTTTCGTTTTCCTTCATTTGACATTGTCGTGATATTTTTTATATTGACGAGGCTCTAGCGAGGCCGTCTTGCTGACAGATTCCCAGTGCGACAAGCGAGCTGAGGGTCTGCCGCGTCGGGAGACACCCGGGCGCGAGCCCGCGACCCTCCGACTACAGGACGGCCACCCTTCCCCTGAGCTACGGAGGTAGGGCTGGCCCACCACAAGCTCATATCAAGAGTGAAAGCTTAAATTTTGTATTAAAGACCTTTTTTTTTTTACTTTCAAAATCATATGTACCTAAGCCTATGTAACATTTTTATATTCATTTTAAATAATTGTTTAGCAAACCTTCTTCTTGCAAGTCGGGCTGTAAGTAATTTATAAGCATGTGAATATAATTTGATATCTCTTAGGGCCAGTCTCGTGAAATTCAGTATGCAAGCATCATTTCTAGCCCCAGGTACATGTGTTTGTATGTATGTAAAAGCCCTTTATAAGCAGAGTGATTAACCTACATATTTGCTATATAGTGATATTTTTAACGAAAACAGTTTATAACAGATTGGTTACGATACAGGATTAGAATAATAAATAAAATATATAATTAGAAATGTTTTAAATTTTATTAAAATATATTACTACAAAACACTCAAAAATAAACCCAGCTACCTATATACTTCTTGACGTTGACTTTTGCACCTTGCATTTGTTCCTGGTAAAAATTTCAAAGGGATAGGGGTATGTCGAAAAAAAAAATCTAAATTTATTATTCGATTTTAAAATTTATTTAATTTTAATTTTTTTAAGTTGTACTTATTGTACATAAAGTACAGCAGAAGAGTGCAAAAAGTTCTCTAAACTTAATTTACAGTCTTCTCTATTGAAGTCTAATTATTACATAATGTCGGTATCTGTTAATTATTCATTATCTCGAAGGTTTTTTAGGCATAACTATTCTACTTGGTTTTTTTTAATGTATCTTTACGAGAATAAACCAAGCACCATTATATTCTCTACATATCAGGGGAAGTAGGCAGCATACATCATCAGTGACAAATTAAACTTTTTTTTATTATATATATATATACATACATACATACACAGAGTACAAACCTGAAAACAGAATCCTTAGATTTTCCACGCCAATCACATAGTTTCTTTACAGCAGCGTGCTCACTTTTCACATAGAGAATATAGTCTGTTTATAAGCAGTTTAAGACAGTCTACGCTAGCAAGTTTCCAACCAGAACCCTTGAGCATATATTCTTCATCTTCAAGACAAAGTTTCACAACTGTCACTGATAAACTAAGCTTCCTAACTGGAACCCAACTACTTATATACTCGCAAGTAGGCACCTTAACATTCAATGCTCTGCCCACTGTAACTCATGCCTGTCATATGCTCTACCGACCAACTCCAGATGAAATTAACTCATCGTTCACACATCTTACTACAGTATAACTCAAGCATACCTCAAAAATTCAGTCCACACTGACCTTGCCAACAATTTACATACTGCTCATACTTTCTGGTTTACGTGTCGACTCCAGCTAAATGATATACTTGTCACTATACCACCATACCAACCATTATAACCTACATCATACCAGACAACCCAACACCCCATCTCCTATAGCCAAAGAAAAATTCAGTCATTCTAATCAATCGCATCACCCAATACTCCAAGCACAATATACATCATAACTAAAGTGTACCAAGTATCTATACAGCTGAGGCCAGCCCATGACCTAACACACATTCTACTTGTTCTACCAACCAACACCAATTAAACCTACCAACCATACCACCCACTATAACTGTAGCATACCTCAACCTTTCATCCACAAATACCATACAAAGCAAACATAGAGCCCATACCAGTGACACAATCAATTTCTCATACCATCCACCATGCCGGCTGACACCAGTCAAAATACGCTGACCATCCATACCAAATACTTTTAACTCAAGCATGCCTTATCATTACAGGACTCAACGACACATACATACTGTCCATGCCATTCGAGATACACCAACAATAGCATCAGCTATACTGGAAAACATATCGCCCAACATACTATCCATGTTAACCCAAGTGTACCAAGCAAATTTATAGCCCAGGCCAAACCACAACACAAACATTCTTACACCAGAAAACCATTATTACTGACTGATATCAGGGCAACCAACATACCATTACCTATACACAAAGAAAAACTCACATCAAACATACCACCCAACACATCAATCATTCTATCCATCATAACTCAAGTGTATCAAGCTAATATACAGTTGAGACCAGCCCATAACCAAGCACGCATCCAATCTGCTCTGCCAATCTCCGCATCCACCTCCACCATCACCACAGTCAGCACCATGTGCACCACAGTTAGCACTGCATGTACCATATGCAGTGCAGTTAGCAATGCAGGCACCACAGTAGCAATGCAGGCACCACAATTAGCACTGCAGGCGCCAAAACTAGCACTGCAGGCACAAAATTTAGTACCACAAGCATCACAGTTAGCACTGCAATTAGCACCATGTGGCCACAGTTAGCACATGCACCACAGTTAGAACCACATGCACCACAGTTAGAACCACATGCACCACAGTTAGAACCACATGCACTGCAATAAGCACCACATGCACCAAAATAAGCACCACATGCACCACAATAAGAACCACCAGCAGCACCACATGCAACACAATTAGCACCATAGGTACTACTGTTAGCACAATATGCACCACAATAAGAACTAAAGGCACCACAGTTAGCACCACATGCATCACCACATGCTCCACGATCAGCACCACATGCACCACAATCAGAACCACATGCACCACAATCAGCACCACAATTACCAACACCAACATCACAATTACCACCACCATCACAATTACCACCACCCATAATAACTCCAAAATGACTCCTAAAATTGCCCACACGCACCACCCAACATAACTCAAGAATACCCCAACCATTCAGTCAACACAAGCCCTACCAAAATTTTCCTACCAGCCATACAATTTGCTATACCTCTGTCATCATACTAAATATACTCACAAATCATACCATCCACTAAAATTCAAACATACCTCAGCCCACACCCACTAAAATATACCAAGAACCGTAACTCCAACATGTCTGTCATAACATCATTGCCATCAGTCACCAGCCAAATATCATACCACCCATAAAATAATTACCTGATTATACCAAACATCCATACCAATAAAATGCTGACCACAGCCTCTGACATACAAAACAAAATATGAGTAACCCTGCTGATCAGGAGTATTGGGTACTATACCAACAATAACACCAACATACTTCAGTCATGCCACACAGATTACATTCCAGTTATACAATGCCACATAACAACTACTCATTTCATACCACCTCACACTATCCATTAACCCAACCAACCATAACATACTAAGTGACAACCCTCCAGCATACCAGACATAATATAAATCACTCTATCAACCAACCAGTTACTTATATTAATAGCTGCTCCAACAAAGCCTACCAGGTAACATACCTCCAACATACTTAACAACCATATCGATAACCCAATGGTACTGAGTACCAAAACAGATATGACATATTTCACCATGACATTAGCTTGCTTCAGCCATGCAACGTCGAAAACCATACAACCCAGCATACCAATATACTATACCATCTGAATATATCAACGAACCTCCACAGCAGATAACCATACCAACCAAAACATACAGCCCAAACCATATCATTCGCTTTAACCCAAGCATACATTATTCATAGTATTAACAATACAGGCCATATCAACGACCATACCTCAGACTTACTGATCAATCATAACAGTCAACTATATTGACCATCATCTCAGTCCAGCTAACTTCACCAGTTACACATATAAAAAAGCCATACCAGCAGCCCAGCCAATCAAATATTCCAATCATAAGCTCCAACTATGTCACCAGAAGATCAATACTATTAATTTAACCATCTATGACACCCATATAGTCGTAATTCCCAGATACCCTATCATACCATCCAATCATACTAATAAACCATACCAGCTAAGCGTTCTGCCCCTCTAACTAAATATCCCATCCAACCATTCCGCTCTTATAAACTAATCACACAACTAAAATATTGCTCTCCACACAATCGAAGCTGAACTTTTCATAATGCCAAAACAACCGAACATGTGATCAACTCATACCAATCAACACGAAGACATTTCCAGAGACCATACCAACCAAAACATAATAGTCAGACATACCAACCAAATGTAATAGTCAGACATACAAACCAAATGTATTACCAAAAAAAACTACCTATAACTACCTTGCAGAGAGGTCATACAGTACAAACATTCTAAAACATCTCTACCAATGATGAGCCAACATACATCTCATATTATCAAACTGACCAACATAATATTCAAGCCATATATTTCGATCTTCTATACTAACCATTACCCTGTCATCATACCTCATATTTAACAGCCATATACATGACATGTCACACTCACAGACGAAGCTATTCCGTTTAAAAACTTCCCCTTATCGTCAACCTAATCTACTGCAATGTCCCAATCACGCATCTCAGACATTTCTACTACCATACTGTTAGGCCATACAAACAAGGCACGCCACCAAACACCACAAAACCAGTCAACCAATGAATATAATCATTCATTGCTACTGAGTATACTGATAGGTGGTATAAACTCACCATAAGAACCCATTGAACAGGTCATGTCATCATATAATCTATTTCACCAAACTAGCCGGTTAGGTGTAGAAAATGTACCATCAATCCATTACCAACCATACACATATCTAAAACACAAACTTCGATGAAGCAACTATGCAGTAATGTCAAGCCAGTAGACCACACCGTCAGACTAAGCGTAGTAACCTACCAGCCATAACTGCCTCTTCCGCTGTTACTCACACAGGCAGACGAATGTCCTGCTGGATGATCTGCACTCTGTTTTCTTCTGCTTTGTTTATATCATACATTGGAGGAGGAGGAGGACGAGTAAGATAGCCTCACCTGTATAGAAATTTTCAATATTGTCATAACTTTACCATATTACAAAAAAAAAAAAAAAATTTTAAATTATTTATTAATTTTCTCAGCTGCTTATTAAGGCAATGTTTCATTTTCTAGAAACATGTTCATCACCTCTAACACAATAATATTAATTAAATTTACCGATCAGTGTTACCACCCCCCCCCCCTTCCGCCCCGGAAAAACTATTTATAATTCAATATCGACTAGTCATATGCTTCAACAATAATACAATATCCGATGCCATAACATATCTACTGATAAAGCATACCAACCAGTTATTCCTACGAAAATATTCCCACCAAATTTGATAAAAAATACTGTAATATAATGCCATGATGGTTACATGGACAGATCATAACTACCTACAGTCCTTACCATTAGATCACATCAGCTATAAGAATCGTACCAACAAAGCTACCATCGAGACACTTCTATGAAATATTTTGGAAATTTATTCTAACAAATTATTCCCTCATGTTAAACCAAACCACATGGTCAGATCATATAGAACATTTCTTACCGTATTTATTAATATTTGTCACCACTGGTCCTGTCATTAGTCAGTCATTTGTCCTGAAATGTTTTCATCGCTGGTGGGCTGTAGACTTCTGTATCGTACCACTGAATAAACTTATCTAGGATGACTTACTTTTCCCCCATCTTTTATAATATTGTACTTATACTTTTTGAGAGTCACTAAAATTGTTTAATTCTGCAAACGTACTTTACCATGGTGATGAGAGTTTCTCATTGGCATGTCCCCGTCAGTATTGTACAGGATGTACCAGGTGTCAAACTTGAACCCACCTGTATGTTATTTCTCATCATGTAGGGCGACGTATAATTTTTTCATAACCGAGTATGCCTCTACGTATATAATTTATCATACCATACTGCCCCCTATAATTTTTTCTTGACAGCGTGTTTCCCGTCAGTGTACAAGCGTGTATTGTGTCCCGCCTGTATAAAATTTTTCATACGTATTGCACCATATTTTTTCCGTCAGTGCTGTGCCATTTTTTCCACCAGTACCGTGTGTGTTATGCCCTTTTTCCTCCCAGTATAATTTTTTGTAAATGAGTATAGCAATTGCGATGTTATTTTCGCTGGACTGAATAATATATTTTTCTCATTCATTTGCCTCTCGTTGTTACTGTACTGTGTATAGTTTTTCACCAGTATTGTAACGAGTATTTTGTTCCGCGTGTATAGTAACGTAGATATTTCTTCATAAGTATTGAACCGCTTATTTCCCTATGTCTCTGTATGTAATTTTTTGGCAAGTGTGTGTTGTGTCTGAATTGCACCGAAGGAGGGGGGGGGGGGGAGCACTTGGACCTCCTGTTAGCATATACATTCTCGACTGGACTAGGGTTCCTCGGCGTATTACATGGTAATTGAATATGTAGTGGCTGTCTGTTGGATCATTGACTATGTATTCTAGACTTTATAAGCCTTGATAGCTGGCGTGAAGCTGTCTCTAGAGCTCAGTTCTCAGCACGTGCTGACCGGTGCGTGAACCGGAAGTTTACCTCCAGTCAGGTGTTCTGCGAAATACCTCCGGCCGTCCGCTTTAAAATTCAGTTACATTCATGCAGATAGTGTGTGTGCATGTGTGCGTGCGTGTGTGTGTGCGTGTTTGTGTTTGTGGTGACTTAATTCCCTCTTAATTAAAAATGTAACAAACCCGAGTATGTCTTTATAATATACCAACATTTTTCTTCAAAATATACCCAAACTTATGTAAAACTTTTTAAAAATATAACAAAGCT
Source organism: Dryococelus australis (assembly GCA_029891345.1). Lineage (NCBI taxonomy): Eukaryota > Metazoa > Arthropoda > Insecta > Phasmatodea > Phasmatidae > Dryococelus > Dryococelus australis. The sequence continues at coordinate 158,037,119 of CM056998.1, forward strand.
GGTATACTAAATATTTTTTAAACACATTTATTTATTTGCACACAAATAATATTGTTCTGTATTATACAAAGCTTCTTTCCCGAGTCTTTGTGATTTATTACACACATGCAATGTTTTTTCCTCATAATCTTTTGTTTAAATGTACCACGGATTATGACATGTTTTGAGCCGTATGGCCAGGGTATTGCATGACATATAGAAATAGCTTATATTTTGCACTCGTACAGCCTTCTGGCGCACGCCTCGACCAGCTTCCTGAACATCGAGTAGCCATGATTCCTGTGCAGGTCCATGATGATCGTTCTGGCAGGGCACATACTGTGCATCGTCGACCCTTGGCGATTAACGTACAAATGGTATCGGAGAATTATGACTTCTTCCACACACTTTGCAAATGTCCCCGTATGGAATATCTCCGTCGCCCCTTCTAAGTCCGTGCATCTGTGGGCGGTATACCTGTTGCGTGGTGCGGTCGAGGTGCTTCCATGGACATAGTTTGGTTTCCTCGTCTTCGTCGCTGTACGTGATGGCAATCTGCTTGACGGTGTAAGGGTCCAGCGAGCGAAAACTATGGATGCTGCTAAACATTTTTATAAATAATTTCAAGTCCTCACACTTACACACTATTATTTTTTTACAAAGTAATTTCACACTGTGTTCACTCATGTTCTGCGTTGGATTCCTCGTTGCAGGGTTGTGCTTGCCGGTAGATCACTTGCACATTAAGGGCATCGCCAGCCAGGGAATCTTCTGCGGGTACAGATTGTGCGTAGAAACCTCGCAAAGGGGACGGACGTAGCAGACGTTGCTGAAAATAATTTCTTGGGATGAGAGTTTTGGGATGAGCGAGCGGTAGGGTAATATTATATGTTCTTCAATTTTATATTTTTTTTTCTAGATTTTTGTTTTAAAGATCATAGGTAAGGGTTCGAGGTCAAGGTCGCCTGCATCCAATTTGGCGGTAGTAGTCAGTAATGTAATATGCTTGCTGACTTCTATGTATTTTTCTCGAGTTTTTGTTATCAAGGTCATTGAAGGTCATGGGTTCAATGTCAGGGTCGTATGCTTCTATTATGGTGGCAGTAGTCTGTAATGTCATATGCTTGTTGACTTTTGTGAGTTTTTTCTCGAAGTATTGTTTTAAAGGCTATTCGAGTTTATGGGGTCAACGTCAAGGTAGACTGCATCTAATATGATGTTACTAGTCTGTAACATCATATGATTGTTGACTTTTATGTATTTTTTTCAAGTCTTGGTTTTAAGGTCATTCAAGGAGATACGGTTAATATCACGGTAGTCTACATGCAATATGGTGGATGGGTGACTTCTACCAAGATTGTGATCGTCTACCAAGATGGCAGTCGCCTACCAAGATGGTGGTCGCCTACCAAGACGATGGCCATCTACCAAGCTACTTGAATGGATATGGGTGAGGGGTGACGTCCGGAAAATTTAGTTTTTTTAAGTGTTTTTTAAAATAAATTTTTAATACATTTCTAAATTATTTTTTAATCATTTCAAACAATACATTTTTTACAAATTTTGAAAAAAATTATGTTTACCAATATGGCGTCGAACACACCTACCAGGATGGCAACCTTCGAAACAAATAACACTTACCAGTATGGCAGTGGAGTGAATGCGACTAATTGACGTCTACCAAGATGGCGGGGTCAAACACATGTGATAAACAGCCTACCAATATGGCGGCCTTCGAAGCAAATGACGACCGAAAAATCAAGCCTGTTAAATGAGTATCGATGAGGGGAGTGGCGGTGAAGGAGTCAATCGTCTGTTGGAGATGGCACGAGGGTGACTAATTGGTAGTGCGGGGGGGACCACCGGAAATGTAAGTTTTTTAATATTTTTATGAAAATTTTATACTACATTTCAAACGTTTTTTCAATTAAATTTTCAATTAAATTTTTTTAAACGTCTTTAAAACCATTTTCATTACTACATTTTTTAAATATTTTAAAACTATTTTTAAATAAATTTTGATACTAATTTTTATTCAAATTTTAAACAATTTTTTAATAATTTCTTTATACATTTTTTTGGGTTTCTTTGCCGACCTCCCGTGGCGCAGTCGGTTGGTGCGCCACCGATCTGGGGTGCGGGAGGCTCTGTGTTCGTATCCCGCGTAAGGCATGCGTGATAATTTAAGTTAGGTTATATTAGTCTGTCAGCCGTCCCCTGCTAAGCTTCCATGCACAACACCGGAGGATGTTAAAATTCCCTTTACAATGCAATGTAATTATTTTTTTTAGAATTGTTTAGATTTTTTAGTCAAAGGTCACCGAGGTCAAGGTCAAGTGCACGTGGATACAATATGGCGGACGGATACGTCACAACATGGCGTCTGGCCGAATCCTAATCCTGTCCAGGTCCCGTTGCGCATCAACCATCTATTTCCTACTACTATAGGCTATTCATGGTAAAGTGAGCTCTTTTTAAAGCCCTCTTATTTGGAATAATATACATATATGTATATATATATATATATATATATATACACACACACACACATATTAACACAATTTTTTTAGCCATAGATGTCAACTTCAGAGTGCGGTGGAATATATATATATATATATATATATATATATATATATATATATATATATATATATATATACATACATACATATATACTATTGTTTATTACTTACGTGGCAATATTTTTTTTTAACGGTGTTTAAATGATAAAAAATGGCTGAAAGAAAAAGTAATCGGTGCCAAAAAGTGCTCGCTATACACTTAAAAGCCTTTAGTTTAAGATCAAGTATAATTTATAGGAGGCAAGTTCACGCATTTAGTCCAAACGCAGAAAAAAGTAAATAATACGCAACACATTAAGTCACATAAAAGAAGAAGCGGCAAATAAATGGCTACGGAGCAGAACAATTTACATTATTATACTCAACTTTTTGGGTATTTCGTTTTCAATTCACATGTTTTGGAGGATTCTAGCCGCCTTCTTTCAAAGTTCCCTTTGCGCACATTATCATTTGAAATCGATGACACCTCGTATAACCTATGCCCTAAAGCATGAAATATGGCAACGAAGATACAAAAATGTGCCTGCCAGCTGCCAGTTTCGTCAGTAACAGCGATATTCGTGCGGCGCAGGAGAAATTGCGAGTAATCCAACACGTAGCAATTCATCATAGAATTAAGCTTCCAGTAATTCATCATAGGATAAAGCTTCGCGTGAAGAACACTGACCGAGAGTCGCCCGCGCAACTCTAAGTGCTAAGTCGCAGGGGGGTTTTAAAAATCGATGTGAGGGAGGGGCAGTTGGGAAGCGCTGATGAATGACTAACGAGCTTGTTTTGGAAAAGTTTGAGCGCGAGATTTGTTGGCTGGCACAGGCGACTGATAGCAAGTGCATAAAAGCGGTAGGAAAACAATTTTTGATCCCCCAATTTCTCATTATTTTTTATTTTTCATCTTAGGCCTGGGAAATGTCTCAAATCTAGACGTTTTCGGACAGTGTAATTTGTTATAGTAGCTTTCCTCGTGCGACGTGGTAAATCTGAACGGCGTGTATGCATCGTCTCTGGCTGATTTACGTGATTTCGCGTAAGCCAGTAGTTTATCCTATCCACTAATCATAACTGCAACAAATTCATAAACAAGGCTTGTCTCATTTTTTAAGGTGATATTTACGTTTTATTTTTATGTTTTGTTGAAGAGGTTCCGATTTTTTTAAAATTAGTAATGAACGAATATAAAATTTATGGATTCACATTCTTTTTCAGAAGTTACTAATGCAGAGGCAAATAACTACAAGTTTCGGCAATTACACTGCAAAACAATTCCGCACATTTACGAAAAATGTTTAAGAAAATGAACGCTAAGCATACGGAAACGCTGTCCGTAACAACGAAAAATGGAGCTGAGCTACCTAAATACAAAATACGGAAGGTCTCCGTGTTTATGCCGAGTCCACACGAAGCTTTCTTCGCCGCTGTAGTTAGAACAGCTATCGTTCTTGCGGCAGTTGATATATCCACACCGCGTAGGCATATTTCGTAAAACATAAGAAAGTACCATCAGGCGTCTGTAACAGATAGCAACACTTGAAACACACAAACATTACTAGAAACCCGAGCATTTACTTATTCGACTCATGTAGATATACCAAAGTCCAAGGAGACGCGGTGGTCTAGTGGTTATACCTAGGTGACCTAGGTTCGTTTCCCGGTCGGGTCGCTCTTCGATTTTTGCATGTGGGAATCGCGCCGGACGATGGGATCTCACACTTCCCCCGCCCTTTCTGCGCCATAATCATCTCACTTCACCCTAATCGGCTCTCACAACATGGATATTAAGATCCGTACAAATATCTCCACTCCACCAAAGTAATACAAAATAGAAGGTCGTATATGAGTGGTTAGAGTTAGGGCCTTAAATTTTCTTTAATCCGAGTTTACCTGTAAATCTCGTTCCAGTATAAAATTCCATAACCTTTTAAAATTTATCTTATGCACAGTAGAACACTCGCATAGCGAAAATTAAAGGTTTTTTTTTCATTCCGCAAATTCACGGAAAGTTATGTGAAACGTACGGAAAGCCGTTTTAAGAGAAATAACATCATGTTCGTAATTTTACGGACAGTTCTAAATAATTGTTATTAATAATTTCCCGTCAAATCAAGGACGGAAACATTGTTAAGCGTGTAGTTAGCAGACAGTTTTGTCGCTTGCAAGTGGAGTGGAGTGCGGTGGGGTTGAGAGCCGGCGGTAGCCAGGTGGGCATGCGCGTAATGACTGCAGATGTCACACTCATACACCAATACGTAACTGTACTTTTGCGGACAGTTTCTAAGTTTGACAATAAAAGAAAGACAGATCAACATTTTCACCAGAAATCAAATAAAACGTGTTAGGTTATAAAATGTTTATAAGCAAGCCACGTAAAACACAAGTCAAAAATATAATGCCTCTGGCATGAATGACAAATGAAAATTAATAAGAAATTTATTTTATAAAATATTACGGGAGCGTGTAGTGTTTTGCAATAAATATTAACGATAGATTATAAGTCGCTTATACATGAGAGATAACAAAAACACAAAATAATTTTTCTTGCTGAAGTTAAACGTGGTATTTAAAACTTCCATCCTTAAAGATGGCTGGATTTATACATGCACGATGAACGCGTTTAGTAATGAAAGAAGTAAGAACAAAGAAACATGTTAACCAGATGGTATACTGGTGTAATAAAAATGAAAATTAAAAAAATGTGCTAGGAAGAGAACAATTTTCATCACGGCATAAATTGTACCACTGAATAATGTAAGAAACAATAAAAATAGTTCACAAGAAAAGAACAAAATGGCGTTACACTGGCCAAGTGCGTCTACAACGAAAGATGATCTTCATGACATAAACTTATTTGCAAAAAAAAAAATGCATCACCCTGAAAATGTCGTCGCAAGGGGCACATAAGTGGGAACATGGTAGTATGTATACAAAAAAACCTCAATATATATTTCAGGGTACCAACACTTGCCGGATGCATTTAGTATGTGGTTGGACCACCCGTAGCACGGAGATAGGCAGCGATACAGGCATACAGACGTCAGATGTCCCGAGGAATATCCTGCCACAACTGACCCTCCAAATCCACCGAAGTTGCCGTCCAGTCTGGCCCCAAACGTTCTCGATAGGCGAGCAGACAGGCAGGAGATACCCTTGCTGTGTGAGGCTGGACTTTAGCCTCCTGGGAAGTTGTGATGTCAAGCTGCACCAGAAAGGAGAGCGTACATGGTCGCAGAATTTACTGGGCGTCATGGTTCCTTCAATCACCGCCAGTGGATTGCGGCAATCGTAGGAAATGGCACCGCACATCATGACCTCTCTCGTGGAGGCGGTGTGCCGCTCTACAATAAAGCGTGGATCACGGCACTGGCCAGGACGTCTCCAGACTCAAATTCGGCGGTCGTCTGTATCCAGCTAGACCACAGTGAATAGTCACTGAACACTTGTCGCCAATGTGCAAGCTGCCATGATAGCCGTTTCCGGCAGAAGGGCACACGTGCTCGACGATGCTCATGCCATAGAGGGAGACGTTGTAGGATATGCCGCGACGACATCCCGCTCTGCTAGTCGCCTTGGTATGGCGCTGGTGGATACAAGCGTATCCCCAACTGCAGTGACGTGTCCCTGGATGGAATGCAATGACGCCCGTCGAGTACTTACAGCCTGTTGCACGACGAAACCATCCTCCCTGCTGGTGGTCCACCAGAGTCAACCCAAGCCTTCTCGATGGACGTAGGTACTTTCCGCTTCCTACGGTATCGCAGTGTAGGGAGAACGGTTCAAGTGGTGAGCAATTCGCCGAAATGTCAAACCTGCCTCTCGGAAATCAACGATGCGGCCTCTCTCAAACTCTTCCTGCAGGCATAGGCTTGTCGAATGCGTTGTTGATACATGCTGTAAGTTCACTGTACTTGGCTCTATGGCTCACACTGCTATTAAGGCTTTGTACGTTGTCTTGCAGCTACGAATGCTCGAGTGACATTTCTGCCCCTGGCAGCGTGTTTCCCGTCAGTGTACAAGCGTGTATTGTGTCCCGCCTGTATAAAATTTTTCATACGTATTGCACCATATTTTTCCGTCAGTGCAAACAAACGGCATTCAACGCAAATAGGACACATGACGCGCTATGACACTGCTGTGTAGCAACTTTCGTCGTACTAACACGGTATTTTCATACTGAATTTTTTTGGCATATGTATGTATATAGAATAACTGAGGCTTAAAAACATGCATTAAAAACTGAAAATGTATATCTGTTCGAAACACACGTATTCATTTTCCTGTTTATGCCAATCTCTTTTCATTTTCGCTTTGAAGTTTAATCAATTGAATATACTGTACTTTTCGAGAAGGCACATTTTCTTTGTTATTTTCGTTATTTACTGGTTATATAATCATATAACAATAGTGAAATCATAAAATGGAATGAATCCGTAACCAGATTTATACTTTCCTTGTAGACTTTTCTTTACTTTAAGTGTTAGGGCCTCTGATGTCTTCTTGGTGTCTTTTTAGACGATGACGCCATTAGTTTCTACTCGATTATACTCAAATTATACCATATCATTGGCCGATCTACTTACGAAAAGTTACTGCTTAAAACATGGCCTGGTAAGAAATCACCTGTAACACAGACTCTTTCTATGGCGTCCAGTCACTCATTAAAATCAATATGCCCAATATGTAAAAAAAATTTATTTTGCACAGCTATGAAATATAATTTTTTTCCCCGCTATCTTTACTGCGTATTTTGATTGCTCATTTGATGGATGAGGAGAGAAAGACGTTATACGTGGTTTGAATATAATCGTCATTTATTTCTCCATTACATTTTTCCTTTTCATCTTAACTGAACGAAATGAATTTAAAGAAGAGAATTATAACAGGTTAAAGTTTAAAATTCCCCCTCCTCACTTGCAGAAGTATCCACAGACAATTTATTTTTTTGTCGTTTGCGAGCAGAAATGTGCCATCCCCTTCCAGCTCTTGTTCCGCATCCTGTAGGCGTGAACAATACCAGCTGTCAGTAAGGGGGAGACAGCTAGAGAAAAGTAGAGGGGGGCACACGGTCCACCACACAGCTTCATGGCGTTAATCCATTAAGGTCCAGTGACTTTTTCTTCCCGCTTAATTCCAACAGCTGTTCCTCGCAGCTTTGTGAGGGAAATGCTGGAAATTAACAAAACGCCAAGTGTCGCGGAACGGTGAAGGATTGCGAAGGGTAGAGAGTGGCGGAGAGAGAGGATGAAGGATACGTGGAAGAGAAAGAATGTTGGGGAAGAGAGGGTTATACGGAAAGGCGAAGTAAAAAAGAAAGTAAATTAATCACGATATTTACAGAGTGGACGGTCCCGCACTTGCGTCACAGGCCTCCTTTTTATCTCATTCCTTTCAATTTTTTTACAATTCCATCTTCCTACCGCTTCCTCTCACTCCCACTCCGGCTTTGCAGAAGCCGGAGAGAGAACATCTCTGCGTGCGTGCCCGCAAGAACGGGTGGAGATTCAAACTTCCGTCCACAAATCACTACTGATGCGCATCTGGGGATGGAAGAATTACAGGGATGAAAAAAAGTATGACGGGACTACATAACAGTAATACCGCAAATGTTTCCAAACCACGAGCTGAAATGAAAGTGATGAAACACAGAGGAAATAAAAAAGCGTGAAAAGTGAACGAAGTGCCCTGGATAGTAATCCCATACAAAAACCCTGCTATTTTGGAAACGTCGGTTGGAAGTTCCGCTGCAAATATGAATAAATACATTTATAAACTATAGTTTGGGACCATATCATATATTTTGGAGAACATCAGAGTAACTACTTACCTGCTAAAGTAGTTTAACTTAGAAATCACAGTATGAAATTCAGTCATACGCAAGGCCTTCCTAATATAAAAACTACACTACGGGAACTTAACATTGAATTTCGCCGCCTGAAATACAGTACCAGCTCTATCTCTCTCCCTCCCCCCCACGCCTCTCTCTCTCTCTCTCTCTCTCTCTCTCTCCCCCTCTCTCTCTCTCTCTCTCTCTCGGTTATTCTCTTGGTATTAACCCAAGATTGGTTTGTAGCAATTTTCCACGCATGCCTCTTCTCACCCTACCTTTTCAATTCAACATAGCTGCTAAATTTCATGTCACTGATAATTCCTCTTCCTCTGTGGTTTTTCCCATCTATCTTCCTTAAATCATTGCCTTAGGTAGTTCATCGTGTATCTGAATATAAGATTTCATCCTGTCTCTTCTTCTCTGTAAGATCTTACAAAAGGTCCGTTTCTCACCAGCTCGTCTAGACACTTCGTCATTAGTGAGAAGATAGATCCAGCTGATATTCAACATCCATCTGTATAATACCAGGCCTCAAATGACTTTAGTCGTTTCTTTCCCGACGGCCCTGTAGTTTATATTTCACATCCATATTGGGCTATGCTCCAAACACAAGTTTCAATAAGCCTTTTGTGTGTTGACAGGCTGATGTTTGATTTCTCACGTTTGTTGAAAGTATACTTTGCTTTGATTTGAAATATAATTTCCCTTCTGCTACTTCCATTCTCTGTATCTAAACTGCCCAGGTATCTGAATTCCTTCCTTGCTCAAGGACTTTGATTTCCAATTCTATGTGTATTTGTTCGTTACATTTCTACCACAGATTAACACCCTAGTCTTCTTATTGCTTAAAGGTAGATTGCACTCTCAATTTTTAATAATAGGTCTACCAGGTCACTTTCATTTTCTGTAACAACTGCAATGTCATTTGCAAATCTCTACATGAAAATATTTTGTCCATATATTGATAGAACTGTCATTATTTGGTCTCTCGCAGTGTATTGATTCTTTGACATATGCATTGAATATGATTACAGAAATAATGCAGCCTTGCCTTACGCTCTTTTTCATCTGTAATTCTGCACGGGCATTACCAGATCGTAAAACTGCAGTTTCATTCTGATAAATGTTCCATATAATTCTCCAGTTTCTGTACTTTTGTCCCTGTCTCTTCAGGATGGTTAACAGTATATTCAAGTGGATTGTCAAAAGCTGTCTTGAGGTACATGAAGTCAATATATAACTTCTTGTCTTTCCTCGCGCACTTCTAGATGAGAACTCTGAGAGCAAGTAATGTTTCTCTTGTACCTTTTCCTCTTCTGATTCCAACTGGTCATCACTTAGTATATAATCTATCCTATGTTCAAGACAGTGTTCAACTATTGACGATAATATTTTAGATACATAGGAAAACTGGCTTAGGATTCGAAAGTCTTTACATTTGTTCGCAGGTGCTTTCTTTAGTGTAAGAATTACAATGCATTTCTCAAAGTCTATGGGCATGTTCCCCGTCTCGTATACATCACAGATTACCCTGTACAGCAAGTCTTTTATTTCATCCCCGACTGCCTTTATGAGTTCCGCTGGAATCTCATTTATCCCTGAAGATTTCATATCTTTAAAAAGTTCTAATGCTTTATGAAACTCAGTTCTCAGACTGCAGTTCCCTAGCTCATCTTTATCTTCATCTGCTTCCTTTCTAGAATTGACGGATCAAGTTCTTAGCATCATATAAAACTTATAGGTATTCTCTCCATTTATCGCCAAGATCTCATTGTTCGTACACAATTTCTCCCAGTGAATTCCTTATTCCACCACTTTTTTTTTTCCTAGAGTCACGGAGGAACATCTTGACAGTTTTATAGCTGTCTCACTTTTCTCCTCTGTAATAAGATGTTCCACTTCCTTACATTTGTCCTGTAGATACATGTCTTTGGCCTTCTTTCCATCTCTGTTGACTTGATTTTCGACAATTTTATATTGTTGTTGCCTTTCTTCTGTTTTAGAATTCCTATATTTCTTTCTCTCTTTTATCATTTCGATTACTTCTTGAGTAAACCATTCCTTTTATGCTGTTTGCATTCCTGCCCGTAACAAATAATCTGCAGTAATCCTAAATGCAGTTTTCATTGCTTCCCATCTATGTTCTACATCTGTTTCTTCTGAAAATGTAGGTTTTTAGTTGGTCTTAGTTTGGAATTGTGCAAGGATTTCATTGTTATTAGATTGTAGTTCCAGTATATTCCACCATTTCATTTTTCTTTTCTTAAGTTTCTTCAGTTTCGTATATCATTTTGTGACAGTGTGGTCTCCAACACTGTAATGGCAAGTGTATTTCGTTGTAAAGTTTTTTTATGCATTTCAGCGAGTTCTGTGGCTATTTACATTTGACACCTTGTGGCGCCCGTGTGCTGCAGTACGGAGGTGTTCGACGGGTGGTTTCACGGAGACACAAGCGGCTCGCTTAATCCGCTTTACGTTCATTGTTGGTTCTTATGTCAAATCGAGAAAGATATTTAGAAAGGAACAGTAGCGCACCTACTGTTGATGATGAAAGGTCTCAGGAAAGGGGGCGTACCTAAGTGGGGACTTCTGTGGGTGTGTGTATATATATATATATATCAGTGCTAGGCGCGGGATTGAGGATAGTGTTACCGGCGAGGGCCGTATACAAGAGTGAGGAGGGTGCCACCGAAGGTCGGAGCTGGACAAGGAAAATGAGAAGTGAAGTAAGAAAATCTACGGACTTAGCCGAATTTTCCGTGTGAGTTAATACTTTGAACAACTTCGTAAGAAGTCGTGTGTAAGGACTTCGTTTATTTGCTTTATTTGTGAGAAGATTATGGACTTAGAATATTTTTCAGTAATAAGGGGACTTAGGATTTTTCACTTGGAAATGGACTTAGTTTTTGTGACCAGGAAATTAACTTAGTTTTTGAGCTCTGGATTTGACACAGAATTTTGCTGGCTGAAAAAAGAACTTAGCAAAATAAAGGGTTGGTTTAGTGCGGACGTTGTGGAATTTCGTGCAATGCAAACTTAGGCTGGTTTATTGCTGCACGCGGACTTAGAATTATTTTATGTTATGGGGGAATTGGACTTAGACTCTCCGGTGGGGTGTTCCAGGCTTCTACTAAGTGTTGGGGTGTAGTGAGAGGGGTCACCGATAGTGTGAAATCGGTACTTATATGTTTTCACCGCCACGAGGGTAAAAGTGGAAACAATGCCGTCGTAGAGTAGTGAGAGAGGCAACTTTCTGGAACTCGTGATGGAGGCGACCATTTTGTGCCTCGACTTTGGACAGTGTAGGATGATGTCGCCGAGAGTGTTTGTTCGGACTAGGGTTTTCTGCCAAAGAGGGCGAGGAATAATAATTGGTCGCATTATGAGTGAAGGACTGGGGACTGGTGTTAGTCATCATCGGAGAGGAAAGGGCGTGTGTATGATTGGAAATTTGAAGAAATGGATTTTGGACATGGAACAAGAAAATGACAGTGACAGTGTAGAAAAAAAATCTGTTTTGTGAATGTGTGAGTGGGTCTTGTGTGTGATAAATAGACAAAAGCACTACCTACACTTTCGAGTGTACCAGTGGGGAGAATATCCTCAGGCTCGTGTCTATGTGTATGTATGACTTTGGTGTTGTTTAATGTCATGCCAGACCACTACCGACACTTTCGAGTGTACAGATGAGGACAATATTCCTGGGCTTTGTGCATGTGAATGGGAGTGTGTTTTCAGTTTTGAGCAATACCGACACTTTCGAGTGTAGTGGTGGGAAGAATATCCTCAGGCTCGTGTCTATGTGTATGTATGACTTTGGTGTTGTTTAATGTCATGCCAGACCACTACCGACACTTTCGAGTGTACAGATGAGGACAATATTCCTGGGCTTTGTGCATGTGAATGGGAGTGTGTTTTCAGTTTTGAGCAATACCGACACTTTCGAGTGTACCAGTGGGGAGAATATCCTCAGGCTCGTGTCTATGTGTATGTATGACTTTGGTGTTGTTTAATGTCATGCCAGACCACTACCGACACTTTCGAGTGTACAGATGAGGACAATATTCCTGGGCTTCGTGCATGTGAATGGGAGTGTGTTTTCAGTTTTGAGCAATACCGACACTTTCGAGTGTAGTGGTGGGGAGAATATCTTCAGGCTCAAAACTGGTCCGGTTGCAGTGTTGCTTAATTTTGTGCGGTGTGGTGTGTGTATGGTCGGAGTGGGTATTGATATTTTCTTCGGGCAATGTTTGCTACTGAGACCACTTTGGTTCGACGTTGTAGTATTGTAAATTGTTTTTGAGTGTATTTTGGTATACAGAAAATGTTGTTACAGATTATTTGTGAAAAGAGTTATTGAAAAATGATCAGGGTTATTGAAAAACAGAAATAAAAGTACTCGAAAAAGGAACTAAATAATATATGTGTGTATTTTTGTATTGGTTTTTATGAAGGTTGTTTTATGAGAGTTTTCTAAAAATTGTGAACGTTTTAGGAAAAAGTGTCATATTGATGAGTATTGAAATTGTATTGATAAAATTGATCATTAATTGATAGAGTAATTGGATTTTTAAGGTTTTCTTAATATTTTAATATATGGGAATGTTTTAATTTCTAATTTAGGATTTTTTTAAGTAATCATTGCCCAATTGGAACGTACCTAATGGAACTTTGGTAACATGGAATGTGTACTTGTTTTGGGATGATTTATAGTAAAGTATATAGAAACTGATGGTTGTGTTGTATGTGTATGAAGGTTGACACCCATCCATTCTGGACAGAAAAGCAAAGACTTAACATACCTACTCTGCTGCTGGTTTCGGATATTTTGGGTGTTGAGGGTTTAGCCTTCCATTCCTTCTTTTGCATTATTGTGATAGGTTAAGGCGGAGGGTTGGGACGGAGGTCGTGTCGACGTTGAGACATAAGGCACTATTTGACCATACAGGATTATGATCACTCTCAATATCAGCTCGTGGAAAACTTCTACTGTCATGTACTTGATTTCTGAACCTGTATTTGACTAGAATGAAGTCTGTTTGATGGCGTCATAGGTCTCCTGGAATTTTTTACATATAGCTTATCCTAATGTAATGCTGGTACCAAGTATTTATTATCAATGTGTTCCTCGTACAGAACCCTTATGAGGCAGCGACCTCTTTCATTTCTTTCACAAGTTCCAATTTTGCTGTAATTTTATCTGCTGGCACAGCAGATTCCTTCTAAAATAGCATTCCAATCTTCCATTCTAATGAGATTCTCATCTCATTTGACCTATTTAATCAGTTCAATAATGTCTTCATAGACATTCTTAACTGCAATACTGCAGTCTGCAGTTGGTGTAGATCTGCACAATAGTAGTGTCTGTTGGTTTAGTTTTCCAACTGTATTAATATGATAATTTCACCGTGTTAGACATAACCTTTAAGCTGCTGTCTGGCCCAGACTTTACTTCAAGATTATTCCAACTCCAGCATTGCCATTTGTGCTTCCGGAGTGTATTATTCTGTATTCATATGTCCAAAAATCTCCATATATCCCAAGAACATAAATGGCCATTCTGTCCATTTCTACCTTGAGGTTCTCTGATTTTGCACACTGAAGCAAGGTCTTTACATTCCAGGTTGCAATTTCAGAATTTATCCTTAACGTATCATCTCTAGCTGCTCCCGTCTGAAGACACGACTAGTGAGCTGTTTTTACCTCTGTGACATTCAACTTGAGAAGACTCCATCCATGTACTACTGTTATTACTTGGGATATCCTGTGGATCTTAAATGCAGTGATTTTCCCTTGCCTTCTGTATCTTATGTCTTTGACCACTTGGTAGGTTCATCCGCCTTTTGGAGTGATCTCATTCCAAGGATATACGAGTACCCCGGACCTCCACTTGCTCATCCATCCTCCCAGGAGGTTGCTGTTGGCACTTGGTGAAAGGGTATCACTTATACCAGGGATCACTCGGTCTTTGGACACAGTTTAAAGTCATGCCTGGGACGAACAGTACCAGCTACCAAAAATAAAACTTTTTTTAAAATGTGAACAAGTTTTTATAATTTTCGGGATAGTAGACCCTAATAGTTTTATTCTATAAGGAGTTTTCAAATTAAACTTGGCAAATGACAATAAAACGAAAGTCTTCGCCGGGTATTACTTGACAACCTTTTATTCGTTATTATGTGTTGGTGGCCGAACATATCAATTTCTCAGAACTTCTAGTCGTGACCAAATGTTCTTTCTTCAATTAATTACTCAATAGTTGTAACTGTTAAAATATAGATATGATTTTTCAAAATAATATATATGCCAGGAAATTTAAATATTGTTTTGCAAACAAGTTAAGCCAAACAGTCTAGTTAAACTTTAACCCAACATATTTTGTCATTTCAAATAAAAATTACTTAAAGAAATGTTTATCTATTCATTTAATCGCCATTTGTAAACAAGTTTTCTGTATGCATTCTACTAATTTCTCTTATTTACCATTGATTTTGCTGTCTTAAGTATTTAGTTTTAGTTTTATATTAAAGAATAGAGTGTGGTAAATGAAAAATGATGTGTTTTAAGTTTCAATTTATGTAGTCCAATGGTTTCACATAAAACAACACAAAACTAAAGTAGTTTGACTGATATAAGCATTACTATTAAATTCACTAGAAACTTAATTTACCTCAAAAGTTCCGCCCCTGCAACGCTGAGCGTGAGAAAGAATCTTGCAACGTAAATTCATCGCAAGTAGAAGCAGCGTGACAAACTATTAAGTACGTATAGACAGTAGATTTATGTCCTTTTATGTACACAGGCAATATAAAACATTTTCATGCCTTTGTCTTTACGACCAATGTATTCCACGCGGAATTTTCTAAAGAGCACGATGAATGATGAAAAATGTGTGTTCAAAATAGTTACTATCGCTAAAGAATATATTTAGAAAAACTAAAGATTGTTATTATTAAAAACAAAATATAAAAAGCAAAAGTAATCAACTATCACAAATGTACTGGTAACTAATAAACTATTATGTTACCGCTACGAAAATATTACGCTATGCAAATTTTGACCAGAGATATTTTATTGTAGTGAGTTAGGTGGTTAACATTGTGATAAATAATAAGAATACTTAGCTAATTCACAGTTGTACGCCGTTCACGGTAAAGTGAGCAGTTTTGAAACCCTAGTAACTTTTTTCTTTCAACCAATTTATATCCTTCCCCCACTTGTTAATGTAAACCCTGCCGTGTGAGTAATAAACACATAGTATACATTCACCATACCCAAAACCAAAAGTACGAGGCCACAATGTATTTATTGATTATTATGAATAACGAAATAGTTTCAAAAAGTGCTCACTTTACCGTGAACGGCCTATACCTGACAACTTCTAAAAACTCTGCTTTAGTCTAGTGTTTCATCTTAATTTCTGTCCTTACACGGAGTAGGGAATCGTGCCAGACGATACCGCTGGTTGTAGGGTTTTCTCGGGGATCTCCCGTACCCCCCACCCTTGCAGTCCAGAGTTGCTCATCTTACATGGTGTAAAAGAATTTTCTTTGATCTTCCAATAGAAAATTGTTTTGTTCATTGCAAATCAATTTGTTTGGTGAAACAAAAGTAATTGTTTGTGCTGAAACATAGTTATTCCTATGTCCTTATTTGGTTTCGTCAAACATGAAAAATTTGGTTTGTGCAAGTGAACATTTGTATGGCTGTACATACAGTACAATGTCGATTTCCTCATAAAACATGTCCGAGATTTGAACCTACGCCTACGCCTAGGTGAGAACAGTCATATACATATTTCCTCATTTATAACGCATCATGTACGTAAAAGCTCGTGTGTGTGTGTGTGTGTGTGTGTGTGTATATATATATATATATATATATATATATATATATATATATATATATATATATATATATATATATATATATATATATATATATATATATATATATATATAGTATTTTTTATGTTCCGCCTGTTTTATTTTCTATCGAAATTGTTCCATTTGGATAGATTGTACCGGTATTAAGTCTCGTGAAATACACTAACAAACACTGCTATTATCCCAATTGTCACATAAATAATAAACTAGCTCTCGGGCCGGATATTCGAGCCAAGTTAAACGACCCGATTACTCCAGATCCAACAACATGAATGCCAATACCGAACTCAGCTGATTTTATTGGCGCTGAAAATTCTGTATTTTCCAACTGATTAATCTGCTTCATTAATGATGCAAGTACATGGTTGCGGCCCTCCACGCTCTCTTAGTCCGCGCTCGGAGAAGCAGAGTATCGTAGATTTGCGTCTAATCAGATTTTATAGAGCTCGTTGAGCTTGGTGCTTTTCAGCGAACAGATTATATGCACGCAAGATATGGTAAACGGTATTTCTTTTGTAGTATACTCGAGAATGGAGTTTACAGAAATTCTAGCTATTTATTTTGTTCTATAGGTTTGTGCATTTCTCGCGCCTTTTTCGTTTTTTTTTTTCCCCAACACTCTAACGTCTTATTTCTCCTAGTGAAACTTAAATTTTAGGAGGCCATACTGAAAGAACAAAGGATATTCTTGTGAATGCGGGTACTAAAATTTCTAATTACTTTATTTCGTTTTTCTTCCCTTTGCGTTACTATATTTTTCTTTCAGTATTAAGTATATTCTAACTCCACGGATATTCTTTTGAAACATAAAGTGCCAATGTGATAGAGTATCATACCCGGACACATATCTGTGCATCGGAGATAAAGGCCACTATGTCACAAATATTGAAGTTTAAAGTAAAGCTCTTCGCCTCGATACAGTAGTCCCTTTCCTACGGGAAAAATAGCGTATTATTCCATGTAGAAGATAGCGCTTTGTACCCCGGCAAAGAGCGCGAAAATAAAATAAGACAATTTCAAAACCTCGGGTGTGTAAATGTTTACTTAGTGCCATTTGCCACCGATGTAAATACATGATTAGTGTTAAGCCTGTAGTGTCCTCGCAGGGAATTAGTTGGTGGTGTGGTCAGTGTGAGGCATTGTCCCAAACACGATGTGCTAGGCGCGGTGAAGGGGCGACGTGAGCTCGTCGTCTTGGCGACCGGGTGGGTGGACAGCAGGCAGGCGCCGGGGCCTAACCAGGGAATGACGTCACGTTCGGCGGAGGGACACGCAACGCCAGTCGATGTCCCGTCCCATCCTATTTGTCGACGTGTGTCCAGCGCTCTCACACTGGGGATCAGCTCAGTTCTGCCTCGGGACGGACCAACGCCTACGTCAATGGCTTCTCGACGTTAAAGGTTTTTCACGGAAAACTGGACACTTCTGAAAGCCCTGCTTAAGGTTGACTTCCAGGCACAACGCGCGTTCTTCCAACATATGTAATATTAACATTGTTATTGGCCTGATCACTTTATTCATGTGTCGATCAACTGAAGCTGTCAAATTACTATAAAAGTAGATTTTTTCGAATTTGCTCATGTGTAACGCCCTTAACCCAAACGTGTGGCAGAGTAGCATGAAACCAGCCCAGAAAAGTACCAAAACAATCAGAAATAATTTTTTGCAAAGACTGTAAGTAAATTCCTGGAGTAAAAACCTGAGAGGAAGATACACACATGAAGTATTTTCAATGTATCTCTGTTTATTCTTTGCTCTTTTTCCTTCTGTTCATAATTTTCTTAATGTATTTCCAACTGCCCACTCGGCAATTAAATCATACCTTAACTTGGACAATGATTTCTAAAAGTCTTTCTTTGAATCAATTTGATTTATAAAAATCTTACTTTAAATCATCATTGAGATCAGTACTAACATGTCTCTCTAAGAAAACTGGACTGTATCCATTACATTTATTAGTTTCTTTTGCATAGCATTTTCATGGCTTACTCTTTAAAATTAATACAAAGGACTATTGCCGTGCATTTGAGAAACATTTACAAGAATTAAAAGAATTTTCAAAACTTCTGTTGTTAGTTTTACTTTCCTTTCACAGTTTTGACTAGCTTTAAATTTCTGTGTAAGATCTTAAACAGCTGTGTAAAGAAAAACAATCATAGTTTTACTCTGAAACAGTTATTTACGTAAATTTCAAACTTGCTTTTGCATTATGAGAAAATACGTCCATCTAGCTATGGGATTTGAAATATCCCGTACTTTCCTCATATTGACCGGAAGAGTCATTACACTGAATAATTATATTTTCTGACGACTAGTCTCAGGAGCAGCCATTCTAACCAGGAAATGTATCTGCCCCAGGTTTATATACACACACAACTTTCAGTTACAATTCTCCAGGGTAGGGAAGTTTAAAAGTCCACCAATCACAATCTGCAGAGTGTTCCACTTTGTTCTCTACAAGTCTAAAATAAAATAGAAATTATGTCAGTTCCTGTGCTGCAATCGGCGGAGAGCACTGCTGTCCGTTCGAAACACCACGCTGCTAAGGTGGTTGCGCTGGTGGCGCCATGCAGCGGGGCTTCCAGGAAACGCTCCAGCGCGCAACCCAGTCAGGGGTTTGTATCGGGCGAGAACGAACCTCTGGCGGTCAGCTGAGCCAGCCCCGCCCGGTCGCCACGTTGTCCTGGCACAATGCCACTACGCAGAACTTCTCGTTGAAGCAGAAATGTCAGAAGTTTACTTCAACACTCACGTGGGTTTTAAAGCACAGTTTAGAGAATTAGCATAATTTCATTAAAGTTTTATCAGACGTAGTTCAGCCTGGCGAGCACAGATCGGGACACAGTCAGCGTGGGCAAGCATAGTTTGCGATGGGCGAAATTTTCCATTTCTTGAGACGGCGTGATTCATCCTCCCCCTCGAAGCAACAGTCAGGGTGAGCAACCAAAGTCATCGGACAGGATCTCTGTCGAGTTGGCCAGACTCGCCAAAAGCCCCAGACCAGATCGTCCTTCAGCAGGCACCAGGCACAGATGGCCACCTTCTCTCAGCGCTCAACGCCAGTTGAAGCTCGAAACAAAACAAACAACCTTACGAGCATCTCAGCATCCAGAAGCAAATAAATTCCAAGATCAAATCTTCCCTTCACGCTCCTCATGAAGGGGCATTTAGGTGGCAACTCCTGAGATTCCCTAACACCTAGCTAACTAGTATGCATGTTTCAAATTACCAGTTAACAAAACACAAAGCTACACATCATCTTAACTACTACATGATAATGCACCCTTAAAATGAAATTAGCATGAACACATCTTACTAACTATATGAAAATGACACCCTAAAAATGGATTGAACATAAACATACCTTACTTAGTATATGAAAATGAAACCCTATAAATGGAATTAACATGAACGGAGAACATGAACTTCCTTGAGACTAACCCTCAGCTAAAAACAAACATATATAAACCCTAAAACGATGGATGATTACAAAACAATATGATTACATAAAAATATATTTTGCACAAAACCCTGTTAGCACTACAAACAAGGAATTTTCCATTCCAGTGGTTTCCAATTCCTATCCTCCTGTTTAGAGATGCTTATTTTCAATTGAGTGACATGTCCTTCACTAAAACTGCCCGGACTATTACAATCCTCTAATAAGACAGTCGCTGGAGAAAGAAAACGTTTGATCAATAAATGACACACATATTAGGGCACTAGTTTCGTACTGAACTGAACTGCCTTATTGCTTAGGTAGTGCGTTTCCAAAAATACCTTTTCTCCTACCTTAAATGAAACAGACACCTGATTAGTATCACGCTTTGTGGGTAATCTGGAATGATATTTCTTCAAATATAATTATTTACGATTCTGTTTTCAGTGAGAACGCCTGATTGAGCTACTACCCGCTTCGTGAGAGTGTGTGTCGTGAGCCGGTGCGCGGAAGCGATCAGGGGCAGGTGGAGCCCGCGCGCGCAGTTTGTTTGCCCACGCAAAATAAGGGGATAAAATAGAGCTTATAATTGTAGATAGCGCCCCGATTAGCAATAAAAAGGGCACCACTCCTGTATAGGGTGCGCGCGCGAAGCCTGGTCTTAAAGTGGGGGTGCCACGGAATATACTCCTATATACGGAGGGATCGCGGTAGGCTCTGGAGATACGCCCCCGGCGGAGTGCAGGCTAGTTAGACTTATAAAAAATCAGTACCCGATGTATTGCAGAAGCGGGGCTTAGAATATTTCAGGAGTGTTCAGAAGAGGGACACAAAATATTTTTTTTCGGGATTTCTCAGACGGACATAAAATATGTCTATGATTGTTGAGAATGGGACTCAGAATAATTGGTAAGAGGAGGTATCGAGGGATTTGTGAAGAAAAGGACGTGTGCTGAAGGAGGATTTAGCACGGAGTATTTTTTTTCCCCTCAGGAAATTTGGCACTCGGGAAGAGTTTTGGTGATGTTAAACGAGCTAACCCATGTTTGGGGGGTAGTGAATTGTAAGTGATCAGTGATATTGGCTTTGATTATTTGTTTTGCCAAGGGTTGGTTATAACTCGTAGGAGTTGGAGTAGTGGGAGCAAGAGATTTTTCAGGCAGGTTTTGGCTGAAGTGTTTGAGCGGCGCAAGCTTGAAGACCAGGGTTTTTCCTACGGGATCGGGACTCGTTTGTTTCTTGCATCAGCGATATTAAGGGCGAGTTAGTGCCAGTGGCTGATGCGAAGTAAGGAGAGTAGAACGTCGGGCCGAGGAAGACTGGGACCGGGAGTTTGGGGAGATAGGGAGACCGAAAATCTTTTGAGAATAGGAGAGTGGTTGAGGGAGTATGACAAATAATAATCAAAGTGTGTAGAACTAAGGAAAACTACTCTTTAAGTGGGAGTGTGGTGGTGTGAATGTGAGAGTGAGTAGTAAGGCCCGGGTTCTGTCGTTCACTTCGGTGGAGATGGATAAGAATATCCTTGGCATTCTGGTCTTTTGGATGTGTTGGTGGAAGTGTCCTTCTTCAAGAGTGTTGAGGTATACATAAATAGATACGAAAAGGAAAACTGAGAAATCCACTTATCTTGAGACCATTGTTTTTTTATTGCTCGTTGGGGTTATTAGGGGCCGGAAGTAGGCGTATCTGTAAGCCTGGAGTTTAGGCTACATATTTGTTACTCTACCAGGTTTTAAGAGTATTGTAATACTATTGTTATTTTTAGTATGTTTGTAGTTAAAATTGGTGCCCCAAAAAAGGACTTTGTACTGTAGAGAAATCTCGTGGGATAGTTGAAGGTTTTTTTTCTAAAATTTTAGTATGATATATAATCTAAATAGTAACAGGCTGTGTAATCTAAGGGGGGTACTTGACTGTTTTGAAAAGAGGGGTTTTTGAGATAGGTGATGAGAGGTGTTTTATACAGCCTTTTTTAAATTAAGTCCTTGATATTTGTCTATACAATTTTTAGTGTTGTGTAAAAAACGTTTTTTTTTTTTCCATAATAGATGTTAGTCATAATTTGGGGATGTCACAGTAAATCTTTTCTCTACTTGTTCAAGATAGTTTTGTAAAGTTTGATGTTATTAAAATCAAAGTACTGAAATGAATAGTGTTATATATGGTTGCACCTGTGTGATTTTCTATGATGGACGGAACAATATTACATCCTGTTTTAACAAAAATCAGTATTCCTAGGATTTGCAAAATGTTATTGTTTATTATACACCCTTGTATCCTGATACTGTGATCTTAAAAATTAGAGAGCCGGGAGGGGTGGAGCAACTGCGATTGAGCTGAGAGGAAGACCCGTCGCAATCTTTATTGTTTACAGTATCCCAAAAGAATTCATGTAAACCCCGAGTATGTACGAGTGGATGAAATAATTTCCTCCCGAAAAATATAATATCTCAGCTGGCACATTTTTTGTCGCATTACTAACCCCATTATTAAACTTTAAATATAACTGGTACAATACTACATCCCAGTCCTTGTGGGAACCAGTTTGAAAAGCTCTTACAGCTACCTTTAGATTTCTATTACAGTGTTCTACAAGGTTTGCTTTGGGCTAATATGGAGTAGTTTGAACTAACTTAACTCCCCACAAGAAAGCTCGATTTTTCATTTCTGCAGAGACAAAATACGTGGCACTATCAGTCATCAGATTAATAGGGGACCCAAATATCGGTAAGAGTCGTTGACTTAATATTTTACAGATCGCAACGAATTTAATTGTACGCAAGGGAAACATAATAACAAATTTCCTGAAACTATCAACAACAAAAAGAATAGACGTAAAACCAAAGTTAGTTCGAGGTAACAGGCGTAAAACATCAAGATATATTCTCTCCCAAGGAAAACTGGGCACAGAAGCCCTATAGTGACTAAAGATCTTAGCATTTCTAGGTTTTGCCTTTTGGGAATGTTCACATGCTTTAACTAAACCCTCAACTTCGTGAGCCAACCCTGGCTGGCAGAACATTTCTTTTATACGCGAGATGCTTTTGTTCTGACCTAGATGAGCACCAAAGTAAATTACACATACAAAAACTGCCGTGATTTTTGTGGCGTTAAAGGATTATTTTTTCTTCGAAAATGATACAGCCCTTTGTTAAAATGTTTAAAGAACAAAATAACCATAGAATAATTTGTATTAAAGGGACTTCGAATTGCGGTAACGGTACATTTATTCATCGTAGCTATTTTGATTTCACTTAATGGGTTAGTAATTAAATTTACATTATTTTATAAAATATACTTTTCAATCAGGTTTAAAAATACTTTATTTCTCCGTTATAAAAATCGTGTAATTTTAACTTTTATTTTAATATATAATGCACGCTTCCCTAGGTGATTAGACACACACTCTACACATACCCACACACTCTACAAATACCCACACACTCTACACATACCCACACACTCTATCTCATTCAACAAATGCGACCAAGTGTGTATTGCCGCTGTAAGTCCTGCAAAGGACTTTGACCTCTCGCATTGCTAATTTGGCGGCCCCTGAATATGTGGAACAAGCGGAGACAGCATTGCTAGTATGACATGTCATATGAAGGTGAGTAATGTTAGCACATCCTCAGAAGAAAAAAAAACTCTGAACACTGACCACGACAATATTATTAGTAGGCTTCCCCTTCGTCGTTGGACATCGTCAGAACTAATTCAGACTTGTGGTTTCAAACGTCCAGTTTAGATACTTTGTATGAAAGCCCTACAACGTGACACTTTTCTCTGGTGTGAAACAGGCTTAAGGGTATACGTGACTTTTCCACTTCCCGTTATCGCTTCACTTGTCCTGAACGCTGTGTGAAGATTATTATACATATTACGCCCAGAAAAAGAGGCAAGCAACGAGGTATCTTACATCTCTTTACTTCATAGATATATTTAATTCTATTTCATAATATGTTTATTACAACTGAGTGAATTTTCAGGTAACAGCGTATCTGATAGGAATTTAGTATCTGTCAGTCAACAACTACTGGTCGATTACTAAACACGTCTTACAGCAGTACATGAAAATACAACAATTATAATTTAAATACATTCTAAATATTTTATTTCGGGGAGATATAGAAAATAGAAATGTCAGAATATACACTAATATTTCTCTTTATATAAAATTGGCAAAAATACGTGTCAAAACCCAAATTCGTTCTTACATAAAAAATTTCAGAGTAACAAACTGACGTTAAAAAAATTAATCGACATTTCATGTAAATATATTTTTTATGAGTTCGTATAGTTTTATATAAAATAAAAAAGGTAATACCCAATTATCAGGTCGTTGAATTATGCACCAAAATTGTGATTTAGAAGCTTAATTTTGTGCATGAAATTGTACTAGTGGTTCTAGGGTCACGTGAATAACAACCACGATAACAGTTGTGTCAGTTCCGTACTTAATTATTGAAAGAAAAAAATCACGTCTTATCTTACATCTCATTTTCTACACTTGCGTATGGGAGGGCATTCCAAAGAAAATATAATGCTTGTAATCACTGCCTAAACACATAAATATCGCGGAAGGATGAAATAATCAAGCTTTACTAATACCGAGTTCTTTTCCCGTAAATGCACAAAGTTTTATTTGAAAAATATTAAAATTATTAGACAAAAACATATTTTACAAATATATATTTTCCCTCTTTTCGCGTAGAAACTTGTTGCAAATATTTATGTAAATTGAAGGTGACAATCTGCACCACCGATCGCAGATTTGCTTAAAAATTCTTTTATGAATATTTCATCGTGCCTTTACTTATGTAGGAAATTAAGTATAGAAAGATGTGTAATGTGTTATTCGAGAGTACGGTGTTCTCACCGAGCGTGCAAGGTTTGGCGGTCGACGTCCAGCCCTGAGGAAACACAGCGCTGGCACAAGTGCAGAAATGACTTCCGCGGTCGAACGGCGAGCTATGGGCTGGCGGAAGGCTATCTCAGCGGCCACACTGCGCGGTCGACCTATAACAGGCAGGGAGGGCACAGGGCCTGCCTGCGCGCGCAAAGGGATCAGGAAATTGGGGTCGCGGTCACGGGATCTATAAGCACTTCTCCCCTATAGACCTCCCCCCCCCCCCCTCCTTACACATTGACTTCCGCGCGCAGATACCTTTTTATCAAAGTCGTTATCGGTCCGGTGATGTATTCACGGGCGCCTGAATATCGGCTTTCCGCCTCGCTGGCGCCACCGAAGGGGACAGAAAATCGCAGGGCGAGCCCAAGGGTACCTCCGGGCGAGCAGTTAACCTAACCTCTCTTTTTCACCAATGGCCCTCGCCGTGGGCGGGGGAGGGGCACCCCCTCACACAGCCACACTGCTGTTTCGCTGCTCTAACGAAGCTACAGGCACGCTTTGTGATGCCTCGCAATGCGCCGTCAGGTGGAACACACGGTAGCTATGCTCACTGCCTTTCAGGGGATTTTGGGGGCGAAGAGCAAAGCAATTTTTGAGGTCCTTTATTTGACTGGCCACTTTATAAATCAAATAATTTGAATGGTTTTTATTCTACACTGCCAGTAGATAAAGTCACAACGACATGGACGTTCTACTGTAGCCAGTTGATTTAGAGAGGGTTGGTCGATGGCGTACTGTGCTCTACAGAACTACGCCGATCGAGTGAGTTTCCTTTTCAACTCCCGCCAATTGCTGTACATAACTGTGTGCTTGATTGTATACATAATTTTATGAGTGGGTTTTACATCGTCAAGTAACAGTGACAATAAATTATCAGGAGGAAACTTTTGTTCCAAATCTAAAGGCTTTGGAAGCCCCTTGGTGTCGGGAGACACTGGCAAATTGTCCATCATGCCGCCGGGGCCGGCGCAGGCTCTGCTGACGAAGTTTGTTGGCGTGGAAGCGCCTCTCAAAGAGCTGCCACTTAATTTCCTGGTAGCTGGAAGTAGGAAACGTCTAGTGATTGCGAACTGACAAAATGCACATATGGTTGGGCTGGTCGCTTGAGCTCACGAGTGGTCAAATTGTATAATGTTGCTTTATTCGCCACGCAGCACCTGATCAAGTATTCCAGGTCTAATAGTAATACGTATCAGGAATATAAATATTTTACCGGAACGTCCCACACCAGAAATGTCCTATTCCGGATAGGCAGCGAGTTACGGATAGCTGGGCTTCCCACTACAAATGTTATGCTCTACGAAACCCACATTACAGTATCTTCCAAACATTTTTCTCCCCGACTTCCTCTTTTGACTTGAATATTTTGTCTCCGACCACCGAACAACCAAGTTTAAAATTAATTCAGAGACCAGTATAATACCTCTTTATTAAACTATTTTTTCCGGATATATACATATCATATGCACATAACAACTATATTTCATGTTTTCATAGGCGTTGTTTAGATATGCTCTATCAATCCACCACCAAGATATTTTCATGCGAGGGAATATTTCTTCACGAAACGGAAAAATATGCGAGAGTCAGTTTTAGCAACAGTCGCGAGTATTGGTGTGTGACTGTACCGGCGAAAAATTATTTCGATCACCGGTTTTTATTTCATACGAGATATGAGCGCTACAGAAATGCATTGTGGAGGGATAAATACGTGACGCCCACTAGTGCCTCACTATCACAGAAAAGTAATGTTACGTACAGTGAACTACACTACGTTCGTCGTGCATTCTAATGCAAAGCTTTCCGGTCGTGGTCATCCGTGAAACACACGCTCGTTGGTAATTAGAGTTTCGGTATTGCTGGCGACCAGCGGCCGCTTTGAATGTGGACGAACCTCCCGCGGCTACAGTTGTTGCAAACGAGATCTGTCAGTAGCAAGCACAAACTAACCCCTTGGCATCGGGTTACCAAAGCCGAAAAAAAAAAAAAAAATACACTCAAAGTAAAAATAACTATTTCGTGCCTTGCCATCAAAAGAACGTAAATGAAGCACGTAATTTAACATGCCGTCAGGAGCCAATCACGTGTGACATTAATTGGAGCTATCCTACAAACGAAATTTGAATATCTCCAGGGAATAATAGATGCGACAAAAAAAATGGAGTTAATTGAACATTGCAACGTGCATGTTGTGTTTCCGAGACACGCATTCGCTCTGTGTATCGGATCACGTAATTACAATCGCTTGGCTAGAATCTGAATTTGATTTATTCTTGTATCGTGATACTATTTTAACGTTGACCGGATAATATTTACATTGTACGCCACACTAAAGTGAACTATGGTAATTCTCATCACAGTATATGAGGAGCTGGCGAAACTTCATTTCCACAACGTTTGAGCGAAAACAGCATAACCAAAAGTTACCTTGCGTACATGAACTTGTGGCAAGCAACAGAAGAGTGTTTTCGACCCTGCGTTATATAAACTATGAACTGAATGTACACCGTTGATCAGGTAAATCCTTTCCTTTTTAACATTAAGTATTCCTTTTACAACATCGAATATTACTGGTTCGGAAATATCCATTATGACGATCTCTAAACTTTCGACGACAATAAAAGAGGAGGTTAAATTGTTTTTGTCTTAAATTCAAACAACGACAAAGATTTAAAAAATATGTACAGTTCAAACTCCAGTACGCGTTACAAACAGTATAAAGTACATTATTTCTGTAAAACGTCTGAGATATCCGCAAGTACAACTTAGGACGAACAAAATGTAGATGAATAAATACGCTCAAATTAACACTTTCATGTATTAAAATAATGGGTAGTCATTACATAATTATTTCTCATACGGAAATGCGTCAAGTTGTAACCCAATCCAACAAGATGGCTAATTTTGAGCATTCATAGTAATGCAAAGTTATTTAACTACACTAACAAGACACATCTACGTCCTCATACACACATGTATATATATATATATATATATATATGTATGTATATATTGTAACGCCTGATTTCGAAACTTAATTTATGGGCACAGATATGTCAAATTTACATGATTTTATTTGCCACCACATATGATTATTGATGTGTTTAGATATGTTTACTAATAATTGTGTCACATAATTATTTTCAGAGTTAATCTTTTTCGCTGTAATATTTACAGGTTTATTTATTTTTGTCACAACATATGAGACGTTAAGTAATTGATTCTAATTTAACACTCTTTCCAATATTTTCATCGTTTGATTGCTCTATGTTTGTCATAGGTTATGTAAAGAGCTTTTGAGAGGGGTTGCCAAGGACAACCGTTGTTGAGTTGTGCTTGGTTGCCAGGGGCAACGACTGAACTTTGCTTATCAGTCTAACTGTTGGCTAAGATTTTTAGCGTCATGTTTTTTTTTTTTTTTTGGAGAAGGAAGAAAACCTCGTCAGGACTGGAAAGGCGATGTGCCTTTCGCAGTAGGCTTTAGTAATTATTTGTATAAGTAGGTCCAGTCAGAGTTAGCTTTATAAGCTCCAACCACCATGAAGAACGGTTCGTGTTAGAGAAGAACAGGAGAGGGCTGGGAACACGGCCTTAACAAATTATTTACAATTTAGTTCGACGCCCGCGACTTTCGATGTGGTACCATAATGAACTGTAATATCGTGTACTAGGGGTTCGTTGACCCAGAATCAGGGGAGACTGCGAGACGACCAGCCAGAGCAGTTGATTCTTCATGAGTTTATACTTTCTTAAGGTCTTTAGTTGGCACTACAAGATAATTGGTTATAATTCTATTCTTTGAAGATCGACATTACTAATGATCGGTGTCACACATACGCCATATTGGTATTGTAGTAGGATAACAAAACGGCTATTTATTTAAACCCGAATTCTCCACTACAGAGTCAGCTCCCCGATATGGGTGTGAGCAAAGCCGATTTGCATAATTTTGAGTAAAATAGAAAAAAACCTTTTATTACGTTTCTGCAGTAATGAGACGTGGTCCTGGAAGAGATGTTTCATTTTGCAGAGACAATTTTTAAAGAACGGCGCTATCTAAATACTTCATTCCTGATAGCATGGCATAGGCAAGGTTGAATATTGTATGAAACATCATAGCCAAGAACATTAATTTTTAAGTTAATTTTCCAGTCTCACTTGGTAAAGATTATAACTAAAGTAGTTTTCACTGCCATACATTTTGTTGATTAGTTTATAAATAAAATCACTCCTATCTTTTGCAAGTCATTTGAGAGAATCATTCAGTATTCAGAGAAAGTCGAGTAGTACGTAGCTTGTATGGTAGCATATATTTCAGGTTTAGTAACAGTTGTTCGCCTAGAATTTCCAGAGTCATCTACAGGATGGTGAACATAACAGGCCTGTTGGTTTGATTGGGTGAACTACGTTTGTGTTCGCACACATCTATCATCTATGATAGATCTGTGTGATGAGTTTAAGTGTCAGATCAACACCAAGGTGTAACACACGTGTAAATGCGAACACAAACGTAGTTGAACCAATCAAACCTACAGGCAGTTATGTTCACCAGCCTGTGTGTATGTATATATATATATATATATATATATATATATATATATATATATATATTGACGTACAAAATTTCCTTTCTCGCGTGTCGTCGTGATCGTAAGTTCATTTGTTGGTCTACCCTCGTAATCCACACACATTAAACTTACAACCACGTGTTTCTGTTGCACTCATTCTGTCCACTCGGTTCTCAGTCTCACACAGTAATTTTATAATTTTCATGTAGGATATACGTCGTGAACGAATATGTATAACATTCTGAGCACCAAAACTAAATTAAATAAATGTATTACGATTCGTGTTGTGCACGTGAACATGTCCACGCATTGATCTAGTTACTGTTAACTACACCACGCCAACTGCCTGCGGCTAGGCCAGCTTCGGCTATGTTCGCTTCAGTTCGGTGAAGAAAGCACTACCATCGTAGCTTCTAACACAGATTTATGCAGCCATAAGCCCCCCCCCCCCCTTTTTTACACCCTGCCATCACAGAAGGTGTGATGGTAGGGTAGGAATGGCTTATGGCTGCGTAAACCTGTGTTAGAAGCTACGCTGGTAGTGCTTTCTTCACCGAACTGAAGCGGACATAGCCGAAGCTGGCCTAGCCGCAGGCAGTTGGCGTGGTGCAGTTTGCAGTAACTAGATCAATGCGTGGGCATGTTCGCGTGCATAACACGAATCGTATTACTTTTATTTAATTTAGTTTTGGTGCTCAGAATGTTATACATATTCGTGCACGATGTATATCCTACATGAAAATTATAAAATTACTGTGTGAGACTGAGAACCGAGTGGGCAGAATGAGTGCAACAGAAACATGTGGTTGTAAGTTTAATGGGTGTGGATTACGAGGGTAGACCAACACCTGAACTTACGATCACGACGACACGCGAAAAATGTAATTCTGTACGTCATTTCCAAAAAAAAAAAGTTTATCAGAAATACTCATGGTTAACTGGATGTAACGGCCTAAACAAAATGTAATTTTTGCCATGTTTATTATTTTAAAAGGATGTTAACACGTGGACTGCAACTGGGTATTGTGACCTCAACAATCTGTGAAATGCTGTTCAAAAACACGAAAATTCTGAAGTTCACATAAATTCGTATTTGTCTCTTAAAGAATTTGTTAAAAATAGAGTTGATTTTGGTCTTGATAGATCCAAATAATTAAGCACACAGCGACATAACGAAAAAGTCAAAAGAAACAGAGAAATTTTGAAGTGTTTAATATATATTGTTTGTTTCTTGGGTGTACAGGAACTGCGTTTATGTGGTCATGATGAGACAAAAGAATCAGAAAACTGTGGCAATTATGTTGATTTACTTGCTTTAATTGGACAAGGTTCCGGGTTTGGTGAAGGTATCTTTGTCATATTTTTCACTCGGGCAAATTTTATGTTTAAAAAATGTTATTTTTTTACAAGTGGTGTATTTTATATTTAGGTACGAAAAAAATGTTTAAATGGCACCATTCTGCACCTTGAAATCCAAATTTTCCCAGGGGAGGACTCCCGGACTTCCCTCCACCTTTTTTTGGGGAGATCAACGCCACTATTGCCCCCTGCACACAGTAGCTTGACAATCAAATTATAGCACGCATCGCCACTGGACGCATCATTTAAGGAATTTTTAAGTTGTAACTTTTGAATACATCTACAGAAAAATTAGCAGAATAGTATATTATAATCGCAGGCCATTTGTCTATGTCAACAATGACCGAAAATTCTGTTAAAATGAAATGTACAAAGAAAATGAATGAAACATAAAGTCGTGCATGAGGGGCATGTTCCCCCAGTAGTGCGAGTAAGATGCCACACAATATCGGGGAAAACAGCACCGCCTGTAAAAAAAAATTAGTATGAAATATATGTATTTTCCTGGAAAACAGGCAAAACCAATTCAAAGTACTCGTCAACCTCTTTGCGGCACATTCCAAACCCCGTACGATGGAGATTCTCTGGGCCTTCTTGTAAGTTCAGGATGACATTTCAAAAACATCTGTAGCCAGCCATAGACAGCTTTTTTAGTATCAGTGTTAAACCTATGCTTCAAGCCATTCTTCTCAGCGAATCGAAAAGCTATTTGCGGATCCACTTTTGGTGTTGGTGGAAAACCTGCTTCTTCTAGACGTTGCACATACCTCACTAGGGATTTTGCATGTTAATTTTCAAGGCAACCTAGAATAATTAATGTTCTGATGTAGGCCACCTTGTATGTATGCAAAATATAATATAATTAAAAATTATTTATCAGCTATTAATTGACGTGAAGGTCCGGGTGCTCTTTTAGCAACATTCCCAGCGTCAGTTTGTCTTCTCAGGGTTCTGTAGGAGATGTAGTCACAACGGAGACGCATTATATGTTGTCGTTGTCCCGCTTTTTACGTCTTCAGAAGCAACCAGTAGGTTCCCTTCCGACCAGGAACCTCGATCCGCTTTCCTCACGTAGGTACGAGGCATTATCTGTTTTAAAAAACAGGCGGGGAATTAATATCGTTTCTTAGAAAAATTAATACACGCCAATAAAGTTGGTTAATATGGATATGAAATAATAATCAAAATAGTGGGGGAATATGTCACATTACAATAGCATGTTACACCACATATTGGAGTCAGACGCCAAAAGCATTTATTTTATACAGATATTATTGGCTGGGAATTGCCATGCTGCCATTTTTTGCGCGAAATTATGTTGCTACTTTCTATAGTGAGAATTTGGTACATAATGGGAAAGTTATTTTTACAAGTTTTACAAAAGCATAATTAAATATTATAAAATAGGCAATCGCCTTGTAATATCTTCGAATAATTCACTATAAAACGTTTGACGTAGGATTACCAAATATGATGTGGTACTCAATAAGAGGACATGTTCAATTAACTGGAATCCAGGGAAAATAAGTCGAGAAGGGGGCGGGAAGCGGAAATAAAAAAAACCTGTATTCTGTTCGCGGTTTCTTCACACTTTTAGAGTCAAACCTTTGAAAATTCACCCCGTGTGTGACTTGTTTGGCTGTTTGCCAAATATGCTTTGCATCACAAGCATTTTATACTTGTGTTAATATAAAAGTACCTTATTTTGTTTAAATCGAACTTTTACTTATATATTTTTCCATAAATTATAATATTTCATTCATAATTAATTAGAGCAAAACAGGGGGGGGGGGGGTAGGTGTGTTGGGAATGCCTAGTAAGAAATAGTTCTTATACAAAATATTATTACATTGAGTGCGCACGACTGCGGTGCGTAGGCCGTTTGATGTAATTTTCTCGACTCGGTTAAGCTTTGTTTGAATGAGACAGAGGAATTTTCCGGAAGTATAACTTAAGCAGGGCTTCAGAAAAGTTGTAAGTGACCGTGAGTTGAATATAGTGACAATGCATGTATATTTGTCAGAAACACGTTCTTAGAGTAGAAACATTATGAAATAGATAAAAAGCAGAGGAACAACTCACAATAATTGCTATAGCTGCTAAAGCGTATACAAATAATCCAGGATACTAATTATATTTAGCGGTTAATTAAACTTTTATGAAATTCCCACTTAATTTTATGTTTTTCTTGTCATTGCTATCTTCCCCATCACATAAAAAAATTAATGGTAACACAAACCTTAAAATCTAGTATTCACGCAATAAATAAGTAATACTGTGTAACTGTTAGAAAATACTTAACTCTTATGTGAATAAAACAAATGGCAATCAATACAACCTAGTATTTAATAATTGAATTTTTTTAATACGTCAAAGTGTAATTATAATTGTTTTCCTTAAATCAGCGCCAAAATTACTGTACATATAACAATCAGTATTTATGCCCGAATACGTCATGCAATTATTGGCATGGATGTTTTACAAAAGTTGTTTTCAAAGTGCTTTATTATTCATTTTAGGATAATAATACAGGAATTTTCACATCGGAACACTTTGTGGACCGTCTGCAAGTTTTCACTGGACTGAACAAACAAGTTGTCATATTTAAATGCTATGACAAAATATGTATCTTAACTACAAATAGATCTAGACTTCATAAAATGGCAACCTTCAAAATGTTCTGTGTGTTGGTTTCACTATGTCTTCTTATGATGGTTTCTCGGAATGAAAAAATCGTAATGCTTTCCTACGAAACTAAACATGAGAGATGTCTATGAAAAGAGAGTTAAGAAAATGAAGTTATCAAACCCTCTCGCAACTCTTTTCAAATTCGTTAAATTAAACCGTAGTAAAAAGATTAGAATAAAGAAGGAGCCAAATGAGGACACACATTTCTCGGGGATTCCTGGCCGTAATAAGTATTTGCTTGGGGGAGCATTGCTGCCTTGTACCAAAGAAGACGCTCTCATGATGACGTTAACGAAGTTCCAAGGTGTCGTAGCAGTTATTTTTCTGAGGCCAATTAAGGAGATGATTGAAATCCCAGTTTCCTCATCCATAAAACGAGGCTATGATTAGACGGAAGGTAATGAAAAAAATTTTAATCAAGCCCTGAGCCGTACGAATGTGATGATTTTGGAGTGAGAGTTTGAGCAAGTGAAAGAGTGGTGGTACAGCTTAATTATATAACTATAGTATGACACTTATTTTTGCTCAAACTTTGTAGAATCTGTGCAGTGGTAGGTATAAAAGTCAGCACGGATATTTTTATTTTGTTGTGCTTTAAAGTGTACAAAGTTATCAAGATATTATCCAACAGAGCAAATAGTCTACAACAAAGATGTACTTTATTCAAATAAGTTGTCTAGAGTTCACTGATCGTAATATTACGTTTACACATATACTTCCGAATTATGTCTCCCTACCGCTCATCTGTTGCGTGAGCCAAATTAACAACAGTCGTGAGTAATAAAAAAAGATAAAAATAAATATAAATAAGAAAATTGTATTTTTAATACCAACACCAAGCTTAATCAATTCTGAAGGAAAGGTAATTTTTTCTAATTTTTGTGTTGCCTTAGGGTATAAATATTTGCTGGTAAAATAATAAAACAAATAATATATGCTTCAAAACTCAATTTTTTTAAACTTAATGTATTTCACTTAGATCACCTACGTTGGCACTTAGAAAAGTTGGCTCTACGTTGGGTTTCACCACAAACATTAATAAAATGTTCGCCCAACGGAAAATACCAACAAAACTTTGCTACCACGAACATGTTACGAAATTACTTGGCACTCTTCAGACAATTATGTCACTAAATCAGAAAATGCCATAACCTATCGCAAGTAAAATTTATTTTATATTTTATGTGGTGTTTTGAACCATCATAGTGTAACCGAAATAATGCCAGAAATGGCAATTAACATATTTCTGATGTAAAACAACTATTTTGTATTTTTTTTAAAGCTATGTTTCCCAACACACAAGTTATGTCTTATTTTAATTGATTTCGTTGATCATGTACTGGTAACTCGTTGGCAAACATAATGTCGGTATTTGGTATGTAAACCTCTCTTGGGCCAACATTGTGCCAACAATGGTAATTACCATTTCTCTGATAAAATGAAACATTTATTTTGTACGTTTGTTTAAAACTTTTTTTTTTTAACCACCAACAACATTTTATTTAATTTTGATTCGGTTGGTGATGTTAGGTTACTTGATGGAAAACATCCCGATAGATAAATGAGAAACAAGTTTTTATAATGTATAAAGGTTTAAAAGAACTCGAAAATGGAAAATCTGTACATGATATCGAATTCTCTTAAAATGTATCAATTTCTATTCATTCGAATCTATTAATTATATATTTTAATATTTCATTTGATTTTAACTTGTTTAGCTTGATTTTGGATTAAATTTGATTGATTTAGATTGCTCGCTTGATAAATTAGCATTTCTAGAAAACATGAAAAAGTTGCTTGAAATCAATAAAATTATTTTATTTTGGCTTAAATTTTGCTGTTTTTCAAATTGGCACAAATTCTGCACGGCCATTTGTGAAAAAATTGAATAATTAGCTTGTTATTTAGCTTAAAATCACATGATTTTGGCTTAAATTTGCTTGATTTGGGAGATCAAAAATTGAGGCTTCTAGAAACAAGACAAAATAGCGTGAAATCGAGAAAATTACTCGATTTTAGCTTTTATTTGCTTTATTTTGAACGTTTTTCATCGAATTTCAGTTTTTGACTTTTGTATTTATACCTGTACTTCCGTTAAAAATAGAAGGAAATAGTTATGTTAGTTTTTTCCTGTACTTTTAGTGGGAATTGTCGATTTAATGTGAGGTACGCTGGATTTCTCCTTTATCATCTATTCCCACCGCCACCCCCGGCGAAAATTATGTAATTAGCTCAGCATGTGACACATACCAAAGAAAATAAAAATACAGACTACCATCCAAGTACAAGTATAAAGCAAGTGATACCCGTCAAGCTAGAAGATGGAGAAATAAGTGCTCCTTCACCAAGCTCCAGGCCCAATTCATTGTCTTCCTTTGTGCCAGTGAAACAAATATCACCACCAAAGGCAGCATACGTTGTTTTCTCCAGCAAGAATAAAACAGGAACTAAAATATCGGCTGTACTTACTTTGTACCCCTACAAAGCAGCACTTTAAGCATCCCAAATGCCTACAAAAAGCGTGCTGCTAAACTAAGCGCGGACACCCACGCCCAAAAACTTAAGGGATATGTACAATGGAAGAATCTTAGTTTTGTGATATATGTGATACTGCAAAGGGAAGAAGACATGATACAGTGTACGTCGTGCAAAAAGTGGTTTCTTGTAGATTGTGTTGAAGTGAAAAAGGGAAAGAATAAGGTTCCGCTACTATATTTGCCAATAGTGTTCATTTTACAAATATTTTTTGTCATAACTTTATTAACGTAGGGTTATTATTAAAGCCGAACTTACATTATAGCTAAAAGATGTTAAATGTAAATTTCTGAAAGTTGAAAAAGCCTGAAGCTGCGTCATTGTAATTTCTCTTGAGTGTACCTAATTTTTAAGTAAACAATACATGTTTATCGTTTGAAATGTACATTTTAGCAATTAAGAAAATTCTCATTACAAATACAGTAGATACTATGAGTGGTCAATTGTGGAACTGACATGATTCAATCATAAAACCCTATACCTATAAATGAATCACTTGCACTTTTTTAAATTTTTCCCACCCTTAAAACCGAAGGTATTTATAAATCCATTAGGGCGCCAAAGAGTACGACTATATTATATCTATGCACACTAATAATTTCAATGATGTTGGTGCATTATTTATTAGGCTATAAAACAAAATAGTTACCAGATCTATTGGTGTTACATTTCCTCTAAATATTGGACAACGTGCAAAAATTTATATTTCAAGTTTTACAGCTTTAGATTTTAGTTTCCTATGAAACTTCTTTTAATAGGATATTATACATTTATTATGCATAAACAAATGCAATAACAAACACTGTTACTATCCTCATTGTCACAACAAAATACAGTTATACTCTCGATCTGTATTTTCGAATGAAGGGAACCAAAACAGTCGCCAAACAAATATATAGAGTTGCTTGAACCAAACATTTTGTTGACAGTTCAATTTATATTGGCTCAACACAGGGACTTTGTTAATTCATGTATGTATTTTGTTAGTTGAACAATATTCATTTCGTTGTTTTTCGAGTTTTCTTTACTCAACAAATATTTTGTTCGGGCAACTAAATTTATTTTGGCCCTATTCAAACAAATATTTCGTTTGCTGTTCTCTCAATGTAAACATATTAATTTGTTGACAAATTGTGACGATACAATTGCTTACAACAAATATTCGTTTAATATACTGAAACAACAAAACATTGGTTTGGGACATACAATATAAAAAATTTCTGGTAAACTTTCTAAACTGAAATGTAAGTTTCTAACCTATAAAGTGTATTGAAATAGTGCTACGTATCAGGTATAAACTACGTGAATGTTTAGCATTACTACTGTACAAAGTTTGCAATTCCCCTACGCATTTGAGTATTTCCTGAGCAGCTGTAGGAGCGTTACAATGGACGTATGGGAAAATAGTTTACCGTTAGAGCTTTGTCACTGTACTACGTATACACTGATATGGTAAATTTACAAATAATTTTTAAATTGCACCAAGTTGCTTTAAATTAATTGTTTGGTGATAATTGACGATCTGACACTGCGAGGTGAACATCGATTTGGAAGCGCTATCTCAGCATACAATGAAAATTGATTGCGTAAACCAACCTATGCATTTGACCTCAACTACATGGAGCCGCGACCTGCATCTTCGCTACCTGGTTGCTGTCAAGGTCGATTCTGCTATCGAGTTTTCACCTATGGTCCAAATGCTCGTTGGCATGAGAGAACGGCTTGTACAAAGAGTCCTTTTCGCGTGATGACGAATTACGACAATGACCATATGCAGTTTGTGCAAGGTGATACAATGAAGGAACATACCGAGATCTGCAAGGGTTGATACACTGGGAGCCAGAAAGTGATGACGTCAATACTTTATGCTACATCGATGGGCACCGTTTCCGCACATGATTATGGCGAGACAGTTAATCCTAACGATGGAATGAGTGCAGTGCAGTCGGTTTGTGCGGAACAGAGACTTGCAAAATGTTCGCGTGAAGTCGATGAACATCAAAATAAACCGTTGGCAGTTCTAAATACTAATGAGCATACAACTTCTGCTACAAAGAAAAGTAAACTTGATATTGAAGGCGAAGCAGGAAGTGAAGACGACCATGAAGACAACATCGATGATGACTCTGACGACAATGATAGTGTTGAAGCCGATGATGATTCCCTCGACGTTCTCACGCATTTCTCCAGCGAGTCTCCTTCGACAAGTGAGGCGAAGAAGGAAGAAGACGCCTAGAACATCGGCTACATGTTTACCGAAGACCCAAATGAACTTTTAGACATACTTAGACATATGCTTGAGCTTCAGAAATGTGGGGAATACTCGGACATGAAAAATGTGGTATCGATCATTAGAGAACTTAAGGATCGGGGTATATCAGATGTGATGAATTGCTTTCTTCTTAAACTGTCATTACAAAATGATAATACATTATTATCAAATAATTTGTTTTTTCTTTACTTTTTGTGTCGTATACGTTCATCCCTCATAACTTTAAGATGGTGCTTTGAGCACTTGTCTATAAATGTACAGATGTGCATATAGAATGATACTATAGACTTTAGTACAAGATTGTATGGATAGTTTACTGCATACGCAAACATTAATTCTGTTGTCGTGTACAAATTTTAGAGATATTTGGTGAATCTTTTTTCTAATATGTATGGATAGAGGTGAACGACAAGCCCATGTATTGATCAAGATTGATGGAAAGATCGCTATTGAGGAGGATTGCCAAATATTGAGAAGGATTGAGGAGGATTGGTGAGGAGGACGGAGGAGGATTGGTGAGGAGGATTGAGAAGGACTGAGAAGGATTTAGGAATACTGGTGAGGAGTATTGAGGAGGGTTGAGGAGGATTGATGAGGAGGACTGAGGGAGTAGGATTGCTAAATATTGATGGAAAGAGTGCAATTGAAGAGTATTTCTAAAGGTTGATGGAATGATCGATGAAAAAACAGATATTTAATTAATTTTCTAATATTTTTTGGAACTTTTGTTTTCAAGGTAATTCAAGGTCACGGGGTCAAGGTCGAGATCACTGGTTGCCAATATGGTGGTAGTCTGTAATGTCATATGTTTGTTGATTTTTATGTATTTTTTCATGAGTTTATGTTTTCAAGGGCATTCAAGGTCCTGGGGTAAAAGTAATGGTCACTGGCTTCCAATATAGTGGTAGTAGTAAATAATGTTACATGCTTTTGACTTTTATGTACTTTTATTGAGTTTTTGTTTTCAAGGTAATTCAATGCCATGGAGTCAAGGTCAAGGTCATCTGCATTTATTATGGCAGTAGTAGTGTTTAATGTATTATTCTAGCTGACTTCCATGTATATTTCTCGAGTTTTTGTTTTCAAGATTATTCAAGATCATGGGGTCAAGGTGGAGGTCACTTGCATCCAATATGGCGCTAGTAGCCTGTTACATAATATTCTTGCTGACTTTCATTTATTTTTTCTCGAGCTTTTTTTCCAATGTCATTCGAGATCATGGGGTCAAGGTTAAGGTATTTTGCATCCAATATGGCGGTCGTAGCCTGTAATGTATTATGCTTGCAAACTTTTATGTTTTTCTGAAGTTTTTGTTTTCAAGTTCATTCAAGATCGAGTTTACCTGCACCCAATATGGCAGTAGTAGCCTGGAACATAATATCCTTTTTGAATTCAATATATCATTACGAGTTTTTTTTGTTTTCAAGCCCATTCGAGGTAATGAGGTTAAGATCAATATCACCTTCATCCAATATGGTGGATGGGTGACGTCTACCAAGATGGTGGTCACCTACCAAGATGGCGGTCGTCTACAGAGATGTAGGTAGCCTACGAAGTTGTTGGTCGCCTACGAAGATGGTGGTCGCCTAAGAAGATGGTGGTCGCCTACCAAATGGGTGCCACCTACCAAGATGGTCGTCGGTTGCACCTACCAAGATGGTTGAATTGGTATGGGTGAGGGGTGATCACAGGAAATTTAAGTTTTTAAAAATATTTTTTAATAATTTTTAAAAATAAAATTTACATTTTTTTTTAAGTTTTAGTAATACATTTTTGGGGATTTTTTGGATTTTTTTTTTATATTTATTTTTTAAGGTTAAATGTCAAGGTCAAAGGTCCCGAGTCCTTATAGTAGAGGCTCTTAGGGTATTCCGTATGCTCCTTAGTAAAGAAAGCAATATACCAATTTTACTGTGTTCCTTTATGTCCCGGGATACTGAAATGCTTTGGTGCCACTTTCACAGAAATCTCATATCAAAATTGTGGTCATTTCAAAATGGCCATCATTGCATTCATAAAACACGCTGTAACTCTGTTTTCATTTGTCCGATTTTCATTTTATTTTTTATCGGATAGCTCTTTTGACGATAGTTAATTTGTTTCCCTAGAAATATTTTCATAAGTCTAACCATTTTACCGGAAAGTTTATAAAACGGAAAA
Organism: Dryococelus australis; assembly: GCA_029891345.1. Classification (NCBI taxonomy): domain Eukaryota; kingdom Metazoa; phylum Arthropoda; class Insecta; order Phasmatodea; family Phasmatidae; genus Dryococelus; species Dryococelus australis. Next base: position 158,077,320 of record CM056998.1, read on the forward strand.
ATTAAGTATTATTTTTTTTTTAGATTTTACATTACTATGAAAAAACAAAGCGGAAATCGACAATAAGTGTTTTTATAAAACCGAAAGATAATTTTGTAATCTTTAATTTGATATCTTAAACAAGGGTGCTGCTCTTCACCACAGCTTATTATACATAAGCGAAATAATCTGGGCAAGTGTATGTTTTTAAGTGACGAATTTTTCTTATTATATATTATTTCTTTTCTTTCGCCTGTTTCCATAGTCTGTTTTTACCTTATGTACAACATTTCCACTGCAACAAAATGCATTCCTATTATTTTGTAATTATGGTAAGGAGGACTTGATTGCTTGTTAAAAGGTAGAAATATAAATAAGTATTAATTAGCAAACCATGTTTTTAATGTACATTCGGTTTTATTTGTGGTGTAAAATTGACAATTTAAATAAAATTTAAATTATGGATAAATTTTGTTTTAAAGTTTTCACATTACATGAACATCATCTTCACTTTCGAATATGAGTGTTTCACAACTCGCACTGTTTTCACACAGATATCATCTCCAACAGAGCTACACCTTTCTGTCCAGGCGAGGTTATTTGTTGAACACTTGCAACGAAAGCTCTGGCATTTTGTTTTGACACAGCTGCACTTAACAAGCTCAAGTATTGTTAGAGGGGCTGGAGTATTGTTGCAAGTAACATTGACCAAGCGACCATCTTCATGCTGCCAGCCAAAGTTTGTGGGATTTGGTGAACTTGAATCTCTTTGGTCGCTCTGATGCCATTCCATCGCCTGCAAATGTGCCCTCAATACAGCCATTTTCAGTGACGACTTCTTCGGAGGGAGATTTTCACCTACCACTTGCTTTTGTATAAAAATCAACCACCTCAGATCTCCAATTGTAGTGATAGTTGTACTGGGCACGTACACTTTGCATAGGAATCTCTTAATATACATAATTACATCAAATACTACTTCAGTTTTACCTAGGTTCGCCAATGTATGCAGAACATTATTGTCCACTGTCATAAAAGTCTTCCAGAAAATGATCCAGTGAAGTCGACCCCTGATATTGGGTGTAAACTCACAAGTGCTTCAGCTTTTAGATTTCCTAACTTGTATATTTGTCGAAGCGGTATAGTTCGGTTCCTCTCTCCACTTCCAGTGAGAGAGTATTTTGTATTTTGTGAGAGTGATGGATACTTGATCAAAGCAAAAACAAGGACATCTCTGTCAGGAGAAAAGATGACTAATTGTGTCGCTCCGAACTTTTATGCTTCCTTGCCATGCAAAACAATATTTGTATCTGCCTCTTCATGTGTATTGCTCAGATAAGATGCACATTCACTTGTTTTCTTAGCAGCCTGTCTCCAAGTAACTACCACATCCTGACTCTTAACATCACTAACTTTCAGGGACACTATTCGTTACACAAATATGTTTGTATATTCTGCCACACTAACTACATTTACTTGTTCCAAAAAAGATTCAATTAATTAATTAATTCGATGTATAATGCCTTACTAAATGTAGCTTGCCTTTCATGTGAAATATTTACCCGCCGCAACTTTTTTCACATACTCATTCCAATAATTTCTGTGATACATTACGCCAATGGCATGATCACTGGTCGAATTTATACTTCCGTTTACCCGCAAACGTAACCTGTCATCATTACTGAGCTCTAAAGCTTTAAAGAGTTTTGTCCCAGCATTGTCAGTTTGCACTGCTACAATTTACTGTCCTTGGTTGCGCCATTATCACAAAAATGCAAACAGAGTTCACATAAGCACTAGATTTTGCTCTTGTGAATGGTGCAAGCAAGGAGAGAAGAGCTATCTTCTTGATCACACTCACACTGTAGTAAGGTTAGAGATTTTTCCATAAACGTTATGTGGGCACATTTCATATGCCCTTTATATGTGGCATTTTGATAACAAGAACATTGCCACCTTGCATGGTATGCTTGAAAGTGAGTTGCTGTCAACTCACCTTAGGCACTGGGGCAGCGGTGGCGCAGTGGCTAGAGTACTCCCCCTACCACCAAGGCAATCCGGGTTCGATCCCCGTCGGATTTGCTCCTGGATTTTCGCATGTGGGAATCGTACTGGACGATGCCACTTGCCGGCGGATTTTCTCAGGGTACTCCCGTTTCCCCCGCCTTTGCGTTCCAGCGCCGCTCCATCCTAGTGTCTCACTTCATATTATGTTCAGGGACGACGGGCACCTACGGATCCCAGCTGGAAAGCCTCGCCCACATATTTATTTTTACCTAGGCACTTCTTCAACTCCACAAAGTTCGAGTTATTCCATGTTGCTCGCTCAGGGATGATGTTATATAATTTAACATAACTCTCTTTACTTTTAGGTTCTGTCTCTAATTGGTAGAATCAACACGATGTCCTTGTCGTGTCCGACGAGATACGCCGTCTCTTAGCAGAAGGTGGCGAGTCGAACTTAGCAACTGCATTCATATGTTCTATCATAGCTTACTCAACCACTCACCCGCAACATATATTCAGATATATTGAAAATAATTAACATAACAAGAGTAAGAGATTTCTTGCAAACAAAATTACAGGCCCGACAGAAGAAAAGGAGAATAATATTTTTAAAAAACATTTGTGACATATTTCACTTAAAAACATACACTTTCCCAGATTGTTTCGCTTATTATGCTGCTGTAGTGAAGAGCAGCATCCTTTTGTAAGATATCGAATTAAAGCTTATTAAATTATCTTTCACTTTTATAAAGACACTTATTGTCAATTCTGCCTCGTTTTTTTACAGTAACACAAAATTTAAAATAATAATTCTTAAATTTTCAGTTTTCCAAGCTTTCCGGGAAAATGGTTAGACTTATGAAAAATTTCGTGGGTAGACAAATTAACTATCGCCCAAAGAGCTATTAGTTGAAAAAATGGAAATCGGTAAAGGAAAACAGAGTTACAGCCTGTTATATGAATTAAATTGTGGCTTATTTTGAAATGGGCGTCATTTTGAAATGACATCACTGTGAAAGTGGCAGCAAAGCATTTCAGTATCCCGGAACATAAAGTAATACAATAAAATTGGTCTCTTGCTTTCTTCATGAAGGAGCATATGGACATCAATTTTCAACCCTACAGCGGATATTACCCGATATCTGCAGCCGTACTTGGTTCTTTTACGTGCTTCTACAAGCCTTGGGTACGAGCTGGTATACCAGCCTCTATATGAGCCACCATGGAAGATTCATATTACACGACAGAATTTCGCGTACTAGCATTTGGCACCCTCGGTGGGTGCGCTGTGTGTGGTTTGTAGTAAATATTTACCTCATTTATAGAACTGCTACCAGTTAGTAACTTACATAGGCCTATAAAAATACCTGCTAGCACATCTTAATATTGCTATATTACTGTTCGCCTTTTACATATATTTATTGCTTACTATTATAGTTTCATTCATTTTATTGAAAATGTCGTGAATCCACTAAGAGGAGTGTATTACTTTTAATATGGACAAAAATCACTGACCGGTTGCAAAACATAGTTTTTTTCTTTGCGTACCGGGATATTATTCGCATGTAAAATTTTATTACAAAAAAAAGTTTGGGTCAGACAGGGTTTCAAACTCACGCTCAAAAGTTACATATTTATTGCGGTTACCACTATACTACCAGTTTACACACAGTTTTAATTGTTTATAAAGCATAGACATCGTAAGAGTTTGAATTAATTTGTTCATTCAGTAGGTAATGTTTTAAATATTTCGAACGATTTTAAGCAGTAATTGAAAGTTGTCATAACCAATATTATTCTCCGTTGTCGTATTTGAAATCTATTTGAAAGAGTTTCAACCTCACGGATGTAAAATCCAGATGGAGGTTTCCTTTTCAGTTTCTTCATCAACTCGTTTCAAGTAGTAGCCACGGGGTGCGCACTACACTCTGAGACTGTAATGTGATTGGCCAGGTACGAAAGCCGGTATGGAACCTGCCACGGAAAATAGGACAGGTCCAATTACCAAACCTGTGATGAAATCTGGCAGCGCCAGGCGAAAAATGCCATGACGGGTGTCGTATAGGCTGGTATAACTGCAAATATGCAGACCTGGCACAAGCTTTTACGAAATCTGGTACAGTGTAATATGCCCTTAAGGTCCCGGACTATCAGTCCCAGATGCCGTTATGCCTGTACATACATTTCCCTCCTACTTATATAAAATTTCAATTTAACAAAAATTACATACCTTCATGTTAACAGAAGAATTAAACGTTTGTGATAAAAGCCATGTTTAGGAAACAACAAAACACGGCATACAAGGGGTGATTTTTCAAAGGTTTGATACAAAAAGTGTCAAGAAACCGCGAATAGACTATACTACTGTGAAGACTAGCCTACAGATAATTGAACTTCATGGCTTTTTCAGGTCTCAGTTAATAAGATTTTCTAGATAACACTGCCATTTGTTGTAAAAACATTTAAATTACTGATGACTTTTTCTGTTTTGTTTCATAGTTAATAATATTTGGGAATTTTTAAAATAATAAATAATAGTCACTGAAGGAAAAAAACTAATCTTCTAAATACTGCAGGTCTCTGATGAATGAGTAAGTAATATTACTCTTAAAGTTTTGTGAGGTTTGCAGCTATATCACATGGATTTGGAACAATGTTCAACTTTAGTTTATAGGCATTTTTGCGTTCGACATTTAGGCTCCAGAGAAATAGGCGTTTCTTGCAGTTCTATTGTTCTATTGTTCTATATGTTGTTACTATATCAGTAACAGCAGTCATCTCAGCTGCCATACTGAAGATTTCAATGCTAAAACCGGAAGCTGTTGTGTGTTTTGTGTCTGTGTATATACATATACAGAATGTTGCAAAAATAAATGTCAATACTTCGGGGAAACAATCCTTACGTCTAGCGGAATAACATTTTATATGAATATAGATCCAGAAACGCATTTTATCTTTACTACCGCCATTACATAACACACATTGTATGGTCCGCGGGCTGAATCATGTTTGTGTGGGATGCCATTACAGATGTAGTGTGACGGCAGCCCCATACCAGATGGGTTGGACCGACCGTTTGAGCGGACGCAGCGCACTGTTCGGGGTAGCATCGAGTGGGAAGCTACTAATGTCGCGTGTACATCAGCCAGACGTGAGTAAGGATACATCAACGCATCCGGTAGTCCATCTAATGGCTGGTTGACACGTGTCCGTACTGATGGAGAGCATTTTGAACATTTCCTGTAAGCCTGTAATGTGCCGCCGATAAGCTCCCACACATGTGTAATCTATTTTTCTCTGCAGATCCTATGTTCTATTGTGTAGTGTTTGTGGTTTGTGCTGCCATGTACCATGCACACAATAGCTGTAATGGCATTCCACACAAACGTGATCCAGCCCACGCGCCATACAATGTACATTGTGTATATGGGAACTGTAGTAGAGAAACGAAACGTTTACGGACCTATGTTCATGTGAGATTTTATCTTTCTCTGTATTTGAGAATTGTTTCCCCATAGTATTAGCATGTATTTTTGCAACACCGTGCATTTGTGCAGAAGGAAAAAAAAATATTTGCACACCATGTGTTTTTGGAGATTTTCACAAATCATGATCTAATTCTGCGCTAAATTAATTCAGTTCATAAACAGAACAAGAAACGGCACTACGCAGAACAAAAACGTATTTGAAAATGCCCAAAAAATATAGTTTTCATGATTATGTCACTTTGCACTGGAAAAGAAGCATTTGCACACCCTGAAAGTAAAAGTCATTTTTCATTGCGCAGCTACTGCAGGCCATTGTAATTCAGTTAATATCTTGTGTGCATTCCTTTAGCATTGATTACAGTCTGCAAACATTTAGTCATTGACTCTACTACCTGACGAACGTTTCTGTCCAGAATGTGCCACAGGTTCTCAATTGGATTAAGATCCGGTGACTGGGGTTGTGTGAATGACCATCTAGGTGCGTTTTAGAAGAGCCACCCGTTCGTTACATGTGCCGTATTATCGGGATCGTTGTCCTGCTAGAAGCAGAAACTTCATCCAAAAACACGATTTAGCAGCACTATCTTGCAGGTTACCCCTTAACAATTCTACGTATGATCGAGCTGTCATGTTTCCTTCAATAATGTGCAAATTTCCGACTCCGCTGTATGCCATACACCTCCAAACCATTATATGGCCTCCGATATGCTTAACCGTGCTTAGGATATTATGTTGGTTCAGTCCTGTTTTATTTCTCCTCCATTTAGTTAAAATGATCGTTGGTTGAAAAACGTCGGATTTGCTTTAGTTCGAAAATATTATTTGTTTCCAAAAGTATAGTGGTTTGTCTACGCAAGTTTGTGCGAACTCGTCTTTTTAGACTGTTAATTTCACTTATGAGGGGCTTCTTTAAGGCCTGGAGCAAAATGGAGACGCAAGGTGACGCAGGGTGGCGTTGGGTGAAGCAGTGCGTGAAAGAAAATGAACGTAAGTTGGACCGCAGAAGACACAGTGTACAGAGGTAATGTGCAACATGGCTATGGCTAGTGTTGTAGCTGAACGTTTCATTGCTTAAGTTCTGATTCTGATTCTGACGACGAGTATGAGGCCAAAAATGTAATGTAAGCCACATTTCGTAGAAAAAATATTGAAGAGGAGTCCTTACATGAAAAAAACGAAAGAAACATGGCGAATTCGCATCAACCAGGGGATTCAGTGACAAACAGTTTACTAACAATTTTCGATCCAATCGTGAACGGTTTAAAGAAGCGCGCTATATCATAACTAACGAAATAGACGCCGTGGGATGCAATACTACAAGGCCCATTGGAACCGAATAAAAACTAGCTGTGTTGTTAAAGTGATTAATTTTACAGTGATGCTATTTATGTATAGGCCAAGAATGTTAAAAGTATGCGTATTACGAACTAAGAAATGACTTGCATTTATACAAAATTATTTATTTATTTTAGTGTGTATTTTGAAACACAAAAATCTTGAGTGCAGGCATTTGACATAACAAGAAATATCAACTGTCGAGATAAATCATCACCGAAGTTGAGAAAAACAGACTGACTAGCTATAGGTCGAGATGTATTTTTATTGGCCCCTGTAATATCCAATAGTTTCAAGTGTGAACCGAACGAATATGGAGAGTGGGCTGGAGTTGAAGAGCTGCTGCCTGACACACTGTTTGAATGATAATGTAGTCAGTTGTAAATGTTGGTTTTGAAGTGTGTTGGGCTCATATATTGGCCCCCCATTTTTGTGACAGCATTGTAAATATTGTTGTGAACAATATGCTGCGATAATGGCAGCATTTTTTTTTTTTTTTTTTTTTTTTTTTTTTTTTTTTTTTTTTTTTTTTTTTTTTTTTTCATACATTGAAGTGAAGAAGTAATACAAAGGATCACGCCCAACACCTACAATTGTTTTCCTTTCTTCCAACACCCATCATCGTTCTTCTGTTCTTGCTTGGATCGCTCTTCCCGTTTCGCCATGATCAGAGTAAGTAACGCAGCAACATTAACTGTTTTAACAATTTTTTATGATCTCACAGACAGCGGAAGTTTAGAAAGCGCCTCGAGTACTTCACCTCCCGCAGTGTCGTTGTCATGCTCCATGTTCGGTTCTTCCTGAAGTACATCTTCAGAGCCAATATCTTCACTACACTCTAAATATGGATTAGTGAAAATTTCACTGTTTGAAACAGTCAAAAGTGTATGACTGATACAACAGTCCCTTCAGTGAATTTAACTGATGAACCAGTGAAAAAATGCCATATATTCTTCACTAATTGATTCAGTGACATTTTCCACTGATTCGTCAGTCATTTTTTCCACTGTTTCCTCAGTGGTTTATTTTTTAACTGATAGACCAGTGAAACATCTGAGCAATTTGCTCCATCTCTAATTATTTTGGACTGATTTATCAGTGAAACTGCGTGTAAAATGGCCGTCGAACGTCGTTTAAAAATGAACGCTAAACAAAGTGCAATCAAGTGAAGTAAGAACGAATAAACAAATAAAACTAATACAAAATACTTTCTAAAATGTGTTTCGTCTTTCAAAACGCCATTTTACGAGGTAATATGAACACATAGCCTTTCAATCGGTTTTTTACGTGTTTCATTTCGATTCCATGTAGTCGTCACAGCGCTCTGTTTGAAGGTTTAAACTGAATTTAATGTGTTGAAGACAGTGCTCTCATGCATACTATTCGTTTTAACAATCCTAACGGTACAAATCAAACCAAACACATGACCATACAACTTCAAACTGTATCATTTCGCTGCGGTACTGTAACACGTATTAAACTTTAACACTTTAAATCCTTTCTTGGCGTGGTAGCACAGATGGCAAGGCACTGGCCTAAAGTCTAAGGGTGCTCACGTTCAATCCCGTCCACCTAAGAAGCTTCTTTAATTTATTTTTTCTACCGTAAATTGTACAATATAAAAAGGAAACTATCGTAAATATGTTTATTCCACGTAATTATTTGCCTACATTCAATAAAAGCAATATTTAATTCGCCACTGCAGTCGGCCGTCACTTATACAATCAGTTAATTTTTTTCACTGAAACAACCTGTGGTTTTCCACTGATTCTAAGGGGAGCCATTTTCACTGATTAGAGTAGTTGAATTTCACTACGAATCAGTGGTTTCCCACTGATTCGAATTTAGAGTGTAGTTTGAATTGCATCTTGACTTTAGCTGCCGTCGTTTTATATTGCCATCGTGCGGCCTATTGGACATGTAAGGTTGTAGAAAGCTCATTGCCTTTAAACCTCCACAGTTTTACCGTTTCAGCCGTGGCTCCACTTTTCATACATTACTTTTGCTTTCTGAGTGAATTTGTTAAAGAATGTCTCAACTTCTCCTAAAGTGCCTTTGCTTCTGCACTTGCAACAAATCATTTGGAAATAGTAATTATTATGTATCTAAATTATACTATTTGTGTACATATACCATTAAATTTATTAGTTTGGTTAATATAATTAAGTAATTTGTGATATAACAATTTATCCATGGTTTATTGTAGGACCGCGAGTAATCTGCTACAGAATGGGTGTTTGGACAGTCTCGAATATTGTGTTGGAAGTATCAAAAACTATATAGACACATCTACAACCTATGTATTTATCAGAACCAACATAGAACAGTGGAAATCAATCGCGGAGGGTTTCGAACAAAGATGACATTTTCCACAATTCATCGGAGCAAATCACGGGAAGCATGTTGTGATAAAACCTGGTAAGACTGGATCCTCATATTTCAATTATAAATTTTCCGTGGTGTTAATGGATATTGTTTATTCAAACTACAAATTCATCATTATTTATGTAGGTTCAAAGGGATCATTCAGTGATGGGAACATTTTTGGCACTAGCGTCGTGGAGAAAACGAATTCTGAAAGGCACTTTATATCTTCCAGCTCCTGCACTGCTGCCTCCGATCGAAAATGCGATGCCGTACGTCTTTGTAGGTGATGAGGCGTTCCCATTTGATGAGTGTTAGTGACAATCACGACAGCAAAGTGTTCGATTATCACCCGCCGTGAGTGCGCCAACCAGTCGAATACGCTTTTGGTATACTTGCATCGCGTTTTCGTGTTTTTCGAGAGTCATTTGATATTAAGTGTGGCCAGTGGTCTCACGGCTGCTTGTGTTTTGCACAACTATTTTATATATTCCCCAGTTAATCATAGTGATGACACAATTGAGGATATGCCACAACAGCAGAGCATTGAAAACTTTTTCAATTCGACAGCATTCCACTACGTATTGTTACGGGCTGCAGCTGGCACCGGCCGCCAGCTGCCGTTATGAGCGGCTCGGGGTGACCCACTTCGATCCTAGCCTCGCCCAGACAGATACGCTGGCTGCCTTGTCGCCGCTTCTCCTTGTCCACTCTTCTGGGAAGCCCGTGAATGATCGACAGCGGCGAGACTTGCTCGCGTCATAGCCCTTCCTCCTCTCCCGTGAAAAAGCCAACAGGACGTGCAAGAATATTCTGAGAATTAGGACACTCGGCGCCACTACGGAATTGGCGTCATTTGGGATAACGCCACGTTTCATAATTCGTTTCACCACAACGCTAGTGACAAAATATTCCCATCACTGAATCGTCCCTTTGACCCTACATCAATTACGACGAAATTGTAGTTTGACTCAACGAATTCTATTAACACCGCGAGAAAGGTATGTTTATAATTTAAATATGAGAATATAGTCTTGCCAGGTTTTACTTATCAAAACATGCTTCCCATCAATTGCTCCGATGCATTGTGTAAAATGCCATCTTTGTTCGATTTGCACTGTACTTCTGTAGGTTGAGATAAATAGCTTACACAGGTTGCAGGTGTTCCCATGCAGATTTTGATACTTCCAATACAATGTCTGAGACTGTCTGATCACCTATTCGGTAGCTGTATGCAATATTCTTGTCGCGGTTTCCTGAGGCTAAGTATCTGTATTAAGAAAGCAGTAGGCCAAGCATCTGTAGTAATAAAGATGTTTATTAATCAACGAATGAACTGAACGATCACAATAGGTGTTGTATGTTAAACTTATTTAGTTATGTTTAATGTGGTAATGTGTGTTAATTAAGATGGTTCTACATATAGAAGATTTCTCGTGGATCTACGATAAACCATGGATAACTTGCACTGTGGGACGTTACCTAACTAAAGTATACAATTGAATGTTATATGTAGGCCTACAGAAACTGTATAATGTATATACGTTATAAATGCTATTTTCAAATTATTTGTAGCAGGTGCAGACGTAATGGCACTTTGGGAGAAGCTGAAACATTCCTTAAGAGATGCACTCAGAAGGCAAAAGAAAGGTATGAAAAGTGTAGTTGCGAGTGAAAGGGTAACACTGTGGAAACTTCAAAAGACAATGGGATTCCTACATTCTTACATGTCCACTAGGCCGTGTGGTGGAAATCTAAACGATGACAGTGATAGTTAAGATATAATGCAAACTAGTGAAGATTATGGCTCTGAAGATGTACTTCAAGAACAACCGAACCTGGAGCATTTCAACGACACTGCGGGAGGTGAAGTACCCGAGAGGCTTCCTGAAATTCCACCGCCTGTGAGACCAACAAAAACATTAAAAGCAGATAATGTTGTTGCCTTACCTATTCTTAACATGGCGAAACGGAAAGAGCGATCTAAAGGAAGAGCGAAAGAACGAAGAAGCCTGTTGGAAGAAAGGAAAACAAGTGAAGTGTTAGGAAGTGATCTTTTGTATCACTTCTTCATGTCAATGTATAAAAGGACAAACAAAATGCTGCCATCACCGCAGTATATTGTTCGCAACAATGTCTATCATGCTGCCACACAAATGGAGGCCACATTGCTGAATATTCTTCCAATGTATGAGCCCAACACACTTCAAAACCAATCACATTTCCAAATTACTCCATTATGCACTGATTTATCACATCGTCATTCAAACAGTCCATCTGGCAGCAGTGCTTCAACTTCAGCCCACTCTCCATATTCATACAGTTTACATTTGCAACCATTGGCTACTACAGGGGCCAACGAAAATAATTCTGGAGCTACAGCCAATCAGCTTGTTATTCTCAACTTTGGTGATGATTTATTTGGACAATGGTATTTCTTGCTATTTCAAATGACTCTACTTGCAGTTGTACTTGTCATTTCATGTCTTCTAATAATATTCCGCACTGTAGAAAATAATACAATTAGTTGTCTACTTATTTCCCGATAACTTTCCCAAACACGATGCAATGCCCCTATTTCTTCACTCACTCCCACAGGGATCTCTTTACGCTTTGCAGCCATTCGATGCACATATGTCCAAATCACGTACTGAACTGAAAGAATATAACGTACATATGTATATTGGGAGGAGTAGAGAGTACCATTTGGTTACATTTAACTTCCCTGGTTTTGTTTACACCGACAAAAGGCTAAGTACTGTGGTTATATACTATGTGTGCAAAAACTTTTATTGGCAGTGCATATTGACGTAACTATGATTATTATTATTATTATTTCGGCATTTTCAAATATGTTTTTGTTCTGTGTAATGTTGTTTCTTTTTCTGTTAATGAATTAAAATAATTTAGTCCACAATTAGACCATGCTTTGTGTGAAACCCCAAAAAACACATGGCATGCAAATATTTTTTTGCCTTATATCGTGTGTGTGTGTTTCTACCACTGTTGTGTTCTTTTTAAATTACCATCAGTGTAATACGATCCATATTTTAAAGCCAAATTGAAATATGTATAGCTATCTTTAGAGAATATTTTCTTCAAAAGAAATCTTATAATTTCAGTCCCTCAGCTACAGAAGCTATGCATGTTGTAAAAGTAATAATTTTCAAAACATTTGGCAAAGAAAAAAAATTTTATCACTTAAAATACAACGTATAAACACAATGAAATGTATAACTCCAAAAACTCACCACATGCCAATAACACGTACATCCAAACAGAGACAGAATGGTGGGTGAACTCACCTGCAACAATAAATACTTGATATCAGAAATGGTCTGAGAGCCATCCAACAAGAATAACATACGCTGAAAAACAGGTACAATCTTAAAACAAACAAACCGCATTAGACATCTAAAAGAGAAATAATAGTAACTACTTGAAACACATTCACATGTTCACTGAACATATCATTATACTATGCCTCAATTGCGGCCATTAACCATAATAGCGCGAAGCATAAAATATAATTTTAAATTATTGTTTTATAATGTGATCCGGATACTAATCGTGGGACAGCTTAAAAACTGTGGCCGCGGTGGTTTAGTGGTTAGACTACTCGCCTCGTACCAAGGCGAACCGGGTTCGATTCCCGGCGAGGTCGCTTCCGAATCTTCACATGTGGGAAACGTGCCGCACGATGCCATTGATCGGCGGGTTTTCTCGGGTATCTCCTCGTTTCAGTCACCCTCTCATTCCGGCGCTGCTCCTAACTCACCTCACTTCGCCCTCATCGGCTCTCAATACTTCGATGTTAAGAGCCGCCCAAATATCTTCACTCACTTACTCAGCTTACGAACTATACGGAATTAAAAATGCAGTCGCTACATACGGCAATGGCCTACCCAGGATTCGAATCCGGAATCTCTTTGTCTAAATGCACACCTTAGTGACCCTGGCACAGAGTTTTAAATAATTGTGATGAAAATCAGTATCACATAAAAATTAAACATTTCCGTAGCTAAGTGTCGGTTTTCAATATTTATCCAGAAATGTGTCACTTGGTGTCGATCTCTAGTACGTGGGATGGAGCTTACGTTACTTGGCGACAAACTGCGAAGTCGTACGTTCAACTCCCGTCGTCGATATGAATGTGTGATAGTACATGAAGGTTTCTATTGTGAGTTGTAAAATTAAGTTACCTTATGCGTCATCTTGTTAATAGCCGATGCCCGTTCATGATTGTATACTTCCAACTTTTCTGAATAAAGAGACAACGCACCGCACTACTACGCAATTGATTTAATAACACATATTTTGCGTAAGAACCACGTCTTACTAGGTGTTAGCAGCGCACCTATATTCTCTCAGTCTTATCCTTATAATTTGTTTATAAATGAAATATTATTTTTATTTGCAACGTAGGCCTACTGTTATGTGAACACGATTATAAAACGCTTGTGATACCTGCGTGATATATTTAGGATACAACTAAACAAAGTCATACACGAGGTGACTTCCAAAGGTTTGATTTGAAAAGTGTAAAGACACCGTGAATAGACTGTACATTATAAATGGTAGACGGATATTTCAAAAACAGTAATAAATACAATAGATCTAACGTTCGCGTTACTTAATCAAAGTACAAACCAACAAACAAATATCAAACTGAACAAGACTTCTCGATTATGCATTCTGAAATGAGAGGCCTTAGACGAAATTTGAATATTTGGATTTTGTCAAAACTAAATTAGATAATGAGACATTATGCCTTACATGTATACATAAGGGCACCCAATTTTGACAAAAAGAGTTCCCGTGTAGTTGTATTTCAAAACGCTGTAGCTTTGTGGTCCACTTTCGCGATAGGATTGTTTCGATTACCACGCGTACTATAATAACCTGCGGTAATTATACGTGTGTAAGTAGGACGTTGAATTCAATCCTGTGTGAACAGTTTTCGCAACAATCAGGCGTCCCTGTGTATCGAAGAAGTAACACGAGCAGCACTGAAACTCGTTAATGATTTACGGAATATTTTATGTCATATTGGGACGTGATCAGTCATCCATTTTCCTCAAAGATACATATGGTTTCCTAAAATGAAGAAATTGTTCACCGAATGTAAACTCATCCCCACTTTCGATTAACTTGATTGTAAGTTATTAAAAATAATCGGACAAATCAGGTTTCACATAAAAACATTTACAGTGTTTTTAAAACAATCGACACGTAGTTAGTTTGTACCAGATTTAATTTATCCTGGCGGGTGTTTGATGGCCTTTCATGTAACCAGCGATTCTCGCTCACATCATGGCATGATTATGTTTTTGTACAGCAGGTCATATCCAAGTAGTACGATGCTCAAAGTAACCAGTTGTATTTTACTTTACTAAACGTAACCAAGCGATGTAATAGGAAAACTATGGAAAAATTCCACGTGTTTCTTCCCAAAACACTTTTATTTCCAGTTTAGATTAACATAACTTGGGTGAAGAGTGAATATTTTTGGGCGGCTCTTAACAGCGAGGCCTTGAGAGCCAATGAGGGTGATTGAGGTGAGTATGGAGCAGCGCCGGAATGAAGGGGCGGGAGAAAAGGGAGATCCCCGAGAAGACCTGCCAACCAACGGCATTATTCGGCACGATTCCTACATGCGAAAGTCCGGTGACCCGGCCGGGTGTTGAACCCGGTTCGCCTTGGTGGAAGGCGAGCGGGCTAACCGCTCGGCTACCGCGGCCCCAACATAACTCGCGCTTGATTAGCCAAGTAAGTCCGAATACAAACTGTAACTCAGGAAAATCAAGACATATTTATCTCCCCTTATTGTTATCTTACTGCCAGGACTACTGAACAGATTGTCTCAGTTCTGTTACAATTCAATCATCAACATCTACAAGTTACACTTTTGGAAAGTGTAAAAAACGTATGGCCTATGCACATAAACACGAGGCATATCAAATAAAAACTTTGCATTACAGTTTTTCTTAGGTGAGAAAATAATCCTCCGCGTCAGTGATAAAGGGGTGTTTCTTGATTTCCAGAAGTAAAAAAACTTGAAAAAGTCTCGACGCAGCACGCTCACCAGATATTTTATGAGTTCTTTTTGCAAGCTCGGCCAGGCCATAAAAATGGCTGATGTTCCGGCCTGCTTTATGATAAATGGAGCGTATTCTAACCAGGTGAAAATCGCATTTCGGGCTATTGTTAGAATAAGTTATTTTGCTATATAAAAGGTGAATCATTGTTAGAAAAAGAAGATTAACAAATGTCACGCTTCATTGATGGATTACTTTTCGCTGTTTTTTTAGCAACACAGTTTTACTACTAGGTGAACTATTACTCAGGTGGCTTCCCAACGATGTAAACATGAACATTATATGTTGCGAGTCCGTGTTACCATCGGTACTCTAATTCCTAACAATAGAGGTGTGTTGTTCGCTTTAGGAATATTGTAGGAAAGTCTCGTTACGTCACAAGTTCACTTATTATAGAGAGGCGCAGTTTATTTAGTCTCTTGAGCGAATAAATTAACTCAATCCCAGGGACAAAATGGTTGCTTATACAAAACATTACGTTGTCTGGAGAAACAAGTCACGCACTGCTTAATTTGCATAAAGCGAAATCTAATTAACAGAATCATTTTTGGGCTATAAATTTTTTTTTCTAAAGAAATATTTTTCGAATTAGTTGAACAAATTCAAAAATACTGTTAAAGCAGATATATACGTATCTTACGGAAGCTAGGGGCTGAAATGCTAACACGGTTGATCTAAACATATTTTTTGTCATAATTTCTACAACAACTTGGTAAGTACAGTATTATTTATGACGTAAATTCGAGATTTAAATCTCAGTACTATGATTATCAAAACTTTTCCTTCCCCTACCATGTGAATCTGTAAAAAAAATAGGTTCACTGAAATACCTAGTTAAATGATATGCTGCTGAAAGAGAAATTTGTGTAAAATTCTGACTACCAGTATATATCGCCGTTAAATTAGTTGTATTAATAGTATATTTTCAACTCCCAGCTTTAATAACGGGAGTCTGACTAGCAGTCGCCTTACACAATGATAAGACATGACTTCAAACCCAAATTGTATACACACGTTTGTGGCTTTCTCGGAATTCGAGCCCACAGTCTTTTAGTATGAAATTAATAAATCAATCACCTCAGCTACGAAAGTCCACGCCAATTGAGCCGTTTTGGAAGCCCTCACTAAGATCTACTTTTGATCGTTTGTACCCTTTCAGCATGTAAAATTAACATTACTATATAGGGGTGACGGTGGCTGAGCGGTTAGAGCTCTTGTCACTGACAAAGGCGAACCGGGTTGAATCACAGACCGGCTCACACCCGAATTTTCGCAAGTGGGAATCGTGCCGGACGATGCCACTGGTCGGCGGGTTTTCTCGGGGATATCATGTAATGCAATTACCCTCCACTATAAAGTGCCGGCTACTCTACGCACCGTTTTGAATGTCACTGTATTACTTTGGATCAAGACAGTGCTGTCCCATTGTGCCAACGTGGCAGGTGTATCTCGTTCTCGTAATCCTGTTAAAAGCAAACTAATCTGCGATGATTGTAATAGTGGTTATGGTGAACCTGAGAACAAAAATGATGCTGATAACAACCCATTCACCACCAAATACCCAGGAATGTGAAAATAATGTAAGTGTGGCTCAAAGTTAGTTTGTTTAGCATTCTTGTTCTTTTCTTATTACAGGTTATCCGTACGCATACCAAACATTCGTGTAATATAAAGAGAAGCAAGTTTTAACTGTGATGTAAGCTAGCTACAGTATTATATGTTATGTAACGAATAATGGCACAAAAGGTTAGCATTATTTTGAGCACAAATAAAAATGTGAAAAGAAGGTATGGTTCTAAGTCACCGCAGGCAAAAATAATGTTATGATAGGATTAACTTTGATGGGAAACTCATTCATGTGTATAGGAAATCATTTCTGGCAGTCCATGGCCTCCAAAACAACAGGAGACGCTTGAACAACGTTTTAACCAAAATCAAATCAGAATCTACGCCCTAAAAAACGACCAAAGGGGTAAACATCATAATCGTCCAAACTGTATTTATAACGAAAGAGTGCAAGCTGTTCATGAACACATTGGACGCACTACAGCAGCAGACTAATGTTCCTGGGGGATGAGACTGTTTCTAAAAGAGGTAGCTATTCAACGGCAAGGTACTTGTTAAAATATATTCGTAGCATGAACGTAAAGACTGAAAAGTTGGTTATTTTTCAGACAACTGTGGAGGCCAAAATAAAATTTTCAGCATTGTTGGCCTTTACAACTCTCTTATCTCTACTGTTTTTTTCATTGAAATTGAACACTATTACTTAATAACTGGAAATACGTTTCAGCCACCCGATTGGGATTTTGTTTAATTTGACAAATACCAAAATAATCAGCCCTACGTGTATAGCCTAGACCAGTGGAGAGATGCGATGTCAAATTGTGAAAGAAAAAGAAGTTTACAGTTACAACATTCACTAATGAAGACATCCTTGACTTTTCCAAATTACGAAACAACCTAAGCACAAAAAAGGAAAAGAGAGATGATGGTAGAAAAAGATATTTAAAACAAGGTATCTGTGTTAAGTTTGTACAAAAACACCCATGACAACGAAAATAAAGCATCAGATGAATGCAGAGTTTATTAATGTTTCCCTGAAAAAGATAGAAAAAGTGATGCCACTGGATTTGAAAAAGAAGTATGGCGGTCCTAATTACATCAATAAGAAATAACTTGGAGATCTAAAGGAGTTGCATCGATACATACCATCGATTCATCATGGCTATTATAACAACTTTCAAGCAAAACCTGAATAAGAAGACGCGGAGGACAAAAGGAACGACCCATAAATAGTTGAGTAGGTTTTGTTACAGTTTACCAGGACCAACATGTTTTCTAATGTGGTTGTAAAACTATAACAACTATTCAGTGTAATCTAGGTATTACACGGCGTAAAGCATGTACATTTGTTAATAAAGTAGGCAAACACTTTTGGTTCAAATATATATTTTTGTTTTTGGAGGAAGGCAGTACTAACCCACAACAATTGTGAATATCATGTTATTATATTAATTTTTACAGGTTAAACATTTTGGTTTCAACATGTTATTGTGGTTGCCATTAGCATAAACAATCGTCTCAAATAATACCTATTTAAATTTTGCACAAACCTGTTTTACATATTAAGACAAACCTTACATATGTATTATCTCTGAATGATACCTACGTGGGTTATCGCTTTCTTCCCTCGGCTTCTTCATTTATCATCGTAATTATCAGCAAAGACGTCTTAGTGAAAGCAGCTGAAACTTCTGAAAGAATTAGAGAAATCCGAAAGAAAATGTAATGTGTTGAACAGTGATTATTCTTGTTTACAGTCTATTACGACACTGTCCCATGTACTGGTCCACTTATTCCTCCAGTCAGTAGGATTTCATCAACATAACTGCAGGCGAGAATTATTCCTCTGATGTAAATCAGAGCTGCAGGCAGGGCGCTGGGCCGCCGATATGTGCTGTGCTTGCACGGGGATGCGCTGCTGCCTCCCCCGGCAGCGCAGATAGTCGGCAGAGGAGCGATTTCACGCCGATTGACGACGGAAGGGTAATGTCCGAGCCGCTTACACGGCTCGTTACCTCTCACGTGACGAACCACCCTCCCTCGCCTCGTCTACCCCTCGTCATACCACCACTGCAGCGTCCCCGGCGATGGACCGTCTACGCAACACGCCGACACCTAGAGGAAACTTTCGTCTAGGCGTCGCCCACACATACGGCGCCACTTCTTCACGAACGTCCGTACTCTTTGACCGGGGTCTTTCCGTAATCTTCAGATCTCAAGATTCCATGTTCAGATCACGGATAAACGATAGGTGACAGTGCCGTGATTAGCTGTAGTATAATTTTGATTTCGTATGCAAGACATCGCGCAGTTAGCCTCCGTACACAAAGCGGAAACTTTAAAAAGCAATAGCCGAGTAAGGTGACGAAGTGGTCTAACTTTGAACTCGCATTCGGGAGGACCTAGGTTCGAATCCTTTCTTTCAAATTTCTATTGTTACCACGAGTAACTCAAAAAAGAAATGGCCAGGTTTATAATGGTAGTGTTTGTTCTGGGACGGGACGCCGGAGCCGACAGCCGCCATCTTAGAATTTTGCTTTTTCCATTAAAATTTATTTTTTCCCTAAAAATTAATTATTTTCCATAAGAAATTCCCATTTTTTTTCAACACAAAATGGGAGGATTTATGACTCCGAGCCAGGAGGGCAGGACTGAGGAGCCTTGACCTTGAATGGTGACCTTTGACCTTTAACCCAAACAATAAACAAATCCCAAAATATTCTCAAAAATTAAAAGAAAAACCTAAACCAATCCCAAAAAAAAAAAATTATTAAAATATTATTTCCAATTTATTAAAAATTATTTAAAAATTCGAGTTTCCCAGCAGTCATTTTCTCCAACAATTTCCCTTTTTCCCTTAAAATTTTACTTTTACCTCAAAATTTCGCTTTTTCCCATAAAATTTCCCTTTTACCCTTAAGATTTTATTTTTCCCATAAAAAATCATAAAATTGCAAGAAATTCTAAAAGTCAACGAGCATGTTTCATTACTGACTACTGCCACCACATTGGGGTCTGGTGACCTTGACCCTGTAACCTTTAATGACCTTGAAAACAAAAACTCGAGAACAGATTTATAAAAGTCAGCTAGAATATTGCATTACAAACTACTACCGCAATATTGGATGCAGGAAACCTTGACCTTGACCCCGTGACCTTGAGTGACCTTGAAGATAGACTCAAGAAAATTCATGAAATTCTGCAAGCATATGATTTTACTGATAACTACACCCATATTGGATGCTGGTGACCTTGACTTTGACCCCATGACTTTGAATGATCTTCAAATCAAAAAGTCGAGAAAAATCCATAAAAGTCAGCAAGCATGTTACATTACAGACTACTACCTCCATATTAGATGTAGGTGACCTTGACCTTCACACCATGACATTGAAAAAACTCGAAAAATATCTATTATAGTCAGCAGACATACTATGTTACAGACTACTACCACCGTATTGCATACAGTTGACCTTGACCATAACTCCGCGACGTTGAATGACCTTAAAAACCAAAACTCGAGTAGAAATTCATAAAAGTAACCAATAATATGATATTACCTTGCATGACCTCGAACCAAAAATGTTCAAAAAAATTAGTTTAAAATTTTAAAAAGTTCTAAAAAAAATCCCAAAAATGTATAAAAAGTGTAATAATAAAATTATTTAAAAAATTATTACTATAAAATACATTTTTAAAACGTTCATTTCTGGAGGTCTCCCCGCACCACACCCAGCAGACGACTGACTCCCTCACCCCCACTCTTCTCACCTATACTTATTCTATTGTATGCCACAATTTGCTCCACAGTCGGCTCCACATGCTCCCACACTCTGCAAAATAGTAGTGATAACATACATATGATCAAGCAAAATGTTACTTTACCCATTCGCATTCATGCTGAGGATGAAGATATTTTCCACGAATCGTAATACGGAAGTTTATTTCCGAACACAGTAATGAGATGCATCATCGCAGGACCATCAAATTGCGGGAAAACGTATGTTTTACTGAGCCTGCTATAAGAAGAGAATGTTTTTCTGTTCGAGAGCGTGTAACTATATTCAAAATCGCTCCAGCGCCCGAAATACCAACGATTGGCACGAGTACTGCAGGCCGTGGAAGGCATGGATTATTCCCCATGCAGCGATAATGAAGCCGTCGTACCCCCGACAAAAGCACTGCCAAACTCAATATTTGTCTTCGATGACATTGCATGCTTGAAACAAACTTGCATTCAAGAACTTTAGCATGGGACGACACGTGTACGTGGGCTGCGTGCACCTCGGTCAGGCTTATTCGCGCATAACCAAACAGATGCCTCGCGACAACGCAAACATGTTGGTGCTGTTTCGCACGGACGATAAGAATTTACGTCACGTTTACAACGATCATGTCAATATGGACATAACGCTATCAGATTTCAAAGAAATGTACGCCTTGTACTGGAAAGAAAAGTCTGGTATATTGGTTATCGTAAAAGACTATCCGCTACAATGGGAGGTACAGGCGCGGGTTCGATCAGTTCTTCGCTGCTGTCGAGAATGAGTTACAGTATATCGAAATTTGGGCAAAGTTGCCTCAAGCTGCGTCTTCAAAAAGATGACGATGGAGGTTATCTCGTATCTTGTGATGTCGGTAGCCAATACGCATGTAGGCACCCTCCTGGATTGCCAGCAAGCCAGCGCATCAACTGAATACTCCATGGTCGGTTTCCCAGCAGCAGCCGCACCACTGGCAGAGCCATCTGGTTCTTCGGCTGTTCAGGCTGGACACTCGATTCGGTAGATCATTTAGAACTGAGAACTAGTGGGCTAAATTCACTTACGAAATAATATGAAATTCTTGTCTTGCTTTCAAAAATCATTGCAAAGAACTGTTTCTATTTGTGTACAACTTTGTAAATAAAAATATATTAAATATGCTGCATTTTATTTACTCCTAAGACCCTTCTGTTTTATCTATAAAAATTATTTTCAATAAAATACTCGCATTTAAGAATAAAAGAAAAATATAGATATGACAGTTTAAGTATTTTGCAGGAATGGTCAATGTCACCATTCGGTACAGGCCAATAGCAGGTGGAATTACCATTACCTATGTACTGAAAAAAAAATCCAATATGGAGGGTGCCACCAGTGCAACCTATATTAAAAAAGAAACATAAACTTGGTGGGTGAATTAATACACTAGTATCATCTAGGTCATTACAACATATTAAATTCGTGATGGCGGCCTCCAGCAATATATAAACAAATGACAGACGGAAAAAACCAAGATGGTGGCATATAATAGAATGAGTATGGATGAGGGGAGTGGGAATGAGAGAGTCAATCATCTGCTGGGCGTGGGGTCTGGGGGAACATCCGGAAATGTAGTTTTTTAAAATCATTTTTTAAGTAATACTTTTTAAATAACTTTATTAATGCATTTTATGCGTTTTTGAGGTTTATATAAATTATTTTAACATTTTATAAATTTTTGGAACTTTTTGGGTTTAAAATAATTGGTTCAGGATCAAGGTCACCTGCATCCAATATGGTTGTACTAGTCAGTAACATCATATGCTTGCTGACTTTTATGGATTTTTCCCGAGTTTTTGTTTTCAATGTCATGGGGTCGAGATCGAGGTCACCTGGATTTAATACTGTGGTAGTAGTTGTAATGTAATATGCTCGCTGACTGTTACGGATTTTTTGTTTTCTAGGTCATTCAAGGTCATGGGGTGAAGGTAATGTGACCTGCACCCAATATGGTGGTAGTGGTCAGAAATGCAATATGCTCATTGACATTTATAAATTTTTTGCGCTATTTTGGAATCTTTAAGGGAACAGGTAAATCTTAAGGGGAAAAAGGGAAATTTTTAGAGTAAAGAGCGAAATTCCAAGTTGGCGGTGGTCGGCTCCGGCACTCTGGTGCCCCGTATCCTTGTCCCACCTGGGAACAGTATGTAAACAGGACAATTAACTTTCGGTTTTGCTTCGCACGGGTATGTACAGATAACCAAATATGACAGGTCGTTCTTAGGAACAATTGCTTTAATTTTCTTTTGTCGTCTCGTTTCTTATTCGCAGTCTTTACTGTAGGAGGCTTAGTTAGGGAGATTATATATATATATATATATATATATATATATATATACATCACGGGTTATTATTTACAAGTATATTGTTATGTTACTTGTGTTATGGAAAATTGGTGACCTGACACGCCTTGCACCAGTATAGGCCGGTGATATCAAATGATGTGTGTTCACACACTTTCGGAAGACACGTTCCCGAACTCAGCAATATTTTGAGGATTATTATAACAACTCCAATGACAAGTGAAGCTGAAAGATGTTTCTCAAACCTGAAGAGGATAAAGACCTTCCTCCGCAACACAATGTCTGAAGAAAGATTTACAGCATTAGCAATGTTATCAATAGAAAAATCTCTGGTAAGTACCATATAGGAATTTAACCACCGTGTGATAAACAAATCTGCTGAACTGAAGAATAGAATAATAGATTTCATTCGTAAATAAAAACTTGTCAGCTGCCCTCTACCATTTTAATTTCTAGCAATAGATTACTGTTTATGTTTTTTTTTACCAATCACTTACCCCTCCTAAAACAGTGATAAAGTGCACTTAGTGTGTGATGTTTAGTGTAAATTATGTGGAGCTCTGAAACTACATGTTCTAGGAAGTTTTCAATGTGAATTATACAAGAACAACAACATTTATGGTGTATATTATAACACGCAAAATCACTGCAGTGAGAATCATTTACTCGACTTTGATAGTTGTATACTGAAAGGTATATTGTTTACCCCACTCTGTTGTGTATGTAGCTTATTAAAGAAATAAAACTTTGCTTACGCAACAGTGTCAGCGTGCGTGAAACTAAACATCGTTCACTCTCCTTATCAATCGCTGCTGCAGCTGTTCAGCGCTAGGACCAACACGACCTACCCTCAAGGCTGTGGTTCAAGGACGGAGCAAGGAAAAATGCTTTCTTAATTGTATCCCGTCAATTCTTAATTTTTCTTCTATTGAAGAAGCGGGTTTGTGTATCACGTAATGTTCATAAAACACACAAATATTGCTACGTAATTTATTTATATTTATTAAAGTCTTAAGTTCAGTGGCCAAGTTAAAGAAACAGCCTTGTCTTTACGAAAAGAAGAAATTATTACGCAGTAAACACCCATGCATTTAAAGTGCTAGTCTTTACAAGTTAATACTAGTTTTAAGCGACTTTGCCGGTTTTATTTCATTTGATATTTGTTCCCTACAAACACACAACATGCACTCATTTTGAACTGTATTCCAAGTACCTTGAAATACACTGGTATTTTCCAAGTGAGCTGCCATGCCAAATTCAATAGAACTAGCAAAAATAACAAGACCTTTATACACGCCAGGATTTTGGAAGGTTCAGTTTCATCATGCCCACGTGAAGCTATTTCGAATGCCCCACAACATTTGACACAATCCATAAGCCAAGAAAGAATATATCGGTTCCTGTCCACTTGTTCACTATGTTTTCTTACTGACTGTCTGTAAGCGCTGTCAAGTTGAGAGCGTATGTTTGTTCACACTGACTGGCAATGATAGCAAGGTCCTTGAAACCTAACTGTGTCCAGGCACTAATCTATGCGCTAAAAATTAGACACGGGAAGCAAAATAAAGCATTCCTTTGACAACATCCACTGCTGTAAACGTATTTGAACAAACGTCTGAATACACGTGAATATGTTTCGGTTGTGGTATTAATTTCTAAATGTGGTTTATCAGGGCCTAAACCTTTAATATTTAACTTTTCTTCGCAAGTAAGTTTTCTATTTGCTAAAATTCTTTGAACGGAGTTCATCGTTGTGTCTTGGAAAAACAATTTTCATTTGTAATGCGCACCAATACGCAGACAATACAAATGTCCAGAATTAATAAACCTATGTTTCAATGTGCCTCAGCAAAAGTCAGTCTAGATAGAGTCCTGAGAAATAAGCATAATACACATACACGAATTCCACATTACTAAAATAATTTTACACGTAAAAAGCTACAGAAAGTTTTATTTAATGCACCTCGAATTTCCGTCACAGTTCACTCCTTGGTTGTACTTCTGCATCAACCGAAGCGCACCTTAACATATGGGCATCATGCATACGCCGACATCTAACGAGTAGGTGCGGGAGTTAAAACCCACTTGTTAGTCAGCGCTGTTGCAAGACTAGAATAGTGGAACTACGTCTATTAGAGCTAACTTCAGTCCAGTTCCGCATCAACTATAACCTAGGGAGCACAACTAGCTATAGGCCGTTCACGATAAAGTGAGCACTTTTGAAAGCCCTGCTAAAATTCTACTCTCTTGCACATTATGTATCCTTCCACCACGCGTAAACAAACATTGCCATGTGACTGCCATGTGATTGCCACATGTTAATAAACTCAATGTTTACATTTTAGAACTGCTAAATGTAACACGTATATTATATATAAAACATGTAACATATATGATGTATATAACACATTATATATAATGTATATATGAATATATATATAATACGTAACATATATAATTGTTTGGGTCATCTCATATCCGATAGACAAAACATTTACACAACAAACAAATGAAAAATGAATGCCCTAGCAATGAAGTCATGGAAAATGTGAAAAAGCAAATATTAAACTTTGGTGGTGAACAAGGACCAACACGACACGTTAAAAAAGGACACACATTAGTTAAGCTCAAAAATAATTTGGAAGGGCAGCCAAATCTAGATTTTGAAAACCTTTACAAAACATGCACTCGCAAGTAAACAGGTCCTCTGGGAGTCTGGGGTGTTGACTATGATGTGTAATTTACAGTTACATTAAATTTCAATAACTACAATATTTTTGCGGCCAAAGTGGCAGATATTACAAACAATTATGCCTACTCAATAACGCATACTATCTTTGTTGATATTTCTCAAAAGGTAGCAAGTTGTCTTGTCGAACATCTATTTCGAAATTTTAACATGGAATTGTTCTATATTATTTGTTAATACTTTCTAATTCTTATTACGGCAAGCATTACCAAAGAAAACAATTAGGCCTACACTTGCATTACGAAAGAATGTCGGCAACAAGCACAACTATAGGTCTATAGTTAACAAAACCAGCTTTAATATTTTATAGTTTATATGTTGGAACACTTTTGGTGTAGCATCAAACTGCGACGTTTATGTTACGTTAACAATAGTAAAACTTAACACCGTAACTTGGAATGAATAACTACATGAACACAAGTTTGAGGTTAGGCCTACATTACAAAATAACACAGTGATTTCAAAACGTGTCAAATTAATGTATAATTATTGACAGGCACATTTGCACTTGTTATCAAGGCAGATTTAAGAAAGGTTACATGGCTGGGCGTAAATAGATACGTACAGATGTATTTGAGGTTAGTCCTACATTACAAAACTACACAGTGATATAAAAACGTGTAAAATTAACGTATAATTATTGACTGCCAAATTTGCACTTGTTATAATGACAGATTTGGAAGAAAGGTTAAAGAGATGGGAGTAGGTAGATAGGTACAGATAACTTTTAATATTATTTGTCAAACTTAGGATATAACATGTACTTCGCAAACTCACATGAATATATTAATGTTGCGTTTCTGCTGTCGTTCATTTACTTTATAATTGTTATTTAACTTTCCGTTTATAATATCACGTTTCTAACTGTCGATTTATAATTGTTCTTTTTCACTTTTTTTACTGGGGATAAGCGGCGAAAATACGTCGTAAAAACACATTTACATTTACCTCTGGACAATTGCAATTGAAATATTCATAATTTCTGCAACTCGTTCTATCACCTTGCACGGCTTCATCTCTCCTCGACGAATTAAAGAATAAATACTTTCGGCGAGATTTTTAATGTCCTCCTGACGCTGAACATTTGTACGTAGTTTGCTGGAACTCATAACTTTACACAAAATCACTACAACACAATTAAACACTATACGACCTATAATAAAACAATGCTAATTGCAGATAAGCTGAAGAATAAATGAGAAATATTAAAACACAACAACTTCCAGTTTATAAATTTGTAGTTTGCCTCACAAGCAACAAGCATGAAGGAACCACAACGGACCGTTGCGCCGATCACGTGACACGATATAATTATGAGTTACAGTAAATACATTATCTTTACGCCAATAATTACTTTGAAGTGTATAAAATAAACTTCAAACAGCTTGAGTAGCCATAAGTTTAAACACTACACTTGCAATACCACGTTATTTCGTATAACTACTTTTCACATTTCACTGCCAACATAACTGGGTGTGTTTATCCCCAGCCTGTGTAGTGACACACATGGTTATACACACGCAGTTGTGGTTTTTTTTTTTTTTTTTTTTTTTTTTTTTCAAAGGTTGATTTCTAGAGTGCTCACTTTGACGTGAACGGCCTTTACGTGCGCTTTTCCCATGTTAAAACTGTCATAAGAGGTGACATTACTTTGTAGTGCGCACGCGCAGACAGCACAAATCAGCTGTGCACATTACAGTGTTGCAACATCTTCACTTTACAGAAAAAATGCCAGTCATCGTGATTAGTATAAAAAAAACTGTATTGACACCACAAAATGGATACAAAACAATAACAATCTTAAGATAAATATTTGCAGACAGAGAACTGAGTGTGCACGTGCTCCTTAACACCAGCCGCTACTGCCTTTCACGAAACTCGATCGACGGCAAATACTGAATACCGCGCAGCTGAAGTGAACCTGAGCGTGTGTTCTAACAATGGCGGCAGGCAATAAGCAACTAATGACGATCCAGGTGTCTCGAGGACAGAGAAGAGCGACATGACACGAGATACAACGTAGACTGGCGCGGTCTGTAATTATGATTAACAACCAGAGATGGGCTTAGATTATCGCCGCTGAAGTCGCCTTACAGCAAAGACCACCAACTTGACCTCCTTTTGTGCAGCGAGGCTGGCCAGTGTCTTCATCTAAAGTCTGCTCGCGATTATCAGAGCATTTTTGAAATCAACCGTTGAAAAAATGTGCCTGCACTTACTTGCATATATTTCAACTTGCGAAGTGACTGACGTGCGCCCGGTAAAGTAAAGCAACGACGAAACCAAAGTAGTTCCTTATCTGAATTTAAAGCGCTATGTAAATATTCGTGAATATTAAAGTAACTTCATTTCCTTCAGTTTTTTAATACATATAAATGTAAGAATGAGCAATTTTGTAACATATTTACTTTTTCTAATAATTTTATAAATTTACTTAACCGACGCATGAATAAAGCGATAGGGCCCGTGGTAAAGTAAATTTTACATATAACGGAATAATACATAATATGCATACAATACGCATCGCAATTTCATTCAGTTTACCATTTACACCGCTTTGAAACGTATAGAGACAACTGCTGGTTAGCTTTTCATGCGCATTTGAGAGGGAGATCTTATCTAATAGTTAAGAAACAGTCAGGCAATTTTCTGGAGAGAGTTACTAATTTTTCGTGAAGTAAATTTAGCTCGACGGCCCTATTACGATCTAGCTAAACTGCACAAATTCGTAATGAAATAGAAAAAACATACAACGATAATGTGTGAGTTCTACGATGCGCGGTGATTCACAGTCCCTCGAACGACAAGACCTAATTGCAATGGGCTCCGAACCGCTTGTCACAAACTCGGTGCTCAGAAATGTTTTGAGTAATGCCCGTGGGCTGGGCTACAGAGCCATCTAAGATTTAGTCTTCTGTGTCTACAACAGACACAGATAGGCAGCAAATTTGAGTATCTCATTACAGACTAAACGTACGCGCAAATGAAAAACAAAAATTCCTAATTAAAAATTGTAAAAATATAATAATATAATATTTATGACAGTGATTGTAACTTGGCGAAACAAATACAATATAAAGCAGAAGTAAAACAAGGGTCACGAGTGCTCGGAAACCTGTATGTGAGCCTATGTCTAAGCAATTAACTATTTTGTGGTTATATCGATTCATCTTGTCAAATTTTTTTTTGTATTGACGAAAACTGTTTACTTTATAAAATAAAAACAATTTGCGTATTAACTAACAGACACGACAAAATAATCTCGTTTTTAAAAGAAGATACAAAGCGGATTTTTTCAACTTTTATTTTGCAGTATGCGCATGCGTAAACGTGATTTTTTTTTTTTTTTTTAATTAGGGACTACCCTTCGTTTCATGGTTACCATTGCAAAGTCGTAAACATTTGCTAGTGGTTTGTTTGGATCCCACTTCGAGAGATGATTGAATAATAGCTTATTTTCGGGAAGAAAATTGTCTTATGAATAAAAATAAACAAACAAGAGTCGGGTAGCAAGCAGTCCTGGGTGGGCGAAGATGCAACCCGCTTAACTGGACCGCACAGTTAATGAGGCGCCGCTCGAGCTCCTTCCACGAAGAAATTTCGCTTCTCCCCGTTTTCTTGCCAGTTTCATTTCCGGCCCGCCTCCCGCGATTGTGAAGACAAACTGCCGGTGTAATTGGGGATTAAGCAGAGCTACGGCAGATTAACGTCATTAGCGCGGCCCCACTCGACGCAAACTAATTAACTTTGCCGCGAAATGACCTCGCGTCCCGGAAAGTTTGTGTATAATAAACAACAGGGACTTGTTCTGATGGGACGAGATTAGATGTTGTCAATTCAGAACGTGGAAGAAGTCGAAGATGCCTTGAGTGCTTGCTATTTTTAATTAATTGCAATAAATAAAAATGCCCTGCCCGCCTATACATGGCAATAATGTGATATATATATATATATATATATAACGTACATAGACCACTTTTGAAGTGTAAAGAATATTATTGCTGAAGTGTCAACACAGTCGACCATTAAAATATTTAACTATAAAAACAATTAGAACGAAAATTATAGAGTACAACACACGAAAGATCACAATTTGTTTTCTGTGTTAAACCTATTTCTTCAAGGCACACAGTTTAAGTGAGGTTATTCATACGCTTATCTTCACGATGTACCATAATGTATGTAAAACTTTCACGAGAAAATTTCATTTTCTTGCTTTCAGACTACAACGAATTTACATTGACAGAATTCAATAGGTTGTAAACGTAAACACGTTCGGTCCGTACCTAATGGATCGTTGCTCCTACTATCTATGCTTTTCTATATGTTTACTGTTGACGTTAATCCTCATTATAAAAAACGAATGATAAATATTAGCTTACACCACATCGCTATACAATTGACATTTCAGATTAAGAAGAATTTTATGAATTAATTATTCAGGACTAGAAATACCTATTAAAGTTGAGACAGCGAGGAATTTCATTATGAATTAATGAAATATCCTTACTGGTATAATCTAAATTCAGCTGATTAGGCAAGAATATTTTACTTAATATCTTCAGAAAATTGATTTTTTTTTTGCGAAGATACAATAGGGGAAGGTTGCCTAAAGCGTACCATTTTTTACATTATTGCATTAATTTCGGCCAATCTGCGATGTACTGCTCCAATATTGAGTTAGTACGAAGAAGCATACATATATGCAAACGTATCTACATTAACATGTCTAGTTAGCTGAAATAGCGACCCAGAAAAAATTTCTTAGTATAAGACTGCAATCGGTACGACCAATATCCAAAATCGTACCGCCAGTATTGTAAATCGTACCGCTTCAAACAGAAATAGTCTAATACTAAATGTTGTCCATGGAAACAGCTATAATGATTTTTTAAGTGCATACAAGTACATATTTCACCCTAAATAAAACAAACAAATCATTTACATGCAACACAAAGAAAACGTTTCAGGCCTGATTTAACCCCTGCGCTCAGAGTTTCATGTACCCAGGTGTGACACTGTAAACATAGCGCCATATTTTCTACGACATTTTCCTCACATACTGAACAGAACCCATTCTCTTGCACAAGTTCTATGGTTACATTGGATGCGAACAAAGTAGAATGTGCATTGTTGTCTGGAGTTGTTCTTAAACGCTTGTTTGCACATGCAGAACGTCCCTTCCCTTTTGTAGATTTGCTATCTACTTTGCTGGTCGCCTTCCTTCTTCTATCTTTTGCAGCCATCAAATCACGTTTGTACGGACTGCTTGTCATTACAATAGCACGTTGATCTCCCCGCCTTGCTGGTGTGGACACATGTTTGGGGCATGTTGGAATCGGAGAAATAGCTTCAATAGAAACATCATTAGGGCTAATTATTTCACTACCTGTTGGATCACTGATGTTTTCTGTAGGCTTACAAGAAGGCGTATCCATCTCATTTTCATCGGAGTGGCATTCTTTTTTTTCCCAGATTTTCAGTTGCTAAAAAGTCGAAATCGTTAGAAAATATTACGATCTACTGGCCAGATTCAACAAGAACGAAATCCACTAATGACGTTCTGAATAGTTGATGCCCTTACACGGGCCTCTACTACAAGTTGGGTAACCTGATACTATGTAGCACACAAACCGGGATTTTTTCGAAGTCATTTTTCAACTGCTTGGGTATTTTTAAGTTTCTAATGGTTTGAAGAAGGACCTGTCCAGAGGTTGTAGCCGATGAGTTGTGGGGGTAGGCAACTGCAACATTAGGACTCCATTGGCTCTTGCAAGTTCCAAAGCTTCTACGTTCTTCGAATGTGTCGAATGACCATCTAAAATTAAGAGAACCTTGTTGTCGATGTTTGGTTTGATGGCAGCAATAAAATGTTGTAACCATTTTACGAAAAGATCACTGTTAATGTACCCTGTTTCCGACATGTCAACAATACCTTCAGAAGGGGCACCAACCTGCAGCTCATGCACCAGTCTCGTGTGTTTAAAGATTATCATAGGTGTAACATACATCCCCGACGCACTAGTACAACACACTATTGTTGTATTGACACCTCTTTCCTCACTTGTAATAGCTCCCACCTGACGCTTTCCTTTCATAGCCAACACTTTCTGGCATATTTTTGGTACAGTGCTGAAACTCATCTCATCCACATTGAACACACGAGTAGCATCAAATTTGTTTTCGTCTATGGCTCTTTCAAGGATATCAAAAAATCCTAACACATTCTACGTGTTGAACCCCTTTGCACGTGCCTTGAAAGAGGCCTCGGTGTAACGTAGTGCTAATTACGTATGACGGGCTTTAAAGGCATAAAACCATTTCTTCCCTGCCATCTCTGTCAATCTGTTGAAGCTGTGTGGTATTTCATTGTGCTCTGCAATTTGGAATGCTAACTTCCTGACATCAGTGATTGTTACCCCAAACAAATGCTCTTATAATCTTAAAATATGATCAACGCGTTGTTGCTCTACTTCGGGTGGAAGGGTGGTGGTACGGCCTACGGCTTTTACTGATTCGTTAGCTACAACATTCTTCCTGTCTAAGTGCCTTTCCAACGTTGGCTTTGGAATGTTGTATTGTCAACACCATTCATTAAAACCCATGTCCCCGTTTCTATACGACGCAAAAGCCATTGCCATCTCCATTTCAGTCCAAGATCAATTTTTCCTTTTCGTCATTCTGTAACACACAACGGACATGTGTTTTAGTAATATTTTATTTACGGTGACTATTAAATACTTTTGCACATGGTAAATATGGAACTTGGCAAATATAAGGCGTGTTCAAGTGAAACCCATTGTCCTCGGATGTTGATTTACGACCATTAAGAAAAATGTTCCGTAAACAATGCACAGATTTAATGCGGAATCTATACTAAAGTTTGTAATGAAATGAGATCACTGCATAAAACTATGCAAAAGGTTATTTAGATTGTTCAGAAGTGTTTTCAAATACATTCAGCAATAAACGGGTTTCATTGTAACTTGCCTTGTAGTATCCTAAATCGTACCGGTACGATTTGCGAAACTACGACGTGGTACGACTTAGGCAACTCGTCATCAAACAAAACAAACATATGAAACATAACCTCAAATTGTTTGTCGTCAGATATAAATTTGTTCAAAATGTGAAGAAGAGTTGTCTTTACAATAATAAATATATTTAAACAATAATTCCTTACTTTTAAATTTCGCACAGGCTTACAACTGAGGTTCAGAAACTACATCCAGAAGTACAAATAATCATAAACTCCAATAACATCGCTAAACGTGGTACCGAACTTGCGTTATTCTTTGGACTGGCCGAGAAAAACAATAGGTTCATCTTGTAGCCACAAGAGCGCAGCGGTATTCACATTTCCTGAAATACGGAGGTCGTACGATTTAGGAGGCGGTACGCATTAGGCTACTTTCCCCTACTTTGGAACTGTGTATTATATGGTTTCCAATTCAACAGAGGAATACGCGAGACACCTTTTTTGTGGGTTCCAAGCCGATCGGAACAATTTTAGAGCTTATAGAAACGGTATGGAAGAGCAGTTAGAGTCCGTCATCACATACGCGATGGAAAGTAGTTGGATTAGATGTCTCTAAAGGAAACATCGCCTCGTATTTATTTGGAATGTAAAAACATAAATATGATGCGAACCTTGCATTTCATATTCTTTTATATAAGAAATTTAATAAGAGTAAATACATAATTTCCCTTGCACGCGTTCGAACAAACACGCTCGCCTCCATGAATTCAGAACTCTCGTTTTAGTATTGCCTAGAAATTCGTATTTTCCCTCTGTTTATACTCACTTTTCTAAGATCTTAAACTTACACGTTGCTGAAGTGGAAACACGTCCTAACTGCGCCACTATTAACCCAGAACTGTGACGGAACGGCACGCGGACAGCCAACAGGAGTCGAACACGCGACCTTTCTGAGTGTGGCTAAGCACGATAATCCACGTTAATAAGCACTCCGTACGCGAGTGGCGCTAGAGTTGTTACAACCTCCCTTGACTGAATGGCAATGTAGTCATCTTCTAGGCGTTTTTGGTTGCATTCGAGACGCAGTGATACCGTGCCGTGCTTTGAAGACTGCAAGATAGCCCGTTACGAATCATATTATAGGAGTTCTGCAATTTCTGTCTTTATCATTCTGTTAAAATTAGTTGTGAACAAATTTGGACTGCTCTTAAATCGATGTCTTGTGAGCCCACGTGGGTGAAGCGAGGTGAGTATGGAGCAGCGCCGGAATGCAGGGGCGGGGGAAACGGAAGATCCCCAATGAGACCCGCTGACCAGCGGTATTGTCCGGCACGATTCCCACATGCGAAAATCCGGAATCGACCACGCCGGGAATCGAACTCGGTTAGTCTGGGTGGGAGGCGAGTTTTCTAGCCACTACACCACCGCGGCTCCGAATTGCTTAAGAAATTACCTTTAAGCGCAATATATGTTAGTTCTTTAATGAATTATTGCTTAAAATATGGGTCAGCCGCTACAGAACTGTGTGTGTGTGTGTGTATATATATATATGTATATATATATGTATATATATGTATATATATATATATATATATATATATATATATATATATATATATATATATATATATATATATATATATATATATATATATATATATATATATATATGTATGTGTGTGTGTGTGTGTGTGTGTGTGTGTGTGTGTAATGAAATAACAGCAAGAATTTTTACAAATAATA
Organism: Dryococelus australis; assembly: GCA_029891345.1. NCBI lineage: Eukaryota > Metazoa > Arthropoda > Insecta > Phasmatodea > Phasmatidae > Dryococelus > Dryococelus australis. The sequence goes on from CM056998.1 coordinate 158,111,734, forward strand.
TAAATAAAGCAAAACCGAAACGTAACAAGATAATTAGCTGTAAACTTTATATATTGAAGATAGATACATAATTCTACAGAAGCAAATGAGTTACTGATTACAAATTAAACGATTTAAAGCACAAATGAACAAGCAGTTATACACGAATGAACAGCGAGGATACAGGTAACTGAAGACGACAAAGGAAGATAACACAGACTCAGTTTTCATATGCGTTGTCTTCGTTATGTAGCGTTATATTGTGTTGGATTTTCGTGTAAAATGTTCATAGAAACATTTCCTTATTTCTAAAGTTACCTCTAGATAATATGCCGGGATTGATCTACTATCGCTAATTACATCCTCGTAACAGAGAGTGGATAAGAAAAAGACAATTTAATAACTATTTATTTTATGAAAATGGTGCCGTAAGTAAGTACATTAAAACACTTTTGATAGGTTTAACAGAAAAATGCGGGGGTAAGGCAAAAGCTAATTTTGGACTGGAAGCTACAACGCCTCGTAATTTTAGATGGTATTCAAACCATTTACGCCATGCAGACAGTTTATACGAGTTTCAATTTAAAAGTCAGTGTTTTTTTTAACTGTGGTGTTTATGCGCCTATTTACCATCCTGCTTGTGTATTTTACTCCAAAGTGATCCAAATTATGTTTATTTACTGGCATATACAACCAGTACAAATTGCTTCACTTCGCTTCTAGTACAAAGGTACTTGCAATCTTGTAGCGTTGCCTGCACTGCATTCGAGAGGTCATGGACTCGATACCGGCCAGCCACAAGGAAGAGGGTTGGTTTCCCTCATTCCAGACGAATGGTTGTTGAAGTTAGGATGTTATAGGCTATTCACAGCAAACTTAGCGCTTATGAAAGCCCTGCTTAAGATCTACTTGCATTAACAAAAAATTAATATCTCTCTTCAGAAAATTCCCTGACTGTTTCTTAACTCTTTGATAAGTTCTCCCTCTCAAATGCGCATGAAAAGCTATCCAGCAGTTGTTACTACACGTTCCAGAGCTGTGTAAATGGTAAATTGAATGAAATTGCGATCTCAGTCATTAACTGTTCCATCAGCAACATCATAAATGGTTGGAATATCTCTCGATAAGGCCTATGTATTACATTTGCTGGAATTTATAATTTGGAACCTGTAATGTTTTTCAGAAAATCGAGTTAATCCAGTGCACTGACACTTGAGTCAATAAGATTTCTCAAGGAGCCGGAAGACATAATAACTGAACATGTTACCTCTCCTAAAGCTAAAGTTGGACTCGAAACCAACACGTGCCGTTGCACAATTAGAGCACTGACACATATTACCTCTCATGGGACTGGTGCATGATGCAGTGCAAACGAAATTCGGTTATTTACTAATAACTATAACATAATTTGTAAATGACTAACTAAACCTTTCAGCAGTAGGTACTCACTATTTCAGTATTAGTGAAAAGAGTACAATAAATATCATACTGTGAATTCCTGGTCTCTTCAGTTGGTAAACAGGTATTCCGGCACTAAACCAGCTTAACAAGGGTCAGTTTAATTGCTATCAACTTCTTTGTACTCATAGAATTTAAACTTTTAAAAAATCCTCTCCTCGCTGCTTTGGGCAACGCATCGAGTTATTATAGTTCAGCCCAATATTTCTACAGGTAACCAAATATCTGACTATATAAAGCTCCTAATTTTAGTGCTGTTTTGTCTCTTCATGCACTTACGACTCCTGCCGTATGTCGTAGATAAAATAAAATGGATACTGTGTGCCCTTCGTAAACCTATGTTTTACAGGATGTTATTCAGACAAATTTATACGGTTCTTCTGTCTTTTGTCTCAGGACTAGTGCACGATTTTGTACTTACATTATCTTCTTCACATGATCATGATAACTGCCTTGGGAAAACACTAGTGGAAATTCATTTAAGAACCACCCGTATGAATATACGTATCTGCCCCAAAGTTGATACACAAAAAGGAGATGATGTGTGGAACTGATCAAAACATCAAGTCCGTAGGACACCTAGAACATTAAATGCAACTAGAGCAGACGCCTTAATAAGGAGTGCAACCACCCCGAACGGCTACAGATTCTGTAATTCTGGTGTGTAACCTGGTGTACAAATGCTGAATGTGTCTAGAATACTGTATATACGGTATCCCATGCTCACTGTACTTCCTGGTGTAGCTGAGATATGGTTGTTGCTGGAGTTGGGTATCAGGCACCATCTCAAAGATGCGTATCGATATCGCAAGGCAGCCTCACAATATCGATACCCGCTTGCCGCGCGAGGCAGTGCTCGTGTTGGCTAGGGCAAAGCTGCCTCAGTGCGATCCGAGCTACCCGTGTGGACTGTTCTCCGTTGCCTCGCGCACTTGGATGCCGAAAAGTGTCGTGTGCTGGTGCAACTACATGAGCAGCAACGTTTGTTGTGGGACCCAAAGGAGAAAGATTACCACAACAAGAATCTTAGAGAAGATGCGTGAAAAAATCTATCCAGTGAAATAAGTATTCCAGTCGCCGACCTTAAGAAAAAAATGACTGCGCTGATGGGATCCTTCAGAAGGGAGAAATCCAGGGAAAATTTAAGTCTCGTCACAGGTTCAGATAAGTATAATTGATTTCAAAACTTATAGTTTATACATCCGTTGCAAATAATCCTTGCTTTCGACACATAGTTACGTATGTTCTAAAGTGTAACCTCGGGTAAGGCATATATTTCAGGTAAACTTTAGTACACGTCTATAAACTGAAACCTTTGTCGTAATAAGTGAAATATATTAAGCCGTATATAGTGAAAAAAAACACACAAATATTATGTTTTAAATGTCTTGTCCTGACACAATGGTTACATTTAATAAGAAAAACAATTTTCTTATAGGACAAGAAGATGTGTACCAGTCGAAGTGGTTCACCTGTACTTGGTTCGGATTCTTAGCAGACAGGAACAACCCCGGCGAGACAAGAGACACCATGAGTCAAGTAAGTCTTTGGGTTCTTTGTTCTTAGTAGCTAGTCGATTTGCCATGGGACCGACCAATTTGTACGAAAATTTTCTGCAAGATGTCGACGTATCTCTTTCGCATTGTTCGGCCCTCTTCGGGGAACACTTCGAATAAGCAACAATGATGATATTTCTTGATCATTTCTCCATACGCCAGAAATAACCTGTCAATTTTGTTCTATGTCCAAAGAACCTGGCGTGTGTACAGCTGACTTGAGCTGGAGGCCTTCCTGATAAAGTTGTGCAGATAAATAGTCGCTAAGACAATTTTTTTTTTAGCTTTCCCTGGTTGAAGTGACATAGGTTTTCTCAAAACTCGAAAAACAGAACTTAGTAGACCAAATGCTTTCTCGACGACTCTGCGACCACGATACAGGCGGTAGTTAAACATTCTTTCGAGGGAACCCTTGTCTGGAGTGCCGTCGAAAGGCTTCATGGTAAATTCGTTCAATTTGAATGCTTTGTCACCAAGTATCATGTATGGAACTGGGATAAGTAAGGTATTTGTAACACTCTGGACACTGGTAACCGAAGTGTTTAGTTCTCCAGTTTTCTAAATAAACTGATCTTTTGGAAAACTCCACCATCTGAAATGCGTTCCTGGCAACCTACGTCGACGTACATAAAGTTATAGTTCCCGTCAACCAGGGCAAATAGCACAATACTGAAGAATTGTTTGTAATTTAATTATTCTGTGCCACTGTTACAAGGAGCTTACAGCATCACATGCTTGCCGTAGATTGCACTAATAGCATGTGGAAAATTCCCTTTTTCTCGAATTCTTGCGCAACTAGTAGCCATTCTTCCTCACAGCATGGAACCTGTAACAACAGGCAAACATACTGTAATGTTTGTAGCATTTCTGTGGCTCCCCACCGCACCTAATTATTCAATTTAAGGGGGCCTCCCTATATAATGCAGAGGAGCGTACATAAGGGAAGGGTTGATGGAACTGCTACCCCAGTGGCATAGCTAGGAGCTTCTCGTAAGAGGGGTTACAGGGCCATGGTTTATTAATAACATGTAAGAACACGTTTGTTTAATTGTGAATAGTGATGAGGGTGAAATGAAGGTGTAAATGGAGCAGCGGTGGACTACAAGGGCGTGGAAACGGGAGAACTCCGAGAAAACCCGCAATGTTGCCTACATGTGAAAATGTGTGGTTTGACCCCACCGGGAATCAAACTCGGATCACGATGGCGGGAGGGTGCTGCTCTAAGCACATAACCACTGATGCCCCTCCCTCCATAATGAACTCATAGGCCTATATAAAATTATCATGTAATACACGATAATAATCATTTCGTACTTTTTCTTACTTTTTGAAAACCAGACCGAGCATTACTATCGTAGATATTCGGTTTCAGGCAAAGACTCGCGAGTTCGAGTCCCTCCTCAGGAGAGCATAAAACACTGATCCCGAAAACATTATAATCATATAAATATTGTTTTTTTTTTTAAAGGTAGATCCAAACACACCAGCAGTTAACAAGTCAATCGCTGAAAACTCGCAGACTACACTTGAAGAATCACTTCCCAGCAACTCTGAACGATCTGTCACAGATACACCCTCTGTGAAAGAATCTTGTGTCACACCTCAAGCACCTCGAGGGAAAACAAACGACGTTGTGCTCGTGACGAGGATATTATGCTTAAATACAAGTATGGTATATTAATGATAAGTGCTGAAATCCCAAGTAATCCGAATGTTTCGTTTGGGCAACATGTTGCCAACGAAATGAGGAAATATGATCCGGTAACCTTGGTGCATGTCAAACGTCACATAAACAATATTCTTTTTGAAGCTGACCAGGGAAATTACAGATCCACATTTGACGGTCTTTCAAACGAGCACTCTCAAGCTACAGCGTTACTTTCAACTGGATCAAGTATGCCATATACTTATTAATCTGCCATGAATCCTTCTCCTGTAACATCAGTATCGAGTACGCCACACCCATACTCTTATGGACATCGCACATCGTCGTCGGGATCTGACTCGACACATTCTGATATTCCTACAAGCGAAATGTTTAGTTGCCTTGTTACTGACATGCATGAATAAGTGAAATGGGTATCTTACACGATACTAATGCATACAGATATATAAACGTGGAAATTACTAGCTATTAATGCTACAAGTGACATGTTACAGAATGTACAGAATTTATTTTTGTTAATATTAGTGTGATTTTCTTTTATTCCATTACAGATTAATGTTCCTCATAATTGCAAAATTTTTATAAGTGTAGGTTTTGTCATTAAAGGTTTATTATTTTTCTTGCATTTTACTCAGTGCATGGGTACATACTACATATCTTTCATGTAAGACTCAATGTAAACATTACACGAACATAAATCAGGAAGGTATTACTTTGGCTTTTAACTAGGGAACTTATATTTGTACTTCTTTGGTAAATTGGAATTTTCTGTTAAATAAATAGTGTATATTAGGATACATTTAATTTTTATTTTATACCTTTCTTTAACATATAATATTTACGACCTGTATTAATTTGTCTCAGTGTTTCGTTACATTATTATACTAATGTTCTACCATGTTCAATACTGCATTTTTTTTACACATAATTTACATTACATACTTCATACGTTTGTATTCAATGAGTATTCCGTCGAAGATTATTTATTTAGCATGAGCCGTTGCACGTTTACCCTTTTTTTCAACAGATAACGCGATACACATAATGTAAATGTACAACACTGACGAATTATTCGTAATAGTTGCAAACATTGATATTTCTTCCAGTAAAAACAGGTTTTCGATCAAATTGTTTGTATACATACGGCTACATAGTGCTGGACATTGTCAAGACGTTGTATGAACATTGATTATGAATTATAATGCATGGTTTAGTCTACCGGGAATACTAGATACAACTTGTAACATCAATTTTATTGGCAACTGACAATTCCTTACAACACATGGAATTACCGTAATATATTTGGTCCAAGACCATATGAGTACATTATTGTTTACCTTTACATACTCCTGGAGTGATTCGATGATTGCATCACACACTTCCGGAACAATGTTGGATATCGACTGTCTCGAAACACAAAAAAGATAGCTGCAGAATAGTAAACGAGTCACCTGTTGCTAGGAATCTTAATGTGATCGCCAGTCTTTCCTTAACTGTTATCGCTTCTCGCATGTAAATATCACGCTTTCCTATCTGTGAACTAATCAACTCATGTAAGCGCTCGAACTCCACTAGTGTCATACGTGTAAAGTTTTGTACAGTATCTTCAATAGTTTCGTAGGTTTCCTGCAACAATCTTTTTCCGTACTGAACACGGTTTCTGTACAATTCTTTGATCCACCAACGTGGTTTGCGTGTCCGTTTTTTTTCTTTCAAAAGTTGGTATATTTTAATAAACGTGGCGGCAGTAGTTCGCGCTAGCGATGTCATGTTTGCCTCGTAGCTACTGATGGCTCAGTTTGACTCGCGCTGCAGCCTTGCATAGCCCTTTGTGCATCGCGATGTCACCTCACGACCATTCCTGCCCCGCGATGTCGATACACACCTTAACATGTCCCACACATGCTCTATGGGGTGAGATCTGGAGATCTAGTGAGCCAAGGTAGCGTGCGTACACCGTGTAGAACACACTGTGTTGCATTAGCGACATGGGAACACTCGTTATCGTGCTGGGAGATTGGTTCCTTCAGTTTGTCATGACATGGTCGGAGGACAGGATTGATACCGCCACGGATGTACGACGCATTCATCATGATCCACTGAATGAATACCAGAGGAGAACGGGTTACGTAATTTATGGTAGCTTATGGCTCCCCATAGAACAATCCCAGGTGGGGGTCCGGTATGGCAAATACAAATATACTATGGAGTGTTCCCCGCACCCACACGTCTACGAATGCGAACACGGTCATCACTTTGTCCAAGGCAGACACGACTCTCAGAACTGAACCTCAATACTTTCCATTCATCCTTTCCGTCACACTCCCTCCCGACATCAATAGAGACGTTCACGACGATAAGGTGCCAAGGTTAAGCATGCTAGAGGAACACGAGAAAGTAAACCTATTTACCACAATCGATTGTTTATTGTTAGTGGATACACATGGGGAGCCACAATGGCTCTGATTGCACGTGCAGTTGCTGTTATGTCAGCCAGGGCAGCCAGAACGATCCTTCTACCCAGGGCTCATCAGTGCAGCGAGGTGGCATTGTTGGGGCTAGGCGGCTGTCGGAACCCTCTGTCACCCATCTTCTCTACCCCTGATGGACCACTGCGGAACGTCCAGTCACCCTTTTGAAGTTCCACTATACGGCCACGCTCAAAGTCACTGGGATATACACACAACGTAATCGCACAGCCAACTGCACTCGTAGTGTTATCAGACGACCAGCGATAAGACACTTGGTCTAATGGGTGCAGACCGGTGTAGGCGATTCGTGGTCTTCCACGTACGATCGGAGCGTCCTCTACACGTGAATAGTTCGTGTTGTAAAATCCGTTGGAAGTGGAACATGTTTACTAGGTGTTCTTCAATGCATTTCCACTAGTGTATATTAACAGATATAATTATAATGTTACGATTGTGAAATGCCTTGTGTGTGTCCTCGGTAGCCGTGCACGGTTAGACATCTCGCTCACGTGACGAGAAGACCAGACTCCGTTTAATTGCTGGGGGACGGGTTTCGAAGTGGTTTGGAGCTCACCACAATCTAAAAAGTCCCGTCGACTTCGGCCTTTTCGTGCAGAGCAGTGGGACGTTATACCCAGCAGACTTGAAGTTATTTTGTTTTTAATTTATTGTTCAAGCTTGGGAATTAAATCAAGTGGAAGGACTAAACTGTATGCCGGCGGGGAATCAGCTGTTGAATGTTATATTCTTTCAGAGTTAGCGACATTAATAAAACTCAGAACAATCGTGCAGATAAACTAAGAGGATAATAAATGCATAAAACAACATGGAAGATCATTCCGCGTAGCCAATTTGAAACCGCTTCCATAAAACTCATCCGCCCACCTACTCATCATTAAAAACTTATATGTTCGTTTGTTTTACATGAGTAGTAGAGATGACTAATATTTCTTCCATTTCAAGAGGCTCGGTACGCTTGTCCAAGTTCAAAAATCAAATATCTCTTTTCTCACGGCACTGATGCACTCATTCGACGTGTGTAATACACAGTCGAAATATAACTAAATATGTACAAATTATTTTGCAAATTTCGGTGGATATGTGTTTTACACACACACACTGTGTGTGTGTTGCTGTGTGTAAATATATGTATATATACACACAGAGAGACATAATATTACATAGGCCTGGTAACTTCAGTAATAACAGTTCTATCAAAGTCTAAATTTGTTAGGAATTCGCCACAGAGATGCCAATATCGCACATATAAAGGTTTGGAAACGACACATAAGGAAATGCATTAGGACGCAAAATATCACAATCTGATTTTCAGAGCGGTCCATAAATATGTTCCTACTTTTATTACAAATTGTAAACCACTTTTTAAAATTGCATAAACGTTTTGAAACCTACAGGGAAGGTTCCTCTGACTTTTTTTTTTTACCTAACGAAATGTTTCTGAGACATTTTACGGATCATTATACCGAAAGTCAGCCTTAGGTGTTTCTTTGCCAGACTTTTGAAACAAGATGCAATGTGTACAATTGTGGACAGAAAAGGCGAGCGGGTACACTCTTAGGAGGATAAAATATTTCCGGTGTTTGGCAGGCGGGCCTATTTACGAGGAGTGGTGCTTCTGCGCTTTAAGCTATACGAGGGAGTCCTAAGTCGAAGCGTACAAAACGCAAAAAGAATAGTAGTGTTCTGGCAGTTTTTCCGCTGCTGTTTGCTAATTACACTACCTGCTGTAAAGCTGCATTGATTTCTGCGACTATAATCACGACAAATGTTGTAATGTTAATTTGAAAGTTAGTAATTTTTTTTGTCTCATGTTACACAATCAATGCACTGTTTGACAATAATTTAGATTTTCTAGTAGAGTAAAAAATAGTATATTTCCAGGACAATTCCGGGCCAAATATACAAAAAAAATATAATTTAATAAAGTGAGGAACATATTTTTGAAACGAAAAGGACTTACATTTTCCGTCCACTGCAATACTGTGAGTGTGTCTAAATAGAACTGCGCACGATACAGATATGTGCTCGATTTTCCTGTCTTATTGCGTGCACACACGCAGCTCGACTGCTCCGGGCAATTACATTTTTCACCCACCTCGCTCCAAGGCTTATCAAATAAAAACACGTTACACATTCCAACCAAAAACTGAAAACCAAATAAAACTACCCTTTGGGCAAAAATAAATAAAGTTAGTTTTTTAGGCCTTGAGCTGCGAACCAGCCGTTTTGCTTTTGGGAAAAACGCTGCGTTGGTTTTTTTTTTTTTTTTTTTTTCCCCGTTCGAACTCATTACTTACACTCTTCACCAAGAACTTTTCTTTGGAAGTGAATATAGCTATAAGTTAATTATTGTTATATGACTATTCCTTCGAATCATAATACACCACGAAACAAATGAGTGCATGAAAAATGTGCAGTAAATAAGGCGTAAAGAAACTAATATGCGTTGACTCTTAACGTGTTGTAACCCACCCGTCAGCATCTCCCATACGTTCGCAAATACAAAGGAAAAAAAAAAGAATCTCGTTCTTAAAAAAACAGAAAATTCAGGCTAGGTTACTTCAGAAAATTCCTTTTGGCGTCCGAATTTACCTAGCTTCTGTTTCACAGTACGTCACTTCTTTATATCTTCCTGCACATTTCATAAGCAGGATAAGCGTATTGTTCTGTAATTAATTATTTTTATTTATAACTACCGTCGCTTTACGCGGATAGGATAGTCGCAGGGGTGGACTCCTTTGGCACGCTAAACTAAATGTAGACCTACAGTAAAATGCACCTTTAAAACCATAGAAATGGCACATATATCTAAACCTAACCACTAAATGGAACACAGCAGTGGTAGCTGTTTGGTGGTTGCAAGTTTTACTGAAGTTTATTTATTTACTGTACCATGTTTAATCTGCTAGTTTTCTCATTAGCTGTTGTCACATCGTGCCTGTAATGGTTCCTGTATTCGTCACTCCACGGTGGTCATTGGCTCCTGCTAATTATGAACGTGAATAGGATTGACTTAAGGTCAGAATGCAGATGGAGAGGGAAACCTATACAACGGCAAAACCTCCCGAGAAACTGATTTCTGGCCATCGTTTTATTCAGCAAGCGTAGTTAATCAAAAGTCCGCCTTCCTTCAATATTTTTTGTAGTTGATGCTAACGTAATTTACGACTGAAGAATTCTAAGTCAAACGGTAGGTGTTTGGTTTTAAACGTATCGAATGTTATTTACGAAGCAATTGTAAAGGAAAATACCTATATATTTTTATATATGCCTCCACATCACATTAAGAACATTAAAATAGTGTTAAGTGTGAGATGACTTGTCACTTCACTTGTGTGCTTCAAATTAAAGCATAGCAGTGAAAATGTGGAGTTTCAAAGTTACCAAAGACTATGAGAATAAATTCTTCGTACGTAATTTAAAAAAAAAATGCAGTAACGTAAACGGGCAAAATGTATTAACGGAGGTTTTGTGCCGAAAGATGATTCGATGTTAACACATGACAGGTTAATTGTTTTCATTGTTTGGGAATGCCCTGGTGTACAAAGACAGGCTGAACTACTAAATGTGAACTAAGCGGATTATTTATTTCCTGGCTGCTCCAATACGTCAGAAAACGTTAACAGTAACTCGCAGATAACGAAGTTAAGAGCATTACAGCTTATTCGCATAAAATTGTCTGAATGCACTGAACGATTTAACAGAGGATATATATATATATGTATGTATGCAACGAATGTTTCTTTGTTTGACCCGTATACATTCCTGTACTATTCATCCGATTGCGATGAAACTTTGGTAAGTTGTTGCGCGCACGCCCGCGAAGGTTTCTGAGTTGGTAAAACCATTTTACAATATGTGGCGCGTGAGTCGTTTCAACAAATGAGTGTATCTATGTATGTATACCATTAATCCGATTGCGATTATCCGATTGCGATTAGAAGAACAATTTTACAATAGATGGCGCGTGAGTCGTTTCAACAAATAAGTTTATTCTAGCTATTGTCTTACAAAAGACAGACGGTGAACGAAGATGACGTACCTAATCAAAATATGACAATTTGTTCCGTTTCAAATCTACAATCTACGGGAACAGATCAGGGATTTCATTATTGATTGACATTTAATATAAACAAACATTGTTTAGTATTACTTTTATAAACAATAATAATTACTAATTTGTAACTTCACGTTACATTTAACTGTACTATCGTTTGAACATAGTTGATTTTGAGCAGACAAAAGATGTTTTATTTGTCCATCATTTCATACTTTACCTAATCTCCTAATCGCGTTATATATAATTTCTAGGTACGTTGACTTGACGAAACCGGTATTAATAGAATAATAAATGTATTTATTATATTACTATATTTAATATAGTTTAGCGGCAGTTCGTGTGTGACATAATAAGTGGTGTTGATTGTGAATTTGTAATTGTCATCACAAAGCATTTTTTTCGCTGTCAAATCAAATATGCCACCGAAACGAAAAGCGATTGGCCGATCTACACCTCAAGCAAAACGGGAAAAGTTATCACGAGCTTCAGAAAACGACGAGCGACGGGAAGTAAGACTGGAAACCGTTCGAGTACGCACTGCTCGGTCCAGACGAACACTGCACGCTGATTTAAACCTTGGTGCATTCCATTACGATGCTAATTATGATTACAGTATTCATCCAAGTGTGTTAATCGGAAAAAATGGATAAATTATGCGTGTATTGCAGGGCCCTTAAATATAAGAATCACCAGAAATGTGTACGCACCAGAAGGAAAAACAAAAAATATTGTGTATCCAAAAGCACTTCAATAAACAGATTTAAAACACAGACACTTTCTTTCTTTGCGTGGCATTGCAACGCATGCCGAGTACTCGCTAGTAAGAAATGAAATAATGCGCAACGCTACATTTGTGCTGATGGCATGACTTCACGAGAATTTTGAAGAACAAACTACGTGCATCATAAATAATTTAGTGAGATAATCATAATTTTTACGGGAAGCAAAGGAAAATGCCGAGGGAAAACAAACATTTCAAACATCAATGAAAGAGAAAATCGATTTTATTTCCTGTCGGAGAAGTCCAGGGGGGAAACAGAGAGATTTCGCGAGCGAAGACCGAGCAGGAAGGAGTGCAGTGGGGAAAAAAGACCCAATGGTGGTAGAAACAATCGGAAATGGTGGCGCGCAAACCTTTCGGAAGAAGTGAAAATAAAGTGGAAAGGTCTGAGTGGAACAGGAAATTAAAGAAGGCTGGGGAATATGTCGGAAAGAGGAGAGAAGAAACAAGTTGGAAATTGTTTTTATATAAGAAATAAGTCGGGGCAAATATGTGAGGGCCCGAGCGCTGTATTGGGGCCTAATGTGAACTCGGACCGTTGCTAACGAGCAGTGGATTTGTTCCCCCTCTGCGAGATTGATCTAGTGGGTGTCATGGGTGAAGTTGAGATGTTGCACGGCTTGTTTCGAACTTGATGGCAACAGAGGCTACAAGTCCGCCAAGGTCCCATTTATACGCAATACTTCCAGGCAATTACGACCAAACTCCCGCTCCTTAGATAAAACGCCAACCAGCTCTCTCCGTGTGCTCTGTATCCGCCCGGGCCGGGGTAATAACGACGATTCTTCCTCCGTTTAGAGCTCTCAGGGGAAGTTATTGCTCCAGAAATACACAAGGCCGTTTGTTTCTGCTACATTATTCTCGGAAATAACGTGACCCGCGGAAGCAACCGAGCGGGAATGGTTGTAAATATGTTGTTATGTAGGCCCAAAGTATCTCTCTTCTTTTAAACATTGTCAGTTGAAGAGTTCGCGAAAGAAATAAGAGATAACTGTCCGGTGATTTTAAAGTTTGCTGTGTGTGTTTTAAGTATTAAATAAGATGCATGTCAACTTGAAATAATGGAATTAATTAAGGTTAATCGTCACATTTTATAGCGTCACTGATGTCATGACGATGTTAAAGTAAACGTACATATTTTACAATCTTCTAGGGAATATCAGAGCAACTCATAAAATACATGTCCTTGTTACGTAAAAGCTGTGCCAAAAAGTTACCGAGATGTACACTGTCTACTAAAAAAAGTAATTGGGAACCCGTGAAGATAAGTAATTCAGTACGTCAGTTGACTTATGTTCCACGGCCTTCAGCATAGGACCGCTGGTGTTTGTCCGTGATAGCATGAACGCAGAGGCCTATTATAACATTCTGGACAATGAAATGCTCCCAACAATGTGGCCTTTATACGGAATGGACCCGTGTTACTTCCAGGATGACAATGCCAGGTGCCATGTTTCAAGGGCTACTGTGCAGTGGTACGCCGACAACAATGTTCGCCGAATGGACTGGCCCGTGCAGAGCCCCGACCACAACCCTATAGAACATATTTGGGACGAATTGGATCGCCGGGTGAGGACTCGTCAGACGCGGCCAAAATCCATTGCTCACCTCATGGAATGGTTGCAAGAGGAATGGCGACGAATCCCCGTGGATGTATTGCAAACACTCGTAGAGAGCATGCCAGACAGGGTGGCTGCTGTTATAGCCACAAGATGTGGCCCTACGAGATTATAACGAGGTGACAACCACCGAGCAAACCTTGTGGACAGGTGCCCAATTACTTTTTGGTGGATGGAGTATTTGAAAATTTGTGTAGGCGTACACCAATTATTCGCGTAAAGTTGTACAGAATTTTCCGGCCAAATTTCGAGTTTGAAAAGCGATATTACTATTTTTTTTATTTTAAGAAGCTTCATTTTACATCAGATTTGAAAACGCGTTTCTGCCCGACCGGGATTTTGAAAGAATAATAATTGTAACTCCCAGCAGACTACCGGCTAGAAAGAGAAAATTTTACATTAACGCAGTAACAAACTACATTTTCATAATTTATATTTCAACTGCAAGGTATTTTTAAGGTGCTGTATTGTATTGTGGATGACTGGTTCTACTAAAGCCGCGTGAATGCCCTGTAATTTACGTCTCAAAAACAGCTATTTTGGACTACTGTATGATTGCGAATCCCACTTCTCGTGTTACTTCGGTGATGTTTGTGTCCGAAGATTTTAACTAAGGCTAAGGAAATAAAAACGTCTCATATATAATCGAAGGCTGAATATTTTGGCTGCCCGCAAATGCATATATTGTAAGAAAAATAGGTATTCAGTGAAATACCATCATTACTGCTGGCATATTACGAAAAGTAGTCTAGGTAAAAATTATAAGTGGCTACATTCAATTTATTCAGTTTATATTACACACATTAAAAAAATTAACGTAATACCAAACATTAAAAAATCACTTGGCTGTATGGATACTTGACTAAATCCTTGGCAGTGTATATTTTTTTAACATTTCGTAAAGGAACATTGAACAAGTAAGGATAACAGTGACTGTGTAGTGTTTCCAAAAGTGTCCGACGAGCTGTGGGCTATGTATATGAACTAACGACGAATTGACGTTAATTCAGGAGCGGTATCCCAGGCAGCGCGTTGCTGGGTGTGTTCAAACAAGTAGGGTAAGTCACCGGGCAGGGAAGAGATAGCCATTCTCGCCGCGGGCGCCGTGGAACGAGTCTCTCGGGAGACTGGGCGTCGAGTCGTCATTAAGACGGCGCCGAGCCGGGAAGGGTGCGAGGGGAGTGGCGTCCCGACGCTAACGAGACGTCGGCCTGCCCTCGGGACACGCCTGCCCCGCTCTCTCTCTCTCTCTCTCTCTCTCGTCCAGAGAGGGAGCTGTGCGCTGGACGGACCTCAAGTTAGGCTTTTAACTCGCCCTGCTGCACTGATATAGTCCGTTCACTGTGACTTCCCACTTTTCTGAAGCTCTGCTAAAGTTCTATTTCCAGGCTATCCCTCTGCCTCATGCATGCGAGTCTTCAAAAAGACTAAAAAATTACACCAGAGGGACAACGCATCGCATTTTTGCGCACTCAGTTACATAATATTCTGAATAAGACCTATTTCCTACTAGGCATTACCAAAACTACCTATATTCTCTCTGCTTTATTCGCAATAACTATAAACGTAGTATTATAATTTATCTACAGAATATAAATAGAAATACAATTTAACTAAGTATTATGTAATTTCATGTTAACACAATTATAAAAGGCTTGTGATACATGGCGTATTTAGGAAACAATCAAACACGTTGTACATGGGGTAATTTTTCAAAGGTTTATTTCACAAATGTGCGAAGAAACTGCGAACAGACTATACTATAGAGGTACATTAATTTCGTAAATAATTGTCGTGGTAGGTCAGACTTTAAGCACGTATACTCTGATTCTAGTGTTCAGTTTATTGTTGGACTGCGTGAAGTGATCTGGGCGGTTCTTAACATCGAGGTCTTGAGAGCCGATGAAGCTGGAGCAGCGGCGAAATGAAAGGACTGGGAGAAACGGGAGAACCCCGAGGAAAAACCCGCCGACCAGCGGCATCGTCCGGCACGATTCCCACATGCGGAAATCTGGAAGCGACCCCTCTCTGGAAGCGACCCCTCCGGGAATCGAACACGATTCACCTTGGCGGGAGGCCCTTTTCACTGTGGGACCTCAGTGGTTCTGACACGCCCTATTGAACTCTTTAGAGCAGTAATAAACAGGAAGAAATTATGTGACCGTGTCATCAGCAGTTAGTAAATAAACAAATGTGGTTAGAGTATGTAAAGGACTAATGCCCGGTGCACCATCGTGGTTCGGAACTCGATCCGAGATCGGATCTAAGACCGACACAGAGAACTGTTGCACCATGCAAGTTCAGAGCTGGACTGGAGATCGAAATGAAGTTCATTTCAAACCACCGGAATTGGTGGTTCGAAATCTCGATCCGAGATCAGAAAAGAATACCGACTAATGTAGTTTGAAAATACGCCAGCAGATAGAACTACGTTCGATTGTTTGCTTGGGAACTAAAACAACATTATATGCATTTAAATATTATTCAGTAAAATTCTTAAAACAATAATTCACTTAAAACGGATAAAACATCGCACATCTAGCTAGTTTTATCTATAGTGAAAAATACGCCTACTTCCATAACGTCATATATTACGAACCAATAGCAAAATTTTTCTCATAGTTATTTTCGATCTCTCACTTTGGAACCAAGATCAACGAATCGGAGATCCAGAATTGTGCAATTTCGTAGATGCAACACTTTTAGGCTGGAACCGAGATCAAACTGGATCCTGGTTTGGAACTAGGATCATTCTATCTCGGATCGAGGAAGATGTTGGTGCAACCGAGTATAAGACGTATAGGCTGCAAACAAATCTGTTCGAGAAAAATACATAGGCTACCTATACTGACAGGTTTTTGTGGGAACAGGCAACTATAGACTCGTCACAGTAACTGAGCACTTTTGAAAGCCCTGCTCAAAATATACTTTTATTTTTCTTTGTATCCTTCCGCCAAATGCAAAATTTACATTGACATGGGCCTACCGACTTCATTAATGCCTCAGTCACGTGAAACAAAAAACATGAAATCTTAATGAACTTAAATGCGTAACTATCATGCAATTTCGTACTCGAATGTGTTTATAGCAGAAAAACGCAAATTAGATTGGCCATACATTTAAACCTTATACTTGCAGCAGCAAAACGTCAAGTAGCTGAATTACTTTTCTCACCTCGCTGTCAAAGTAATCGGGAGCCTACAATACCGTGGGTACGGGAGCATCTATGCATGTTACGAGCGGTCAATATTTTCAGAGGTTGACCTAAAAAGTTCTCACTTTACCGTGAACATAACTTCAGTATTAGAAGAACGTCCTGTTAGTTTGTGACGTTTTAATTTTTTTCCGATAACAATCCAATTGTTACATACGTAATTCTGTTTAAATTAGTATCTTCTTTAAAGCAGAAAGGTTTGTTGTAGAAAGAAGGAC